>JANJGN010000371.1:0-584162 GCA_026770705.1 Isurus oxyrinchus
GAAGCTGTTGTTGAATTTGTTGGTGTTTTTCAATGTTGAGGTTGTTGTTGAATTTGTTGGTGTTTTTCAATGTTGAAGTTGTTGTTGAATTTGTTGGTGTTTTTTAATGTTGAGCTTGTTGTTGAATTTGTTGGTGTTTTTCAATGTTGTGGTTGTTGTTGAATTTGTTGGTGTTTTTCAATGTTGAGGTTGTTGTTGAATTTTTTGGTGTTTTTCAATGTGAGGTTGTTGTTGAATTTGTAGGTGTTTTTCAATGTTGAGGTTGTTGTTGAATTTTTGATGTTTTTCAATGTTGAGGTTGTTGTTGTAATTAAATGTTGAGGTTGTTGTTGAATTTGTTGGTGTTTTTCAATTTTGAGGTTGTTCTTGTTTTTCAATGTTGAGGTTGTTGTTGAATTTGTTGCTGTTTTTCCATGTTGAGGTTGTTGTTGTTTTTCAATGTTGAGGTTGTTGTTGAATTTGTTGTTGTTTTTCAATGTCGAGGTTGTTGTTGAATCTGTTGGAGTTTTTCAAAGTTGACGTTGTTGTTGAATTTGTTGCTTTTTTTCAATGTTGAGGTTGTTGTTGAATTTGTTGGTGTTTTTCAATGTTGAGGTTGATGTTTTTCAATATTGAGGTTGTTGTTGAATTTGTTGCTTTTTTTCAATGATGAGGTTGTTGAATTTGTTGGTGTTTTCTATGTTGCGGTTGTTTTTGAATTTGTTGGTGTTTTCGATGTTGAGGTTGTTGTTGAATTTGTTGGTTTTATTCAATGTTGAGGTTTTTGTTGAATTTATTGGTGTTTTTCAATGTTGAGGTTGTTGTTGAATTTGTTGGTGTTTTTCAATGTTGAGGTTGTTGTTGAATTTGTTGGTGTTTTTTAATGTTGAGGTTGTTGTTGAATTTGTTGGTGTTTTTCAATGTTGAGGTTGTTGTTGAAGTTCTTGGTGTTTTTCAATGTCGAGGTTGTTGTTGTTTTTCAATGTTGAGGTTGTTGTTGAATTTGTTGGTGTTTTTCAATTTTGAGGTTGTTGTTGAATTTGTTGGTTTTTCAATGTTGAAGTTGTTGTTGAATTTGTTGGTGTTTTCAACGTTGAGGTTGTTGTTGAATTTGTTGGTGTTTTTCAATGTTGAGGTTGTTGTTGAATTTGTTGGTTTTTCAATGTTGAAATTGTTGTTGAATTTGTTGGTGTTTTCAATGTTGAGGTTGTTGTTGAATTTGTTGGCGTTTTTCAATGTTGAGGTTGTTGCTGAATTTGTTGGTGTTTTTTATTGTTGAGGTTGTTGTTGAGTTTGTTGGTGTTTTTCAATGTTGAGGTTGTTGTTGAATTTGTTGTTTTTTTTTATGTTGAGGTTGTTGTTGATTTGTTGGTGTTTTTCAATGTCGAGGTTGTTGTTGAATTTGTTGGTGTTTTCTATGTTTAGGTTGTTGTTGAATTTGTTGGTGTTTTTCCATGTCGAGTTTGTTGTTGAATTTGTTCGTCTTTTCTATGTTTAGGTTGTTGTTGAATTTGTTGGTGTTTTTCCATGTCGAGGTTGTTGTTGAATTTGTTGGTGTTTTCTATTTTTAGGTTGTTGTTGAATTTATTGGTGTTTTCTATGTTGCGGTTGTTGTTGAATTTGTTGTTGTTTTCGATGTTGAGGTTGTTGTTGTTTTTCAATGTCGAGGTTGTTGGTGAATTTGTTGGTGTTTTCTATGTTGAGGTTGTTGTTGAATTTGTTGGTGCTTTCTATGTTGACGTTGTAGTTGAATTTGTTGGTGTTTTTCTATGTCGAGGTTGTTGTTGAAGTTGTTGGTGTTTTTCAATGTCAAGGTTGTTGTTGAATTTGTTGGTGTTTTTCAATGTCAAGGTTGTTGTTGAATTTGTTGGTGTTTTTCAATGTTGAAGTTGTTGTTGAATTTGTTGGTGTTTTTTAATGTTGAGCTTGTTGTTGAATTTGTTGGTGTTTTTCAATGTTGAGGTTGTTGTTGAATTTGTTGGTGTTTTTCAATGTTGAGGTTGTTGTTGAATTTTTTGGTATTTTTCAATGTTGAGGTTTTTGTTGAATTTGTTGGTGTTTTCAATGTTGAGGTTGTTGGTGAATTTGTTGGTGTTTTTCAATGTTGAGGTTGTTGTTGAATTTGTTGATGTTTTTCAATGTTGAGGTTGTTGTTGAATTTGTTGGTGTTTTTCAATGTTGAGGTTGTTGTTGAATTTGTTGATGTTTTTCAATGTGGAGGTTGTTGTTGAATTTGTTGGTGTTTTTCAATGTTGAGGTTGTTGTTGAATTTGTTGTTGTTTTTCATTGTCGAGGTTGTTGTTGAATCTGTTGGAGTTTTTCAATGTTGACGTTGTTGTTGAATTTGTTGCTTTTTTTCAATGTTGAGGTTGTTGTTGAATTTGTTGGTGTTTTTCAATGTTGAGGTTGATGTTTTTCAATATTGAGGTTGTTGTTGAATTTGTTGCTTTTTTTCAATGATGAGGTTGTTGAATTTGTTGGTGTTATCTATGTTGCGGTTGTTGTTGAATTTGTTGGTGTTTTCGATGTTGAGGTTGTTGTTGAATTTGTTGGTTTTATTCAATGTTGAGGTTTTTGTTGAATTTATTGGTGTTTTTCAATGTTGAGGTTGTTGTTGAATTTGTTGGTGTTTTTCAATGTTGACGTTGTTGTTGAATTTGTTGGTGTTTTTTAATGTTGAGGTTGTTGTTGAATTTGTTGGTGTTTTTCAATGTTGAGGTTGTTGTTGAATTTCAATGTTGAGGTTGTTGTTGAATTTGTTGGTGTTTTTCAATGTTGTGGTTGTTGTTGAATTTGTTGGTGTTTTTCAAAATTGAGCTTGTTGTTGAATTTGTTGGTGGTTTTCAATGTTGAGGTTGTTGTTGAATTTGTTGGTGTTTTTCAATGTTGAGGTTGTTGTTGAATTTGTTGGTGTTTTCTATGTTGCGGTTTTTGTTGAATTTCTTGATTTTATTCAATGTTGAGGTTTTTGTTGAATTTATTGGTGTTTTTCAATGTTGAAGCTGTTGTTGAATTTGTTGGTGTTTTTCAATGTTGAGGTTGTTGTTGAATTTGTTGGTGTTTTTCAATGTTGAAGTTGTTGTTGAATTTGTTGGTGTTTTTTAATGTTGAGCTTGTTGTTGAATTTGTTGGTGTTTTTCAATGTTGTGGTTGTCGTTGAATTTGTTGGTGTTTTTCAATGTTGAGGTTGTTGTTGAATTTTTTGGTGTTTTTCAATGTTGAGGTTGTTGTTGAATTTGTAGGTGTTTTCAATGTTGAGGTTGTTGTTGAATTTGTTGGTGTTTTTCAATGTTGAGGTTGTTGTTGAATTTGTTAATGTTTTTCAATGTTGAGGTTGTTGTTGAATTTGTTGGTTTTTTTCAATGTTGAGGTTGTTGTTGAATTTGTTGATGTTTTTCAATGTGGAGGTTGTTGTTGAATTTGTTGGTGTTTTTCAATGTTGAGGTTGTTGTTGAATTTGTTGTTGTTTTTCAATGTCGAGGTTGTTGCTGAATCTGTTGGAGTTTTTCAAAGTTGACGTTGTTGTTGAATTTGTTGCTTTTTTTCAATGTTGAGGTTGTTGTTGAATTTGTTGGTGTTTTTCAATGTTGAGGTTGATGTTTTTCAATATTGAGGTTGTTGTTGAATTTGTTGCTTTTTTTCAATGATGAGGTTGTTGAATTTGTTTGTGTTTTCTATGTTGCGGTTGTTGTTGAATTTGTTGGTGTTTTCGATGTTGAGGTTGTTGAATTTGTTGGTTTTATTCAATGTTGAGGTTTTTGTTGAATTTATTGGTGTTTTTCAATGTTGAGGTTGTTGTTGAATTTGTTGGTGTTTTTCAATGTTGAGGTTGTTGTTGAATTTGTTGGTGTTTTTTAATGTTGAGGTTGTTGTTGAATTTGTTGGTGTTTTTCAATGTTGAGGTTGTTGTTGAATTTGTTGGTGTTTTCTATGTTGCGGTTTTTGTTGAATTTCTTGGTTTTATTCAATGTTGAGGTTTTTGTTGAATTTATTGGTGTTTTTCAATGTTGAGGTTGTTGTTGAATTTGTTGGTGTTTTTCAATGTTGAGGTTGTTGTTGAATTTGTTGGGGTTTTTTAATGTTGAGGTTGTTGTTGAATTTGTTGGTGTTTTTCAATGTTGAGGTTGTTGTTGAATTTGTTGGTGTTTTTCAATGTTGAGGTTGTTGTTGAATTTGTTGGTGTTTTCTATGTTGCGGTTTTTGTTGAATTTCTTGGTTTTATTCAATGTTGAGGCTTTTGTTGAATTTGTTGGTCTTTTTTAATGTTGAGGTTGTTGTTGAATTTGTTGGTGTTTTTCAATGTTGAGGTTGTTGTTGAATTTGTTGGTGTTTTCTATGTTGCGGTTTTTGTTGAATTTTATGGTTTTATTCAATGTTGATGTTTTTGTTGAATTTATTGGTGTTGTTCAATGTTGAGGTTGTTGTTGAATTTGTTGGTGTTTTTCAATGTTGAGGTTGTTGTTGAATTTGTTGGGGTTTTTTAATGTTGAGGTCGTTTTTGAATTTTTTGGTGTTTTTCAATGTTGAGTTTGTTGTTGAATTTCAATGTTGAGGTTGTTGTTGAATTTTTTAGTGTTTTTCAATGTTGAGGTTGTTGTTGAATTTGTTGGAGTTTTCAATGTTGAGGTTGTTGTTGAATCTGTTGGTGTTTTTCAATGTTGAGGTTGTTGTTGAATTTGTTGGTGTTTTTCAATGTTGAGGTTGTTCTTGAAATTTTTGTTGTTTTTCAGTGTTGAGGTTGTTGTTGAATTTGTTGCTGTTTTCAATGTTGAGGTTGTTGTTGAATTTCTTGGTGTTTTTCAATGTCGAGGTTGTTGTTGTTTTTCAATGTTGAGGTTGTTGTTGAATTTGTTGCTGTTTTTCAATGTTGAGGTCGTGGTTGAATTTGTTGGTTTTTCAATGTTGAAGTTGTTGTTGAATTTGTTGGTGTTTTCAATGTTGAGGTTGTTGTTGAATTTGTTGTTGTTTTTCAATGTCGAGGTTGTTGTTGAATCTGTTGGAGTTTTTCAAAGTTGACGTTGTTGTTGAATTTGTTGCTTTTTTTCAATGTTGAGGTTGTTGTTGAATTTGTTGGTGTTTTTCAATGTTGAGGTTGATGTTTTTCAATATTGAGGTTGTTGTTGAATTTGTTGCTTTTTTTCAATGATGAGGTTGTTGAATTTGTTTGTGTTTTCTATGTTGCGGTTGTTGTTGAATTTGTTGGTGTTTTCGATGTTGAGGTTGTTGTTGAATTTGTTGGTTTTATTCAATGTTGAGGTTTTTGTTGAATTTATTGGTGTTTTTCAATGTTGAGGTTGTTGTTGAATTTGTTGGTGTTTTTCAATGTTGAGGTTGTTGTTGAATTTGTTGGTGTTTTTTAATGTTGAGGTTGTTGTTGAATTTGTTGGTGTTTTTCAATGTTGAGGTTGTTGTTGAATTTGTTGGTGTTTTCTATGTTGCGGTTTTTGTTGAATTTCTTGGTTTTATTCAATGTTGAGGTTTTTGTTGAACTTATTGGTGTTTTTCAATGTTGAGGTTGTTGTTGAATTTGTTGGTGTTTTTCAATGTTGAGGTTGTTGTTGAATTTGTTGGGGTTTTTCAATGTTGAGGTTGTTGTTGAATTTGTTGGTGTTTTTCATTGTTGAGGTTGTTGTTGAATTTGTTGGTGTTTTTCAATGTTGAGGTTGTTGTTGAATTTGTTGGTGTTTTCTATGTTGCGGTTTTTGTTGAATTTGTTGGTTTTATTCAATGTTGCGGTTTTTGTTGAATTTCTTGGTTTTATTCAATGTTGATGTTTTTGTTGAATTTATTGGTGTTTTTCAATGTTGAGGTTGTTGTTGAATTTGTTGGTGTTTTTCAATGTTGAGGTTGTTGTTGAATTTGTTGGGGTTTTTTAATGTTGACGTCGTTTTTGAATTTTTTGGTGTTTTTCAATGTTGAGTTTGTTGTTGAATTTCAATGTTGAGGTTGTTGTTGAATTTTTTGTTGTTTTTCAATGTTGAGGTTGTTGTTGAATTTGTTGGAGTTTTCAATGTTGAGGTTGTTGTTGAATCTGTTGGTGTTTTTCAAAGTTGACGTTGTTGTTGAATTTGTTGCTTTTTTTCAATGTTGAGGTTCTTGTTGAATTTGTTGGTGTTTTTTCAATGTTGAGGTTGATGTTTTTCAATATTGAGGTTGTTGTTGAATTTGTTGCTTTTTTTCAATGATGAGGTTGTTGAATTTGTTTGTGTTTTCTATGTTGCGGTTGTTGTTGAATTTGTTGGTGTTTTCGATGTTGAGGTTGTTGTTGAATTTGTTGGTTTTATTCAATGTTGAGGTTTTTGTTGAATTTATTGGTGTTTTTCAATGTTGAGGTTGTTGTTGAATTTGTTGGTGTTTTTCAATGTTGAGGTTGTTGTTGAATTTGTTGGTGTTTTTTAATGTTGAGGTTGTTGTTGAATTTGTTGGTGTTTTTCAATGTTGAGGTTGTTGTTGAATTTGTTGGTGTTTTCTATGTTGCGGTTTTTGTTGAATTTCTTGGTTTTATTCAATGTTGAGGTTTTTGTTGAATTTATTGGTGTTTTTCAATGTTGAGGTTGTTGTTGAATTTGTTGGTGTTTTTCAATGTTGAGGTTGTTGTTGAATTTGTTGGGGTTTTTTAATGTTGAGGTTGTTGTTGAATTTGTTGGTGTTTTTCAATGTTGAGGTTGTTGTTGAATTTGTTGGTGTTTTTCAATGTTGAGGTTGTTGTTGAATTTGTTGGTGTTTTCTATGTTGCGTTTTTTGTTGAATTTGTTGGTTTTATTCAATGTTGCGGTTTTTGTTGAATTTCTTGGTTTTATTCAATGTTGATGTTTTTGTTGAATTTATTGGTGTTTTTCAATGTTGAGGTTGTTGTTGAATTTGTTGGTGTTTTTCAATGTTGAGGTTGTTGTTGAATTTGTTGGGGTTTTTTAATGTTGACGTCGTTTTTGAATTTTTTGGTGTTTTTCAATGTTGAGTTTGTTGTTGAATTTCAATGTTGAGGTTGTTGTTGAATTTTTTGTTGTTTTTCAATGTTGAGGTTGTTGTTGAATTTGTTGGAGTTTTCAATGTTGAGGTTGTTGTTGAATCTGTTGGTGTTTTTCAATGTTGAGGTTGTTGTTGAATTTGTTGGTGTTTTTCAATGTTGAGGTTGTTCTTGAAATTTTTGTTGTTTTTCAGTGTTGAGGTTGTTGTTGAATTTGTTGCTGTTTTCAATGTTGAGGTTGTTGTTGAATTTCTTGGTGTTTTTCAATGTCGAGGTTGTTGTTGTTTTTCAATGTTGAGGTTGTTGTTGAATTTGTTGCTGTTTTTCAATGTTGAGGTCGTGGTTGAATTTGTTGGTTTTTCAATGTTGAAGTTGTTGTTGAATTTGTTGTTGTTTTCAATGTTGAGGTTGTTGTTGAATTTGTTGGTGTTTTTCAATGTTGAGGTTGGTGTTGCATTTGTTGGTTTTTCAATGTTGAAATTGTTGTTGAATTTGTTGGTGTTTTTCAATGTTGAGGTTGTTGTTGAATTTGTTGGTGTTTTTCAATGTTGAGGTTCTTGTTGAATTTGTTGGGGTTTTTTAATGTGAGGTTGTTGTTGAATTTGTTGGTGTTTTTCAATGTTGAGGTTGTTGTTGAATTTGTTGGTGTTTTTCAATGTTGAGGTTGTTGTTGAATTTGTTGGTGTTTTCCATGTTGCGGTTTTTGTTGAATTTCTTGGTTTTATTCAATGTTGAGGTTTTTGTTGAATTTGTTGGTGTTTTTTAATGTTGAGGTTGTTGTTGAATTTGTTGGTGTTTTCAATGTTGAGGTTGTTGTTGAATTTGTTGGTGTTTTCTATGTTGCGGTTTTTGTTGAATTTCTTGGTTTTATTCAATGTTGAGGTTTTTGTTGAATTTATTGGTGTTTTTCAATGTTGAGGTTGTTGTTGAATTTGTTGGTGTTTTTCAATGTTGAGGTTGTTGTTGAATTTGTTGGGGTTTTTTAATGTTGAGGTCGTTGTTGAATTTGTTGGTGTTTTTCAATGTTGAGGTTGTTGTTGAATTTCAATGTTGAGCTTGTTGTTGAATTTTTTGGTGTTTTTCAATGTTGAGGTTGTTGTTGAATTTGTTGGTGTTTTCAATGTTGAGGTTGTGGTTGAATTTGTTGGTGTTTTTCAATGTTGAGGTTGTTGTTGAATTTGTTGGTGTTTTTCAATGTTGAGGTTGTTCTTGAATTTTTTTTGTTTTTCAGTGTTGAGGTTGTTGTTGAATTTGTTGGTGTTTTCAATGTTGAGGTTGTAGTTGAATTTCTTGGTGTTTTTCAATGTCGAGGTTGTTGTTGTTTTTCAATGTTGAGGTTGTTGTTGAATTTGTTGCTGTTTTTCAATGTTGAGGTCGTGGTTGAATTTGTTGGTTTTTAAATGTTGAAGTTGTTGTTGAATTTGTTGTTGTTTTCAATGTTGAGGTTGTTGTTGAATTTGTTGGTGTTTTTCAATGTTGAGGTTGGTGTTGCATTTGTTGGTTTTTCAATGTTGAAATTGTTGTTGAATTTGTTGGTGTTTTTCAATGTTGAGGTTGTTGTTGAATTTGTTGGTGTTTTTCAATGTTGAGGTTCTTGTTGAATTTGTTGGGGTTTTTTAATGTGAGGTTGTTGTTGAATTTGTTGGTGTTTTTCAATGTTGAGGTTGTTGTTGAATTTGTTGGTGTTTTTCAATGTTGAGGTTGTTGTTGAATTTGTTGGTGTTTTCCATGTTGCGGTTTTTGTTGAATTTCTTGGTTTTATTCAATGTTGAGGTTTTTGTTGAATTTGTTGGTGTTTTTTAATGTTGAGGTTGTTGTTGAATTTGTTGGTGTTTTCAATGTTGAGGTTGTTGTTGAATTTGTTGGTGTTTTCTATGTTGCGGTTTTTGTTGAATTTCTTGGTTTTATTCAATGTTGAGGTTTTTGTTGAATTTATTGGTGTTTTTCAATGTTGAGGTTGTTGTTGAATTTGTTGGTGTTTTTCAATGTTGAGGTTGTTGTTGAATTTGTTGGGGTTTTTTAATGTTGAGGTCGTTGTTGAATTTGTTGGTGTTTTTCAATGTTGAGGTTGTTGTTGAATTTCAATGTTGAGCTTGTTGTTGAATTTTTTGGTGTTTTTCAATGTTGAGGTTGTTGTTGAATTTGTTGGTGTTTTCAATGTTGAGGTTGTGGTTGAATTTGTTGGTGTTTTTCAATGTTGAGGTTGTTGTTGAATTTGTTGGTGTTTTTCAATGTTGAGGTTGTTCTTGAATTTTTTTTGTTTTTCAGTGTTGAGGTTGTTGTTGAATTTGTTGGTGTTTTCAATGTTGAGGTTGTAGTTGAATTTCTTGGTGTTTTTCAATGTCGAGGTTGTTGTTGTTTTTCAATGTTGAGGTTGTTGTTGAATTTGTTGCTGTTTTTCAATGTTGAGGTCGTGGTTGAATTTGTTGGTTTTTAAATGTTGAAGTTGTTGTTGAATTTGTTGATGTTTTCAATGTTGAGGTTGTTGTTGAATTTGTTGGTGTTTTTCAATGTTGAGGTTGTTGTTGAATTTGTTGGTTTTTCAATGTTGAAATTGTTGTTGAATTTGTTGGTGTTTTCAAGGTTGAGGTTGTTGTTGAATTGGTTGGTTTTATTCAATGTTGTGGTTGTTGTTGAATTTGTTGGTGTTTTCGATGTTGAGGTTGTTGTTGAATTGGTTGGTGTTTTTCAATGTTGAGGTTGTTGTTGAATTTGTTGGTTTTTCAATGTTGAAATTGTTGTTGAATTTGTTGGTGTTTTCAATGTTGAGGTTGTTGTTGAATTTGTTGGTGTTTTTCAATGTTGAGGTTGTTGTTGAATTTGTTGGTGTTTTCTATGTTGCGGTTTTTGTTGAATTTCTTGGTTTTATTCAATGTTGAGGTTTTTGTTGAATTTATTGGTGTTTTTCAATGTTGAGGTTGTTGTTGAATTTGTTGGTGTTTTTCAATGTTGAGGTTGTTGTTGAATTTGTTGGGGTTTTTTAATGTTGAGGTTGTTGTTGAATTTGTTGGTGTTTTTCAATGTTGAGGTTGTTGTTGAATTTGTTGGTGTTTTTCAATGTTGAGGTTGTTGTTGAATTTGTTGGTGTTTTCTATGTTGCGGTTTTTGTTGAATTTCTTGGTTTTATTCAATGTTGAGGCTTTTGTTGAATTTGTTGGTCTTTTTTAATGTTGAGGTTGTTGTTGAATTTGTTGGTGTTTTTCAATGTTGAGGTTGTTGTTGAATTTGTTGGTGTTTTCTATGTTGCGGTTTTTGTTGAATTTCTTGGTTTTATTCAATGTTGATGTTTTTGTTGAATTTATTGGTGTTGTTCAATGTTGAGGTTGTTGTTGAATTTGTTGGTGTTTTTCAATGTTGAGGTTGTTGTTGAATTTGTTGGGGTTTTTTAATGTTGAGGTCGTTTTTGAATTTTTTGGTGTTTTTCAATGTTGAGTTTGTTGTTGAATTTCAATGTTGAGGTTGTTGTTGAATTTTTTAGTGTTTTTCAATGTTGAGGTTGTTGTTGAATTTGTTGGAGTTTTCAATGTTGAGGTTGTTGTTGAATCTGTTGGTGTTTTTCAATGTTGAGGTTGTTGTTGAATTTGTTGGTGTTTTTCAATGTTGAGGTTGTTCTTGAAATTTTTGTTGTTTTTCAGTGTTGAGGTTGTTGTTGAATTTGTTGCTGTTTTCAATGTTGAGGTTGTTGTTGAATTTCTTGGTGTTTTTCAATGTCGAGGTTGTTGTTGTTTTTCAATGTTGAGGTTGTTGTTGAATTTGTTGCTGTTTTTCAATGTTGAGGTCGTGGTTGAATTTGTTGGTTTTTCAATGTTGAAGTTGTTGTTGAATTTGTTGGTGTTTTCAATGTTGAGGTTGTTGTTGAATTTGTTGTTGTTTTTCAATGTCGAGGTTGTTGTTGAATCTGTTGGAGTTTTTCAAAGTTGACGTTGTTGTTGAATTTGTTGCTTTTTTTCAATGTTGAGGTTGTTGTTGAATTTGTTGGTGTTTTTCAATGTTGAGGTTGATGTTTTTCAATATTGAGGTTGTTGTTGAATTTGTTGCTTTTTTTCAATGATGAGGTTGTTGAATTTGTTTGTGTTTTCTATGTTGCGGTTGTTGTTGAATTTGTTGGTGTTTTCGATGTTGAGGTTGTTGTTGAATTTGTTGGTTTTATTCAATGTTGAGGTTTTTGTTGAATTTATTGGTGTTTTTCAATGTTGAGGTTGTTGTTGAATTTGTTGGTGTTTTTCAATGTTGAGGTTGTTGTTGAATTTGTTGGTGTTTTTTAATGTTGAGGTTGTTGTTGAATTTGTTGGTGTTTTTCAATGTTGAGGTTGTTGTTGAATTTGTTGGTGTTTTCTATGTTGCGGTTTTTGTTGAATTTCTTGGTTTTATTCAATGTTGAGGTTTTTGTTGAACTTATTGGTGTTTTTCAATGTTGAGGTTGTTGTTGAATTTGTTGGTGTTTTTCAATGTTGAGGTTGTTGTTGAATTTGTTGGGGTTTTTCAATGTTGAGGTTGTTGTTGAATTTGTTGGTGTTTTTCATTGTTGAGGTTGTTGTTGAATTTGTTGGTGTTTTTCAATGTTGAGGTTGTTGTTGAATTTGTTGGTGTTTTCTATGTTGCGGTTTTTGTTGAATTTGTTGGTTTTATTCAATGTTGCGGTTTTTGTTGAATTTCTTGATTTTATTCAATGTTGATGTTTTTGTTGAATTTATTGGTGTTTTTCAATGTTGAGGTTGTTGTTGAATTTGTTGGTGTTTTTCAATGTTGAGGTTGTTGTTGAATTTGTTGGGGTTTTTTAATGTTGACGTCGTTTTTGAATTTTTTGGTGTTTTTCAATGTTGAGTTTGTTGTTGAATTTCAATGTTGAGGTTGTTGTTGAATTTTTTGTTGTTTTTCAATGTTGAGGTTGTTGTTGAATTTGTTGGAGTTTTCAATGTTGAGGTTGTTGTTGAATCTGTTGGTGTTTTTCAAAGTTGACGTTGTTGTTGAATTTGTTGCTTTTTTTCAATGTTGAGGTTGTTGTTGAATTTGTTGGTGTTTTTCAATGTTGAGGTTGATGTTTTTCAATATTGAGGTTGTTGTTGAATTTGTTGCTTTTTTTCAATGATGAGGTTGTTGAATTTGTTTGTGTTTTCTATGTTGCGGTTGTTGTTGAATTTGTTGGTGTTTTCGATGTTGAGGTTGTTGTTGAATTTGTTGGTTTTATTCAATGTTGAGGTTTTTGTTGAATTTATTGGTGTTTTTCAATGTTGAGGTTGTTGTTGAATTTGTTGGTGTTTTTCAATGTTGAGGTTGTTGTTGAATTTGTTGGTGTTTTTTAATGTTGAGGTTGTTGTTGAATTTGTTGGTGTTTTTCAATGTTGAGGTTGTTGTTGAATTTGTTGGTGTTTTCTATGTTGCGGTTTTTGTTGAATTTCTTGGTTTTATTCAATGTTGAGGTTTTTGTTGAATTTATTGGTGTTTTTCAATGTTGAGGTTGTTGTTGAATTTGTTGGTGTTTTTCAATGTTGAGGTTGTTGTTGAATTTGTTGGGGTTTTTTAATGTTGAGGTTGTTGTTGAATTTGTTGGTGTTTTTCAATGTTGAGGTTGTTGTTGAATTTGTTGGTGTTTTTCAATGTTGAGGTTGTTGTTGAATTTGTTGGTGTTTTCTATGTTGCGGTTTTTGTTGAATTTGTTGGTTTTATTCAATGTTGCGGTTTTTGTTGAATTTCTTGGTTTTATTCAATGTTGATGTTTTTGTTGAATTTATTGGTGTTTTTCAATGTTGAGGTTGTTGTTGAATTTGTTGGTGTTTTTCAATGTTGAGGTTGTTGTTGAATTTGTTGGGGTTTTTTAATGTTGACGTCGTTTTTGAATTTTTTGGTGTTTTTCAATGTTGAGTTTGTTGTTGAATTTCAATGTTGAGGTTGTTGTTGAATTTTTTGTTGTTTTTCAATGTTGAGGTTGTTGTTGAATTTGTTGGAGTTTTCAATGTTGAGGTTGTTGTTGAATCTGTTGGTGTTTTTCAATGTTGAGGTTGTTGTTGAATTTGTTGGTGTTTTTCAATGTTGAGGTTGTTCTTGAAATTTTTGTTGTTTTTCAGTGTTGAGGTTGTTGTTGAATTTGTTGCTGTTTTCAATGTTGAGGTTGTTGTTGAATTTCTTGGTGTTTTTCAATGTCGAGGTTGTTGTTGTTTTTCAATGTTGAGGTTGTTGTTGAATTTGTTGCTGTTTTTCAATGTTGAGGTCGTGGTTGAATTTGTTGGTTTTTCAATGTTGAAGTTGTTGTTGAATTTGTTGTTGTTTTCAATGTTGAGGTTGTTGTTGAATTTGTTGGTGTTTTTCAATGTTGAGGTTGGTGTTGCATTTGTTGGTTTTTCAATGTTGAAATTGTTGTTGAATTTGTTGGTGTTTTTCAATGTTGAGGTTGTTGTTGAATTTGTTGGTGTTTTTCAATGTTGAGGTTCTTGTTGAATTTGTTGGGGTTTTTTAATGTGAGGTTGTTGTTGAATTTGTTGGTGTTTTTCAATGTTGAGGTTGTTGTTGAATTTGTTGGTGTTTTTCAATGTTGAGGTTGTTGTTGAATTTGTTGGTGTTTTCCATGTTGCGGTTTTTGTTGAATTTCTTGGTTTTATTCAATGTTGAGGTTTTTGTTGAATTTGTTGGTGTTTTTTAATGTTGAGGTTGTTGTTGAATTTGTTGGTGTTTTCAATGTTGAGGTTGTTGTTGAATTTGTTGGTGTTTTCTATGTTGCGGTTTTTGTTGAATTTCTTGGTTTTATTCAATGTTGAGGTTTTTGTTGAATTTATTGGTGTTTTTCAATGTTGAGGTTGTTGTTGAATTTGTTGGTGTTTTTCAATGTTGAGGTTGTTGTTGAATTTGTTGGGGTTTTTTAATGTTGAGGTCGTTGTTGAATTTGTTGGTGTTTTTCAATGTTGAGGTTGTTGTTGAATTTCAATGTTGAGCTTGTTGTTGAATTTTTTGGTGTTTTTCAATGTTGAGGTTGTTGTTGAATTTGTTGGTGTTTTCAATGTTGAGGTTGTGGTTGAATTTGTTGGTGTTTTTCAATGTTGAGGTTGTTGTTGAATTTGTTGGTGTTTTTCAATGTTGAGGTTGTTCTTGAATTTTTTTTGTTTTTCAGTGTTGAGGTTGTTGTTGAATTTGTTGGTGTTTTCAATGTTGAGGTTGTAGTTGAATTTCTTGGTGTTTTTCAATGTCGAGGTTGTTGTTGTTTTTCAATGTTGAGGTTGTTGTTGAATTTGTTGCTGTTTTTCAATGTTGAGGTCGTGGTTGAATTTGTTGGTTTTTAAATGTTGAAGTTGTTGTTGAATTTGTTGATGTTTTCAATGTTGAGGTTGTTGTTGAATTTGTTGGTGTTTTTCAATGTTGAGGTTGTTGTTGAATTTGTTGGTTTTTCAATGTTGAAATTGTTGTTGAATTTGTTGGTGTTTTCAAGGTTGAGGTTGTTGTTGAATTGGTTGGTTTTATTCAATGTTGTGGTTGTTGTTGAATTTGTTGGTGTTTTCGATGTTGAGGTTGTTGTTGAATTGGTTGGTGTTTTTCAATGTTGAGGTTGTTGTTGAATTTGTTGGTTTTTCAATGTTGAAATTGTTGTTGAATTTGTTGGTGTTTTCAATGTTGAGGTTGTTGTTGAATTTGTTGGTGTTTTTCAATGTTGAGGTTGTTGTTGAATTTGTTGGTGTTTTTTATTGTTGAGGTTGTTGTTGAATTTGTTGGTGTTTTTCAATGTTGAGGTTGTTGTTGAATTTGTTGGGTTTTTTCAATGTTGAGTTTGTTGTTGAATTTGTTGTCGTTTTTCAATGTTGAGGTTGTTGTTGAATTTGTTGCTTTTTTGCAATGTTGAGGTTGGTGTTGTGTTTGTGGTGTTTTTCGATGTTGAGGTTCTTGTTTTTCAATGTTGAGGTTGTTGAATTTGTTGGTGTTTTCAATGTTGAGGTTGTTGTTGAATTTGTTGGTGTTTTTCCATGTTGAGGTTGTTGTTGTTTTTCAATGTTGAGGTTGTCGTTGAATTTGTTGGTGTTTTTCAAAGTTCAGGTTGTTGTTGAATTTGTTGGTGTTGTTCAATCTTGAGGTTATTGTTGAATTTGTTGTTGTTTTACAAAGTTGATGTTGTTTTTGAATTTGTTGGTGTTTTTCAATGTTGAGGTTGTTGTTGAATTTGTTGGTGTTTTTCAATGTTGAAGTTGTTGCTGAATTTGTTGCTGTTCTTCAATGTTGAGGTTGTTGTTGGATTTGTTGGTGTTTTTCAATTTTGAGGTTGTTGTTGAATTTGTTGGTGTTTTTCAATGTTGAGGTTGTTGTTGAATTTGTTGGTTTTTCAATGTTGAAATTGTTGTTGAATTTGTTGGTGTTTTCAAGGTTGAGGTTGTTGTTGAATTGGTTGGTTTTATTCAATGTTGTGATTGTTGTTGAATTTGTTGGTGTTTTCGATGTTGAGGTTGTTGTTGAATTGGTTGGTGTTTTTCAATGTTGAGGTTGTTGTTGAATTTGTTGGTTTTTCAATGTTGAAATTGTTGTTGAATTTGTTGGTGTTTTCAATGTTGAGGTTGTTGTTGAATTTGTTGGTGTTTTTCAATGTTGAGGTTGTTGTTGAATTTGTTGGTGTTTTTTATTGTTGAGGTTGTTGTTGAATTTGTTGGTGTTTTTCAATGTTGAGGTTGTTGTTGAATTTGTTGTTTTTTTTAATGTTGAGGTTGTTGTTGATTTGTCTGTGTTTTTCAATGTCGAGGTTGTTGTTGAATTTGTTGGTGTTTTTCAATGTTGAGGTTGTTGTTGAATTTGTTGAGTTTTTTCAATGTTGAGTTTGTTGTTGAATTTGTTGTCGTTTTTCAATGTTGAGGTTGTTGTTGAATTTGTTGCTTTTTTGCAATGTTGAGGTTGGTGTTGTGTTTGTGGTGTTTTTCGATGTTGAGGTTCTTGTTTTTCAATGTTGAGGTTGTTGAATTTGTTGGTGTTTTCAATGTTGAGGTTGTTGTTGAATTTGTTGGTGTTTTTCCATGTTGAGGTTGTTGTTGTTTTTCAATGTTGAGGTTGTCGTTGAATTTGTTGGTGTTTTTCAAAGTTCAGGTTGTTGTTGAATTTGTTGGTGTTGTTCAATCTTGAGGTTATTGTTGAATTTGTTGTTGTTTTACAAAGTTGATGTTGTTTTTGAATTTGTTGGTGTTTTTCAATGTTGAGGTTGTTGTTGAATTGGTTGGTGTTTTTCAATGTTGAAGTTGTTGCTGAATTTGTTGCTGTTCTTCAATGTTGAGGTTGTTGTTGGATTTGTTGGTGTTTTTCAATGTTGAGGTTGTTGTTGAATTTGTTGGTGTTTTCTATGTTGCGGTTGTTGTTGAATTTGTTGGTGTTTTTCAATGTTGAGGTTGTTCTTGAATTTTTTTTGTTTTTCAGTGTTGAGGTTGTTGTTGAATTTGTTGGTGTTTTCAATGTTGAGGTTGTAGTTGAATTTCTTGGTGTTTTTCAATGTCGAGGTTGTTGTTGTTTTTCAATGTTGAGGTTGTTGTTGAATTTGTTGCTGTTTTTCAATGTTGAGGTCGTGGTTGAATTTGTTGGTTTTTAAATGTTGAAGTTGTTGTTGAATTTGTTGATGTTTTCAATGTTGAGGTTGTTGTTGAATTTGTTGGTGTTTTTCAATGTTGAGGTTGTTGTTGAATTTGTTGGTTTTTCAATGTTGAAATTGTTGTTGAATTTGTTGGTGTTTTCAAGGTTGAGGTTGTTGTTGAATTGGTTGGTTTTATTCAATGTTGTGGTTGTTGTTGAATTTGTTGGTGTTTTCGATGTTGAGGTTGTTGTTGAATTGGTTGGTGTTTTTCAATGTTGAGGTTGTTGTTGAATTTGTTGGTTTTTCAATGTTGAAATTGTTGTTGAATTTGTTGGTGTTGTCAATGTTGAGGTTGTTGTTGAATTTGTTGGTGTTTTTCAATGTTGAGGTTGTTGTTGAATTTGTTGGTGTTTTTTATTGTTGAGGTTGTTGTTGAATTTGTTGGTGTTTTTCAATGTTGAGGTTGTTGTTGAATTTGTTGTTTTTTTTAATGTTGAGGTTGTTGTTGATTTGTCTGTGTTTTTCAATGTCGAGGTTGTTGTTGAATTTGTTGGTGTTTTTCAATGTTGAGGTTGTTGTTGAATTTGTTGGGTTTTTTCAATGTTGAGTTTGTTGTTGAATTTGTTGTCGTTTTTCAATGTTGAGGTTGTTGTTGAATTTGTTGCTTTTTTGCAATGTTGAGGTTGGTGTTGTGTTTGTGGTGTTTTTCGATGTTGAGGTTCTTGTTTTTCAATGTTGAGGTTGTTGAATTTGTTGGTGTTTTCAATGTTGAGGTTGTTGTTGAATTTGTTGGTGTTTTTCCATGTTGAGGTTGTTGTTGTTTTTCAATGTTGAGGTTGTCGTTGAATTTGTTGGTGTTTTTCAAAGTTCAGGTTGTTGTTGAATTTGTTGGTGTTGTTCAATCTTGAGGTTATTGTTGAATTTGTTGTTGTTTTACAAAGTTGATGTTGTTTTTGAATTTGTTGGTGTTTTTCAATGTTGAGGTTGTTGTTGAATTTGTTGGTGTTTTTCAATGTTGAAGTTGTTGCTGAATTTGTTGCTGTTCTTCAATGTTGAGGTTGTTGTTGGATTTGTTGGTGTTTTTCAATGTTGAGGTTGTTGTTGAATTTGTTGGTGTTTTTCAATGTTGAGGTTGTTGTTGAATTTGTTGGTTTTTCAATGTTGAAATTGTTGTTGAATTTGTTGGTGTTTTCAAGGTTGAGGTTGTTGTTGAATTGGTTGGTTTTATTCAATGTTGTGATTGTTGTTGAATTTGTTGGTGTTTTCGATGTTGAGGTTGTTGTTGAATTGGTTGGTGTTTTTCAATGTTGAGGTTGTTGTTGAATTTGTTGGTTTTTCAATGTTGAAATTGTTGTTGAATTTGTTGGTGTTTTCAATGTTAAGGTTGTTGTTGAATTTGTTGGTGTTTTTCAATGTTGAGGTTGTTGTTGAATTTGTTGGTGTTTTTTATTGTTGAGGTTGTTGTTGAATTTGTTGGTGTTTTTCAATGTTGAGGTTGTTGTTGAATTTGTTGTTTTTTTTAATGTTGAGGTTGTTGTTGATTTGTCTGTGTTTTTCAATGTCGAGGTTGTTGTTGAATTTGTCGGTGTTTTTCAATGTTGAGGTTGTTGTTGAATTTGTTGAGTTTTTTCAATGTTGAGTTTGTTGTTGAATTTGTTGTCGTTTTTCAATGTTGAGGTTGTTGTTGAATTTGTTGCTTTTTTGCAATGTTGAGGTTGGTGTTGTGTTTGTGGTGTTTTTCGATGTTGAGGTTCTTGTTTTTCAATGTTGAGGTTGTTGAATTTGTTGGTGTTTTCAATGTTGAGGTTGTTGTTGAATTTGTTGGTGTTTTTCCATGTTGAGGTTGTTGTTGTTTTTCAATGTTGAGGTTGTCGTTGAATTTGTTGGTGTTTTTCAAAGTTCAGGTTGTTGTTGAATTTGTTGGTGTTGTTCAATCTTGAGGTTATTGTTGAATTTGTTGTTGTTTTACAAAGTTGATGTTGTTTTTGAATTTGTTGGTGTTTTTCAATGTTGAGGTTGTTGTTGAATTGGTTGGTGTTTTTCAATGTTGAAGTTGTTGCTGAATTTGTTGCTGTTCTTCAATGTTGAGGTTGTTGTTGGATTTGTTGGTGTTTTTCAATGTTGAGGTTGTTGTTGAATTTGTTGGTGTTTTCTATGTTGCGGTTGTTGTTGAATTTGTTGGTGTTTTCGATGTTGAGGTTGTTGTTGAATTGGTTGGTGTTTTTCAATGTTGAGGTTGTTGTTGAATTTGTTGGTTTTTCAATGTTGAAATTGTTGTTGAATTTGTTGGTGTTTTCAATGTTGAGGTTGTTGTTGAATTTGTTGGTGTTTTTCAATGTTGAGGTTGTTGTTGAATTTCTTGGTGTTTTTTATTGTTGAGGTTGTTGTTGAATTTGTTGGTGTTTTTCAATGTTGAGGTTGTTGTTGAATTTGTTGTTTTTTTTAATGTTGAGGTTGTTGTTGATTTGTCTGTGTTTTTCAATGTCGAGGTTGTTGTTGAATTTGTTGGTGTTTTTCAATGTTGAGGTTGTTGTTGAATTTGTTGGGTTTTTTCAATGTTGAGTTTGTTGTTGAATTTGTTGTCGTTTTTCAATGTTGAGGTTGTTGTTGAATTTGTTGCTTTTTTGCAATGTTGAGGTTGGTGTTGTGTTTGTGGTGTTTTTCGATGTTGAGGTTCTTGTTTTTCAATGTTGAGGTTGTTGAATTTGTTGGTGTTTTCAATGTTGAGGTTGTTGTTGAATTTGTTGGTGTTTTTCCATGTTGAGGTTGTTGTTGTTTTTCAATGTTGAGGTTGTCGTTGAATTTGTTGGTGTTTTTCAAAGTTCAGGTTGTTGTTGAATTTGTTGGTGTTGTTCAATCTTGAGGTTATTGTTGAATTTGTTGTTGTTTTACAAAGTTGATGTTGTTTTTGAATTTGTTGGTGTTTTTCAATGTTGAGGTTGTTGTTGAATTTGTTGGTGTTTTTCAATGTTGAAGTTGTTGCTGAATTTGTTGCTGTTCTTCAATGTTGAGGTTGTTGTTGGATTTGTTGGTTTTTTCAATGTTGAGGTTGTTGTTGAATTTGTTGGTGTTTTCTATGTTGCGGTTGTTGTTGAATTTGTTGGTGTTTTCGATGTTGAGGTTGTTGTTGAATTGGTTGGTTTTATTCAATGTTGCGGTTGTTGTTGAATTTGTTGGTGTTTTCGATGTTGAGGTTGTTGTTGAATTTGTTGGTGTTTTTCAATGTTGAGGTTGTTATTCAATTTTCTGGTGTTTTTCAATGTTGAGGTTGTTGTTGAATTTGTTGGTGTTTTCAATGTTGAGGTTGTTGTTGAATTTGTTGGTGTTTTTCAATGTTGAGGTTGTTGTTGAATTTGTTGATGTTTTTCAATGTTGAGGTTGTTGTTGAATTTGTTGGTGTTTTTCAATGTTGAGGTTGTTGTTGAATTTGTTAATGTTTTTCAATGTTGAGGTTGTTGTTGAATTTGCTGGTGTTTTTCAATGTTGAGGTTGTTGTTGAATTTGTTGTTGTTTTTCAATGTCGAGTTTGTTGTTGAATTAGTTGGAGTTTTTCAATGTTGACGTTGTTGTTGAATTTGTTGCTTTTTTTCAGTGTTGAGGTTGTTGTTGAATTTGTTGGTGTTTTTCAATGTTGAGGTTGATGTTTTTCAATATTGAGGTTGTTGTTGAATTTGTTGCTTTTTTTCAATGATGAGGTTGTTGAATTTGTAAGTGTTTTCTATGTTGCGGTTGTTGTTGAATTTGTTGGTGTTTTCGATGTTGAGGTTGTTGTTGAATTTGTTGGTTTTATTCAATGTTGAGGATTTTGTTGAATTTATTGGTGTTTTTCAATGTTGAGGTTGTTGTTGAATTTGTTGGTGTTTTTCAATGTTGAGGTTGTTGTTGAATTTGTTGGTGTTTTTTAATGTTGATGTTGTTGTTGAATTTGTTGGTGTTTTTCAATGTTGAGGTTGTTGTTGAATTTCAATGTTGAGGTTGTTGTTGAATTTGTTGGTGTTTTTCAATGTTGAGGTTGTTGTTGAATTTGTTGGTGTTTTTCAATGTTGAGGTTGTTGTTGAATTTGTTGGTGTGTTTCAATGTTGAGGTTGTTCTTGAATTTTTTGTTGTTTTTCAGTGTTGAGGTTGTTGTTGAATTTGTTGGTGTTTTCAATGTTGAGGTTGTTGTTGAATTTCTTGGTGTTTTTCAATGTCGAGGTTGTTGTTGTTTTTCAAAGTTGAGGTTGTTGTTGAATTTGTTGGTGTTTTTCAATGTTGAGGTTGTTGTTGAATTTGTTGGTGTGTTTCAATGTTGAGGTTGTTCTTGAATTTTTTGTTGTTTTTCAGTGTTGAGGTTGTTGTTGAATTTGTTGCTGTTTTCAATGTTGAGGTTGTTGTTGAATTTCTTGGTGTTTTTCAATGTCGAGGTTGTTGTTGTTTTTCAGTGTTGAGGTTGTTGTTGAATTTGTTGGTGTTTTCAATGTTGAGGTTGTTGTTGAATTTCTTGGTGTTTTTCAATGTCGAGGTTGTTGTTGTTTTTCAATGTTGAGGTTGTTGTTGAATTTGTTGGTGTTTTTCAATGTTGAGGTTGTTGTTGAAATTGTTGGTTTTTCAATGTTGAAGTTGTTGTTGAATTTGTTGGTGTTTTCAATGTTGAGGTTGTTGTTGAATTTGTTGTTGTTTTTCAATGTTGAGGTTGTTGTTGAATTTGTTGGTTTTTCAATGTTGAAATTGTTGTTGAATTTGTTGGTGTTTTCAATGTTGAGGTTGTTGTTGAATTTGTTGGTGTTTTTCAATGTTGAGGTTGTTGTTGAATTTGTTGGTGTTTTTTATGTTGAGGTTGTTGTTGAATTTGTTGGTGTTTTTCAATGTTGAAGTTGTTGTTCAATTTGTTGGTGTTTTTTAATGTTGAGCTTGTTGTTGAATTTGTTGGTGTTTTTCAATGTTGAGGTTGTTGTTGAATTTGTTGGTGTTTTTCAATGTTGAGGTTGTTGTTGAATTTTTTGGTGTTTTTCAATTTTGAGGTTGTTGTTGAATTTGTTGGTGTTTTCAATGTTGAGGTTGTTGTTGAATTTGTTGTTGTTTTTCAATGTTGAGGTTGTTGTTGAATTTGTTGATGTTTTTCAATGTTGAGGTTGTTGTTGAATTTGTTGGTGTTTTTCAATGTTGAGGTTGTTGTTGAATTTGTTGATGTTTTTCAATGTGGAGGTTGTTGTTGAATTTGTTGGTGTTTTTCAATGTTGAGGTTGTTGTTGAATTTGTTGTTGTTTTTCAATGTCGAGGTTGTTGTTGAATCTGTTGGAGTTTTTCAATGTTGACGTTGTTGTTGAATTTGTTGCTTTTTTTCAATGTTGAGGTTGTTGTTGAATTTGTTGGTGTTTTTCAATGTTGAGGTTGATGTTTTTCAATATTGAGGTTGTTGTTGAATTTGTTGCTTTTTTTCAATGATGAGGTTGTTGTTGAATTTGTTGGTTTTATTGAATGTTGAGGTTGTTGTTGAATTTATTGGTGTTTTTCAATGTTGAGGTTGTTGTTGAATTTGTTGGTGTTTTTCAATGTTGAGGTTGTTGTTGAATTTGTTGGTGTTTTTTAATGTTGAGGTTTTTGTTGAATTTGTTGGTGTTTTTCAATGTTGAGGTTGTTGTTGAATTTGTTGGTGTTTTTCAATGTTGAGGTTGTTGTTGAATTTGTTGGGGTTTTTTAATGTTGAGGTTGTTGTTGAATTTGTTGGTGTTTTTCAATGTTGAGGTTGTTGTTGAATTTGTTGGTGTTTTCTATGTTGCGGTTTTTGTTGAATTTCTTGGTTTTATTCAATGTTGAGGTTTTTGTTGAATTTGTTGGTGTTTTTTAATGTTGAGGTTGTTGTTGAATTTGTTGGTGTTTTTCAATGTTGAGGTTGTTGTTGAATTTGTTGGTGTTTTCTATGTTGCGGTTTTTGTTGAATTTCTTTGTTTTATTCAATGTTGAGGTTGTTGTTGAATTTGTTGTTTTTTTTAATGTTGAGGTTGTTGTTGATTTGTCTGTGTTTTTCAATGTCGAGGTTGTTGTTGAATTTGTTGGTGTTTTTCAATGTTGAGGTTGTTGTTGAATTTGTTGGGTTTTTTCAATGTTGAGTTTGTTGTTGAATTTGTTGTCGTTTTTCAATGTTGAGGTTGTTGTTGAATTTGTTGCTTTTTTGCAATGTTGAGGTTGTTGTTGTGTTTGTGGTGTTTTTCGATGTTGAGGTTCTTGTTTTTCAATGTTGAGGTTGTTGAATTTGTTGGTGTTTTCAATGTTGAGGTTGTTGTTGAATTTGTTGGTGTTTTTCCATGTTGAGGTTGTTGTTGTTTTTCAATGTTGAGGTTGTCGTTGAATTTGTTGGTGTTTTTCAAAGTTCAGGTTGTTGTTGAATTTGTTGGTGTTGTTCAATCTTGTGGTTATTGTTGAATTTGTTGTTGTTTTACAAAGTTGATGTTGTTTTTGAATTTGTTGGTGTTTTTCAATGTTGAGGTTGTTGTTGAATTTGTTGGTGTTTTTCAATGTTGAAGTTGTTGCTGAATTTGTTGCTGTTCTTCAATGTTGAGGTTGTTGTTGAATTTGTTGGTGTTTTTCAATGTTGAGGTTGTTGTTGAATTTGTTGGTGTTTTCTATGTTGCGGTTGTTGTTGAATTTGTTGGTGTTTTCGATGTTGAGGTTGTTGTTGAATTGGTTGGTTTTATTCAATGTTGCGGTTGTTGTTGAATTTGTTGGTTTTTTCGATGTTGAGGTTGTTGTTGAATTTGTTGGTGTTTTTCAATGTTGAGGTTGTTATTGAATTTTTTGGTGTTTTTCAATGTTGAGGTTGTTGTTGAATTTGTTGGTGTTTTCAATGTTGAGGTTGTTGTTGAATTTGTTGGTGTTTTTCAATGTTGAGGTTGTTGTTGAATTTGTTGATGTTTTTCAATGTTGAGGTTGTTGTTGAATTTGTTGGTGTTTTTCAATGTTGAGGTTGTTGTTGAATTTGTTGGTGTTTTTCAATGTTGAGGTTGTTGTTGAATTTGCTGGTGTTTTTCAATGTTGAGGTTGTTGTTGAATTTGTTGTTGTTTTTCAATGTCGAGTTTGTTGTTGAATTAGTTGGAGTTTTTCAATGTTGACGTTGTTGTTGAATTTGTTGCTTTTTTTCAGTGTTGAGGTTGTTGTTGAATTTGTTGGCGTTTTTCAATGTTGAGGTTGATGTTTTTTAATATTGAGGTTGTTGTTGAATTTGTTGCTTTTTTTCAATGATGAGGTTGTTGAATTTGTAGGTGTTTTCTATGTTGCGGTTGTTGTTGAATTTGTTGGTGTTTTCGATGTTGAGGTTGTTGTTGAATTTGTTGGTTTTATTCAATGTTGAGGATTTTGTTGAATTTATTGGTGTTTTTCAATGTTGAGGTTGTTCTTGAATTTGTTGGTGTTTTTCAATGTTGACGTTGTTGTTGAATTTGTTGGTGTTTTTTAATGTTGATGTTGTTGTTGAATTTGTTGGTGTTTTTCAATGTTGAGGTTGTTGTTGAATTTCAATGTTGAGGTTGTTGTTGAATTTGTTGGTGTTTTTCAATGTTGAGGTTGTTCTTGAATTTATTGTTGTTTTTCAGTGTTGAAGTTGTTGTTGAATTTGTTGGTGTTTTCAATGTTGAGGTTGTTGTTGAATTTCTTGGTGTTTTACAATGTCGAGGTTGTTGTTGTTTTTCAATGTTGAGGTTGTTGTTGAATTTGTTGGTGTTTTTCAATGTTGAGGTTGTTGTTGAAATTGTTGGTTTTTCAATGTTGAAGTTGTTGTTGAATTTGTTGGTGTTTTCAATGTTGAGGTTGTTGTTGAATTTGTTGTTGTTTTTCAACGTTGAGGTTGTTGTTGAATTTGTTGGTTTTTCAATGTTGAAATTGTTGTTGAATTTGTTGGTGTTTTCAATGTTGAGGTTGTTGTTGAATTTGTTGGTGTTTTTCAATGTTGAGGTTGTTGTTGAATTTGTTGGTGTTTTTTATGTTGAGGTTGTTGTTGAATTTGTTGGTGTTTTTCAATGTTGAAGTTGTTGTTGAATTTGTTGGTGCTTTTTAATGTTGAGCTTGTTGTTGAATTTGTTGGTGTTTTTCAATGTTGAGGTTGTTGCTGAATTTGTTGGTGTTTTCTATGTTGCGGTTGTTGTAGAATTTGTTGGTGTTTTCGATGTGGAGGTTGTTGTTGAATTGGTTGGTTTTATTCAATGTTGCGGTTGTTGTTGAATTTGTTGGTTTTTTCGATGTTGAGGTTGTTGTTGAATTTGTTGGTGTTTTTCAATGTTGAGGTTGTTATTGAATTTTTTGGTGTTTTTCAATGTTGAGGTTGTTGTTGAATTTGTTGGTGTTTTCAATGTTGAGGTTGTTGTTGAATTTGTTGGTGTTTTTCAATGTTGAGGTTGTTGTTGAATTTGTTGATGTTTTTCAATGTTGAGGTTGTTGTTGAATTTGTTGGTGTTTTTCAATGTTGAGGTTGTTGTTGAATTTGTTGATGTTTTTCAATGTTGAGGTTGTTGTTGAATTTGCTGGTGTTTTTCAATGTTGAGGTTGTTGTTGAATTTGTTTTTGTTTTTCAATGTCGAGTTTGTTGTTGAATTAGTTGGAGTTTTTCAATGTTGACGTTGTTGTTGAATTTGTTGCTTTTTTTCAATGTTGAGGTTGTTGTTGAATTTGTTGGTGTTTTTCAATGTTGAGGTTGATGTTTTTCAATATTGAGGTTGTTGTTGAATTTGTTGCTTTTTTTCAATGATGAGGTTGTTGAATTTGTAGGTGTTTTCTATGTTGCGGTTGTTGTTGAATTTGTTGGTGTTTTCGATGTTGAGGTTGTTTTTGAATTTGTTGGTTTTATTCAATGTTGAGGATTTTGTTGAATTTATTGGTGTTTTTCAATGTTGAGGTTGTTGAATTTGTTGGTGTTTTTCAATGTTGAGGTTGTTGTTGAATTTGTTGGTGTTTTTTAATGTTGATGTTGTTGTTGAATTTGTTGGTGTTTTTCAATGTTGAGGTTGTTGTTGAATTTCAATGTTGAGGTTGTTGTTGAATTTGTTGGTGTTTTTCAATGTTGAGGTTGTTGTTGAATTTGTTGGTGTTTTTCAATGTTGAGGTTGTTCTTGAATTTTTTGTTGTTTTTCAGTGTTGAGGTTGTTGTTGAATTTGTTGGTGTTTTCAATGTTGAGGTTGTTGTTGAATTTCTTGGTGTTTTTCAATGTCGAGGTTGTTGTTGTTTTTCAATGTTGAGGTTGTTGTTGAATTTGTTGGTGTTTTTCAATGTTGAGGTTGTTGTTGAAATTGTTGGTTTTTCAATGTTGAAGTTGTTGTTGAATTTGTTGGTGTTTTCAATGTTGAGGTTGTTGTTGAATTTGTTGTTGTTTTTCAACGTTGAGGTTGTTGTTGAATTTGTCGGTTTTTCAATGTTGAAATTGTTGTTGAATTTGTTGGTGTTTTCAATGTTGAGGTTGTTGTTGAATTTGTTGGTGTTTTTCAATGTTGAGGTTATTGTTGTTTTTCAAAGTTGAGGTTGTTGTTGAATTTGTTGGTGTTTTTCAATGTTGAAGTTGTTGTTGAATTTGTTGGTGCTTTTTAATGTTGAGCTTGTTGTTGAATTTGTTGGTGTTTTTCAATGTTGAGGTTGTTGTTGAATTTGTTGGTGTTTTTCAATGTTGAGGTTGTTGAATTTTTTGGTGTTTTTCAATGTTGAGGTTGTTGTTGAATTTGTTGGTGTTATTCAATGTTGAGGTTGTTGTTGAATTTGTTGATGTTTTTCAATGTGGAGGTTGTTGTTGAATTTGTTGTTGTTTTTCAATGTCGAGGTTGTTGTTGAATTTGTTGATGTTTTTCAATGTTGAGGTTGTTGTTGAATTTGTTGTTGTTTTTCAATGTCGAGGTTGTTGTTGAATCTGTTGGAGTTTTTCAATGTTGACGTTGTTGTTGAATTTGTTGCTTTTTTTCAATGTTGAGGTTGTTGTTGAATTTGTTGGTGTTTTTCAATGTTGAGGTTGTTGTTTTTCAATATTGAGGTTGTTGTTGAATTTGTTGCTTTTTTTCAATGATGAGGTTCTTGAGTTTGTTGGTGTTTTCAATGTTGAGGCTGTTGTTGAATTTGTTGGTTTTATTGAATGTTGAGGTTTTTGTTGAATTTATTGGTGTTTTTCAATGTTGAGGTTGTTGTTGAATTCGTTGGTGTTTTTCAATGTTGAGGTTGTTGTTGAATTTGTTGGTGTTTTTTAATGTTGAGGTTGATGTTGAATTTGTTGGTGTTTTTCAATGTTGAGGTTGTTGTTGAATTTGTTGGTGTTTTCTATATTGCGGTTTTTGTTGAATTTCTGGGTTTTATTCAATGTTGAGGTTTTTGTTGAATTTATTGGTGTTTTTCAATCTTGAGGTTGTTGTTGAATTTGTTGGTGTTTTTCAATGTTGAGGTTGTTGTTGAATTTGTTGGGGTTTTTTAATGTTGAGGTTGTTGTTGAATTTGTTGGTGTTTTTCAATGTTGAGGTTGTTGTTGAATTTGTTGGTGTTTTTCAATGTTGAGGTTGTTGTTGAATTTGTTGTTGTTTTTCAACGTTGAGGTTGTTGTTGAATTTGTCGGTTTTTCAATGTTGAAATTGTTGTTGAATTTGTTGGTGTTTTCAATGTTGAGGTTGTTGTTGAATTTGTTGCTGTTTTTCAATGTTGAGGTTGTTGTTGAATTTGTTGGTGTTTTTTATGTTGAGGTTGTTGTTGAATTTGTTGGTGTTTTTCAATGTTGAAGTTGTTGTTGAATTTGTTGGTGCTTTTTAATGTTGAGCTTGTTGTTGAATTTGTTGGTGTTTTTCAATGTTGAGGTTGTTGTTGAATTTGTTGGTGTTTTTCAATGTTGAGGTTGTTGAATTTTTTGGTGTTTTTCAATGTTGAGGTTGTTGTTGAATTTGTTGGTGTTTTCAATGTTGAGGTTGTTGTTGAATTTGTTGGTGTTTTTCAATGTTGAGGTTGTTGTTGAATTTGTTGATGTTTTTCAATGTTGAGGTTGTTGTTGAATTTGTTGGTGTTTTTCAATGTTGAGGTTGTTGTTGAATTTGTTGATGTTTTTCAATGTGGAGGTTGTTGTTGAATTTGTTGTTGTTTTTCAATGTCGAGGTTGTTGTTGAATTTGTTGATGTTTTTCAATGTTGAGGTTGTTGTTGAATTTGTTGTTGTTTTTCAATGTCGAGGTTGTTGTTGAATCTGTTGGAGTTTTTCAATGTTGACGTTGTTGTTGAATTTGTTGCTTTTTTTCAATGTTGAGGTTGTTGTTGAATTTGTTGGTGTTTTTCAATGTTGAGGTTGATGTTTTTCAATATTGAGGTTGTTGTTGAATTTGTTGCTTTTTTTCAATGATGAGGTTCTTGAATTTGTTGGTGTTTTCGATGTTGAGGTTGTTGTTGAATTTGTTGGTTTTATTGAATGTTGAGGTTTTTGTTGAATTTATTGGTGTTTTTCAATGTTGAGGTTGTTGTTGAATTCGTTGGTGTTTTTCAATGTTGAGGTTGTTGTTGAATTTGTTGGTGTTTTTTAATGTTGAGGTTGTTGTTGAATTTGTTGGTGTTTTTCAATGTTGAGGTGGTTGTTGAATTTGTTGGTGTTTTCTATGTTGCGGTTTTTGTTGAATTTCTGGGTTTTATTCAATGTTGAGGTTTTTGTTGAATTTATTGGTGTTTTTCAATCTTGAGGTTGTTGTTGAATTTGTTGGTGTTTTTCAATGTTGAGGTTGTTGTTGAATTTGTTGGGGTTTTTTAATGTTGAGGTTGTTGTTGAATTTGTTGGTGTTTTTCAATGTTGAGGTTGTTGTTGAATTTGTTGGTGTTTTTCAATGTTGAGGTTGTTGTTGAATTTGTTGTTGTTTTTCAACGTTGAGGTTGTTGTTGAATTTGTCGGTTTTTCAATGTTGAAATTGTTGTTGAATTTGTTGGTGTTTTCAATGTTGAGGTTGTTGTTGAATTTGTTGCTGTTTTTCAATGTTGAGGTTGTTGTTGAATTTGTTGGTGTTTTTTATGTTGAGGTTGTTGTTGAATTTGTTGGTGTTTTTCAATGTTGAAGTTGTTGTTGAATTTGTTGGTGCTTTTTAATGTTGAGCTTGTTGTTGAATTTGTTGGTGTTTTTCAATGTTGAGGTTGTTGTTGAATTTGTTGGTGTTTTTCAATGTTGAGGTTGTTGAATTTTTTGGTGTTTTTCAATGTTGAGGTTGTTGTTGAATTTGTTGGTGTTTTCAATGTTGAGGTTGTTGTTGAATTTGTTGGTGTTTTTCAATGTTGAGGTTGTTGTTGAATTTGTTGATGTTTTTCAATGTTGAGGTTGTTGTTGAATTTGTTGGTGTTTTTCAATGTTGAGGTTGTTGTTGAATTTGTTGATGTTTTTCAATGTGGAGGTTGTTGTTGAATTTGTTGTTGTTTTTCAATGTCGAGGTTGTTGTTGAATTTGTTGATGTTTTTCAATGTTGAGGTTGTTGTTGAATTTGTTGTTGTTTTTCAATGTCGAGGTTGTTGTTGAATCTGTTGGAGTTTTTCAATGTTGACGTTGTTGTTGAATTTGTTGCTTTTTTTCAATGTTGAGGTTGTTGTTGAATTTGTTGGTGTTTTTCAATGTTGAGGTTGATGTTTTTCAATATTGAGGTTGTTGTTGAATTTGTTGCTTTTTTTCAATGATGAGGTTCTTGAATTTGTTGGTGTTTTCGATGTTGAGGTTGTTGTTGAATTTGTTGGTTTTATTGAATGTTGAGGTTTTTGTTGAATTTATTGGTGTTTTTCAATGTTGAGGTTGTTGTTGAATTCGTTGGTGTTTTTCAATGTTGAGGTTGTTGTTGAATTTGTTGGTGTTTTTTAATGTTGAGGTTGTTGTTGAATTTGTTGGTGTTTTTCAATGTTGAGGTGGTTGTTGAATTTGTTGGTGTTTTCTATGTTGCGGTTTTTGTTGAATTTCTGGGTTTTATTCAATGTTGAGGTTTTTGTTGAATTTATTGGTGTTTTTCAATCTTGAGGTTGTTGTTGAATTTGTTGGTGTTTTTCAATGTTGAGGTTGTTGTTGAATTTGTTGGGGTTTTTTAATGTTGAGGTTGTTGTTGAATTTGTTGGTGTTTTTCAATGTTGAGGTTGTTGTTGAATTTGTTGGTGTTTTTCAATGTTGAGGTTGTTGTTGAATTTGTTGGTGTTTTCTATGTTGCGGTTTTTGTTGAATTTCTTGGTTTTATTCAATGTTGAGGTTTTCGTTGAATTTGTTGGTGTTTTTTAATGTTGAGGTTGTTGTTGAATTTGTTGGTGTTTTTCAATGTTGAGGTTGTTGTTGAATTTGTTGGTGTTTTCTATGTTGAGGTTGTAGTTGTTTTTCAATGTTGAGGTTTTTGTTGAATTTGTTGTCGTTTTTCAATGTTGAGGTTCTTGTTGAATTTGTTGCTTTTTTTCAATGTTGCGGTTGTTGATGTGTTTCAATGTTGAGGTTGTTGTTGAACTTGTTGGTGTTTTTCAATGTTGAGGTTGTTGTTGAATTTGTTGGTGTTTTTCAATGTTGAGGTTGTTGTTGTGTTTGTGGTGTTTTTCGATGTTGAGTTTGTTGTTTTTCAATGTTGAGGTTGTTGAATTTGTTGGTGTTTTCAATGTTGAGGTTGTTGTTGAATTTGTTGGTGTTTTTCAAACTTGAGGTTTTTGTTCAATTTGTTGGTGCTGTTCAATGTTGAGGTTATTGTTGAATTTGTTGTTGTTTTACAAAGTTGAGGTTGTTTTTGAATTTGTTGGTGTTTTTCAATGTTGAGGTTGTTGTTGAATTTGTTGGTGTTTTTCAATGTTGAAGTTATTGTTGAATTTGTTGTTGTTTTTCAAAGTTGAGGTTGTTGTTGAATTTGTTGGTGTTTTTCAATGTTGAGGTTGTTGTTGATTTTGTTGGTGTTTTCTATGTTGCGGTTGTTGTTGAATTTGTTGGTGTTTTCGATGTTGAGGTTGTTGTTGAATTTGTTGGTTTTATTCAATGTTGAGGTTTTTCTTGAATTTGTTGATATTTTTCAATGTTGAGGTTGTTGTTGAATTTGTTGGTGTTTTTTAATGTTGAGGTTGTTGTTGAATTTGTTGGTGTTTTTCAATGTTGAGGTTGTTGTTGAATTTGTTGGTGTTTTTCAATGTTGAGGTTGTTGTTGAATTTTTTGGTGTTTTTCAATGTTGAGGTTGTTGTTGAATTTGTTGGTGTTTTCAATGTTGACGTTGTTGTTGAATTTGTTGGTGTTTTTCAATGTTGAGGTTGTTGTTGAATTTGTTGGTGTTTTTCTATGTCGAGGTTGTTGTTGAATTTGTTGGTGTTTTTCAATGTCGAGGTTGTTGTTTAATTTGCTGGTGTTTTTCAATGTTGAGGTTGTTGTTGTTTTTCAATGTTGAGGTTGTTTTTGAATTTGTTGTCGTTTTTCAATGTTGAGGTTGTTGTTGAATTTGTTGCTTTTTTTCAATGTTGAGGTTGGTGGTATTTTTCAATGTTGAGGTTGTTGTTGAATTTGTTGGATTTTTTCAATGTTGAGGTTGTAGTTGTTTTTCAATGTTGAGGTTTTTGTTGAATTTGTTGTCGTTTTTCAATGTTGAGGTTCTTGTTGAATTTGTTGCTTTTTTTCAATGTTGCGGTTGTTGATGTGTTTCAATGTTGAGGTTGTTGTTGAACTTGTTGGTGTTTTTCAATGTTGAGGTTGTTGTTGAATTTGTTGGTGTTTTTCAATGTTGAGGTTGTTGTTGTGTTTGTGGTGTTTTTCGATGTTGAGTTTGTTGTTTTTCAATGTTGAGGTTGTTGAATTTGTTGGTGTTTTCAATGTTGAGGTTGTTGTTGAATTTGTTGGTGTTTTTCCATTTTGAGGTTGTTGTTGTTTTTCAATGTTGAGGTTGTCGTTGAATTTGTTGGTGTTTTTCAAACTTGAGGTTTTTGTTCAATTTGTTGGTGCTGTTCATTGTTGAGGTTATTGTTGAATTTGTTGTTGATTTACAAAGTTGAGGTTGTTTTTGAATTTGTTGGTGTTTTTCAATGTTGAGGTTGTTGTTGAATTTGTTGGTGTTTTTCAATGTTGAAGTTATTGTTGAATTTGTTGTTCTTTTTCAAAGTTGAGGTTGTTGTTGAATTTGTTGGTGTTTTTCAATGTTGAGGTTGTTGTTGATTTTGTTGGTGTTTTCTATGTTGCGGTTGTTGTTGAATTTGTTGGTGTTTTCGATGTTGAGGTTGTTGTTGAATTTGTTGGTTTTATTCAATGTTGAGGTTTTTCTTGAATTTGTTGATATTTTTCAATGTTGAGGTTGTTGTTGAATTTGTTGGTGTTTTTTAATGTTGAGCATGTTGTTGAATTTGTTGGGGTTTTTCAATGTTGAGGTTGTTGTTGAATTTGTTGGTGTTTTTCAATGTTTAGGTTGTTGTTGAATTTGTTGGTGTTTTTCTATGTTGAGGTTGTTGTTGAATTTGTTGGTGTTTTTCAATGTCGAGGTTGTTGTTTAATTTGCTGGTGTTTTTCAATGTTGAGGTTGTTGTTGTTTTTCAATGTTGAGGTTGTTGTTGAATTTGTTGTCGTTTTTCAATGTTGAGGTTGTTGTTGAATTTGTTGCTTTTTTTCAATGTTGAGGTTGTTGGTGTTTTTCAATGTTGAGGTTGTTGTTGAATTTGTTGGTGTTTTTCAATGTTGAGGTTGTTGTTGTTTTTCAATATTGAGGTTGTTGTTGAATTTGTTGGTGTTTTTCAATGTTGAGGTTGTTGTTCTTTTTTTCAATATTGAGGTTGTTGTTGAATTTGTTGGCGTTTTCAATGTTGTGGTTGTTGTTGTTTTTCAATGTTGAGTTTGTTGTTGAATTTGTTGGTGCTTTCAATGTTGAGGTTGTTGTTCAATTTGTTGGTGTTTTTCAATGTTGAGGTTGTTGTTGAATTTGTTGGGTTCTTTCAATGTTGAGTTTGTTGGTGTTTTTCAATGTTGAGGTTGTTGTTGAATTTGTTGTGTTTTTCAAAGTTGAGGTTGTTGTTGAATTTGTTGGTGTTTTTCAATGTTGAGGTTGTTGTTGTGTTTGTGCTGTTTTTCGATGTTGAGGTTGTTGTTTATCACCGTTGAGGTTGGTGAATTTGTTGGTGTTTTCAATGTTGAGGTTGTTGTTGAATTTGTTGGTGTTTTTCCATGTTGAGGTTGTTGTTGTTTTTCAATGTTGAGGTTGTCGTTGAATTTGTTGGTGTTTTTCAAAGTTGAGGTTGTTGTTGAATTTGTTGGTGCTGTTCAATGTTGAGGTTGTTGTTGAATTTGTTGGTGTTTTCCATGTTGAGGTTGTTGCTGTTTTTCAATGTTGAGGTTGTCGTTGAATTTGTTGGTGTTTTTCAAAGTTGAGGTTGTTTTTGAATTTGTTGGCGTTTTTCAATGTTGAGGTTGTTGTTGAATTTGTTGGTGTTTTTCAATGTTGAAGTTGTTGTTGAATTTGTTGGTGTTTTTCAATGTTGAGGTTGTTGTTGAATTTGTTGGTGTTTTTCAATGTTGAGGTTGTTGTTGAATTTGTTGGTCTTTTCTATGTTGCGGTTGTTGTTGAATTTGTTGTCGTTTTTCAATGTTGAGGTTGTTGTTGAATTTGTTGCTTTTTTTCAATGTTGAGGTTGTTGGTGTTTTTCAATGTTGAGGTTGTTGTTGAATTTGTTGGTGTTTTTCAATGTTGAGGTTGTTGTTGTTTTTCAATATTGAGGTTGTTGTTGAATTTGTTGGTGTTTTTCAATGTTGAGGTTGTTGTTCTTTTTCAATATTGAGGTTGTTGTTGAATTTGTTGGCGTTTTCAATGTTGAGGTTGTTGTTTTTCAATGTTGAGTTTGTTGTTGAATTTGTTGGTGCTTTCAATGTTGAGGTTGTTGTTGAATTTGTTGGTGTTTTTCAAAGTTGAGGTTGTTGTTGAATTTGTTGGGTTCTTTCAATGTTGAGTTTGTTGTTCAATTTGTTGTCGTTTTTCAATGTTGAGGTTGTTGTTGAATTTGTTGATTTTTTCAATGTTGAGGTTGTTGGTGTTTTTCAATGTTGAGGTTGTTGTTGAATTTGTTGGTGTTTTTCAAAGTTGAGGTTGTTGTTGAATTTGTTGGTGTTTTTCAATGTTGAGGTTGTTGTTGTGTTTGTGGTGTTTTTCGATGTTGAGGTTGTTGTTTTTCACTGTTGAGGTTGTTGAATTTGATGGTGTTTTCAATGTTGAGGTTGTTGTTGAATTTGTTGTTGTTTTTCCATGTTGAGGTTGTTGTTGTTTTTCAATGTTGAGTTTGTTGTTGAATTTGTTGGTGCTTTCAATGTTGAGGTTGTTGTTGAATTTGTTGGTGTTTTTCAAAGTTGAGGTTGTTGTTGAATTTGTTGGGTTCTTTCAATGTTGAGTTTGTTGTTCAATTTGTTGTCGTTTTTCAATGTTGAGGTTGTTGTTGAATTTGTTGATTTTTTCAATGTTGAGGTTGTTGGTGTTTTTCAATGTTGAGGTTGTTGTTGAATTTGTTGGTGTTTTTCAAAGTTGAGGTTGTTGTTGAATTTGTTGGTGTTTTTCAATGTTGAGGTTGTTGTTGTGGTTGTGGTGTTTTTCGATGTTGAGGTTGTTGTTTTTCACTGTTGAGGTTGTTGAATTTGATGGTGTTTTCAATGTTGAGGTTGTTGTTGAATTTGTTGGTGTTTTTCCATGTTGAGGTTGTTGTTGTTTTTCAATGTTGAGGTTGTTGTTGAATTTGTTGGTGTTGTTCAATGTTGAGGTTATTGTTGAATTTGTTGTTGTTTTACAAAGTTGAGGTTGTTTTTGAATTTGTTGGTGTTTTTCAATGTTGAGGTTGTTGTTGAATTTGTTGGTGTTTTTCAATGTTGAAGTTGTTGTTGAATTTGTTGGTGTTTTTCAATGTTGAGGTTGTTGTTGTGTTTGTGGTGTTTTTCAATGTCGAGGTTGTTGCTGAATTTGTTGGTGTTTTCTATGTTTAGGTTGTTGTTGAATTTGTTGGTGTTTTTCCATGTCGAGGTTGTTGTTGAATTTGTTCGTGTTTTCTATGTTTAGGTTGTTGTTGAATTTGTTGGTGTTTTTCCATGTCGAGGTTGTTGTTGAATTTGTTGGTGTTTTCTATTTTTAGGTTGTTGTTGAATTTGTTGGTGTTTTCTATGTTGTGGTTGTTGTTGAAGTTGTTGTTGTTTTCGATGTTGAGGTTGTTGTTGTTTTTCAATGTCGAGGTTGTTGTTGAATTTGTTGGTGTTTGCTATGTTGAGGTTGTTGTTGAATTTGTTGGTGCTTTCTATTTTGACGTTGTTGTTGAATTTGTGGGTGTTTTTCAATGTCAAGGTTGTTGTTGAATTTGTTGGTGTTTTTCAATGTCAAGGTTGTTGTTGAATTTGTTGGTGTTTTTCAATGTTGAAGTTGTTGTTGAATTTGTTGGTATTTTCAATGTTGAGGTTGTTGTTGAATTTGTTGGTGAATTTCAATGTTGACGTTGTTGAATTTGTTGGTGTTTTTCAATGTTGAGGTTGTTGTTGAATTTGTTGGTGTTTTCAATGTTGAGGTTGTTGTTGAATTTGTTGGTGTTTTTCAATGTTGAGGTTGTTGTTGAATTTGTTAGTGTTTTTCAATGTTGAGGTTGTTGTTGAATTTGTTGGTGTTTTTCAATGTTGAGGTTGTTGTTGAATTTGTTGGTGTTTTTCTTTGTCGAGGTTGTTGTTGAATTTGTTGGTGTTTTTCAATGTCGAGGTTGTTGTTGAATTTGCTGGTGTTTTTCAATGTTGAGGTTGTTGTTGTTTTTCAATGTTGAGGTTGTTGTTGAATTTGTTGTCGTTTTTCAATGTTGAGGTTGTTGTTGAATTTGTTGCTTTTTTTCAATGTTGAGGTTGTTGGTGTTTTTCAATGTTGAGGTTGTTGTTGTTTTTCAATATTGAGGTTGTTGTTGAATTTGTTGGTGTTTTTCAATGTTGAGGTTGTTGTTGAATTTGTTGGGTTTTTTCAAAGTTGAGGTTGTAGTTGTTTTTCAATGTTGAGGTTCTTGTTGAATTTGTTGCTTTTTTTCAATGTTGCGGTTGTTGATGTGTTTCAATGTTGAGGTTGTTGTTGAACTTGTTGGTGTTTTTCAATGTTGAGGTTGTTGTTGAATTTGTTGGTGTTTTTCAATGTTGAGGTTGTTGTTGTGTTTGTGGTGTTTTTCGATGTTGAGGTTGTTGTTTTTCAATGTTGAGGTTGTTGAATTTGTTGGTGTTTTCATTGTTGAGGTTGTTGTTGAATTTGTTGGTGTTTTTCACTGTTGTGGTTGTTGTTGTTTTTCAATGTTGAGGTTGTCGTTGAATTTGTTGGTGTTTTTCAAACTTGAGATTTTTGTTGAATTTGTTGGTGCTGTTCAATGTTGAGGTTATTGTTGAATTTGTTGTTGTTTTACAAAGTTGAGGTTGTTTTTGAATTTGTTGGTGTTTTTCAATGTTGAGGTTGTTGTTTAATTTGTTGGTGTTTTTCAATGTTGAAGTTATTGTTGAATTTGTTGGTGCTTTTCAAAGTTGAGGTTGTTGTTGAATTTGTTGGTGTTTTTCAATGTTGAGGTTGTTGTTGAATTTGTTGGTGTTTTCTGTGTTGCGGTTGTTGTTGAATTTGTTGGTGTTTTCGATGTTGAGGTTGTTGTTGAATTTGTTGGTGTCTTCGATGTTTAGGTTGTTGTTGAATTTGTTGGTGTTTTTTAATATTGAGCATGTTGTTGAATTTGTTGGGGTTTTTCAATGTTGAGGTTGTTGTTGAATTTGTTGGTGTTTTCAATGTTGACGTTGTTGTTGAATTTGTTGGTGTTTTTCAATGTTGAGGTTGTTGTTGAATTTGTTGGTGTTTTTCTATGTCGAGGTTGTTGTTGAATTTGCTGGTGTTTTTCAATGTTGAGGTTGTTGTTGAATTTGTTGGTGTTTTTCAATGTTGAGGTTGTTGCTGAATTTGTTGTCGTTTTTCAATGTTGAGGTTGTTGTTGAATTTGTTGCTTTTTTCAATGTTGAGGTTGTTGGTGTTTTTCAAAGTTGAGGTTGTTGTTGAATTTGTTGGTGTTTTTCAATGTTGAGGTTGTTGTTGTTTTTCAATATTGAGGTTGTTGTTGAATTTGTTGGCGTTTTCAATGTTGTGGTTGTTATTGTTTTTCAATGTTGAGTTTGTTGTTGAATTTGTTGGTGCTTTCAATGTTGAGGTTGTTGTTGAATTTGTTGGTGTTTTTCAATGTTGAGGTTGTTGTTGAATTTGTTGGGTTCTTTCAATGTTGACTTTGTTGTTGAATTTGTTGTCGTTTTTCAATGTTGAGGTTGTTGTTGAATTTGTTGATTTTTTCAATGTTGAGGTTGTTGGTGTTTTTCAAAGTTGAGGTTGTTGTTGAATTTGTTGGTGTTTTTCAATGTTGAGGTTGTTGTTGTGTTTGTGGTGTTTTTCGATGTTGAGGTTGTTGTTTTTCACTGTTGAGGTTGTTGAATTTGTTGGTGTTTTCAATGTTGAGGTTGTTGTTGAATTTGTTGGTGTTTTTCCATGTTGAGGTTGTTGTTGTTTTTCAATGTTGAGGTTGTCGTTGAATTTGTTGGTGTTTTTCAAAGTTGAGGTTGTTGTTGAATTTGTTGGTGTTGTTCAATGTTGAGGTTATTGTTGAATTTGTTGTTGTTTTACAAAGTTGAGGTTGTTTTTGAATTTGTTGGTGTTTTTCAATGTTGAGGTTGTTCTGGAATTTGTTGGTCTTTTCTATGTTGCGGTTGTTGTTGAATTTCTTGGTGTTTTCGATGTTTAGGTTGTTGTTGAATTTGTTGGTTTTATTCAATGTTGAGGTTTTTCTTGAATTTGTTGGTGTTTTTCAATGTTGAGGTTGTTGTTGAATTTGTTGGTGTTTTTCAATGTTGAGGTTGTTGTTGTTTTTCAATGTTGAGGTTGTTGTTGAATTTGTTGGTGTTTTTTAATGTTGAGGTTGTTGTTGAATTTGTTGGTGTTTTTTAATGTTGAGGTTGTTGTTGAATTTGTTGGTGTTTTTCAATGTTGAGGTTGTTGTTGAATTTGTTGGTGTTTTCAATGTTGAGGTTGTCGTTGAATTTGTTGGTGTTTTTCAAAGTTGAGGTTGTTGTTGAATTTGTTGGTGTTGTTCAATGTTGAGGTTATTGTTGAATTTGTTGGTGTTTTCAATGTTGAGGTTGTTGTTGAATTTGTTGGTGTTTTTCAATGTTGAGGTTGTTGTTGAATTTGTTGATGTTTTTCCATGTTGAGGTTGTTGTTGAATTTGTTGGTGTTTTTCAATGTTGAGGTTGTTGTTGAATTTGTTGATGTTTTTCAATGTTGAGGTTGTTGTTAAATTTGTTCGTGTTTTTCAATGTCGAGGTTGTTGTTGAAGTTGTTGTTGTTTTTCAATGTCGAGGTTGTTGTTGAATTTGTTGGGGTTTTTCAATGTTGACGTTGTTGTTGAATTTGTTGCTTTTTTTCAATGTTTAGGTTGTTGTTGAATTTGTTGGTGTTTTTCAATGTTGAGGTTGATGTTTTTCAATATTGAGGTTGTTGTTGAATTTGTTGCTTTTTTTCAATGATGAGGTTGTTGAATTTGTTGGTGTTTTCTATGTTGAGGTTGTTGTTGAATTTGTTGGTTTTATTCAATGTTGAGGTTTTTGTTGAATTTATTGGTGTTTTTCAATGTTGAGGTTGTTGTTGAATTTGTTGGTGTTTTTCAATGTTGAGGTTGTTGTTGAATTTGTTGGTGTTTTTTAATGTTGAGGTTGTTGTTGAATTTGTTGGTGTTTTTCAATGTTGAGGTTGTTGTTGAATTTCAATGTTGAGGTTGTTGTTGAATTTGTTGGTGTTTTTCAATGTTGAGGTTGTTGTTGAATTTGTTGGTGTTTTTCAATGTTGAGGTTGTTGTTGAATTTGTTGGTGGTTTTCAATGTTGAGGTTGTTGTTGAATTTGTTGGTGTTTTTCAATGTTGAGGTTGTTGTTGAATTTGTTGGTGTTTTCTATATTGCGGTTTTTGTTGAATTTCTTGGTTTTATTCAATGTTGAGGTTTTTGTTGAATTTATTGGTGTTTTTCAATGTTGAGGTTGTTGTTGAATTTGTTGGTGTTTTTCAATGTTGAGGTTGTTGTTGAATTTGTTGGGGTTTTTTAATGTTGAGGTTGTTGTTGAATTTGTTGGTGTTTTTCAATGTTGAGGTTGTTGTTGAATTTCAATGTAGAGGTTGTTGTTGAAATTTTTGTTGTTTTTCAATGTTGAGGTTGTTGTTGAATTTGTTGGTGTTTTCAATGTTGAGGTTGTTGTTGAATTTGTTGGTGTTTTCAATGTTGAGGTTGTTGTTGAATTTGTTGCTGTTTTTCAATGTTGAGATTGTTCTTGAATTTTTTGTTTTTTTTCAATGTTGAGGTTGTTGTTGAATTTGTTGGTGTTTTCAATGTTGAGGTTGTTGTTGAATTTCTTGGTGTTTTTTAATGTCGTGGTTGTTGTTGTTTTTCAATGTTGAGGTTGTTGTTGAATTTGTTGGTGTTTTTCAATGTTGAGGTTGTTGTTGAATTTGTTGGTTTTTCAATGTTGAGGTTGTTGTTGAATTTGTTGGTGTTTTCAATGTTGATGTTGTTGTTGAATTTGTTGGTGTTTTTCAATGTTGAGGTTGTTGTTGAATTTGTTGGTTTTTCAATGTTGAAATTGTTGTTGAATTTGTTGGTGTTTTCAATGTTGAGGTTGTTGTTGAATTTGTTGGTGTTTTTCAATGTTGAGGTTGTTGTTGAATTTGTTGGTGTTTTTTATTGTTGAAGTTGTTGTTGAATTTGTTGGTGTTTTTCAATGTTGAGGTTGTTGTTGAATTTGTTGTTTTTTTTTAATGTTGAGGTTGTTGTTGATTTGTTGGTGTTTTTCAATGTCGAGGTTGTTGTTGAATTTGTTGGTGTTTTCTATGTTTAGGTTGTTGTTGAATTTGTTGGTGTTTTTCCATGTCGAGGTTGTTGTTGAATTTGTTGGTGTTTTCTATGTTTACGTTGTTGTTGAATTTGTTGGTGTTTTCTATGTTGCGGTTGTTGTTGAATTTGTTGTTGTTTTCGATGTTGAGGTTGTTGTTGTTTTTCAATGTCGAGTTTGTTGTTGAATTTGTTGGTGCTTTCTATGTTGAGGTTGTTGTTGAATTTGTTGGTGTTTTCTATGTTGAGGTTGTTGTTGAATTTGTTGGTGTTTTCTATGTTGAGGTTGTTGTTGAATTTGTTGGTGTTTTTCAAAGTTGAGGTTGTTGTTGAATTTGTTGGTGCTGTTCAATGTTGAGGTTGTTGTTGAATTTGTTGGTGTTTTCCATGTTGAGGTTGTTGCTGTTTTTCAATGTTGAGGTTGTCGTTGAATTTGTTGGTGTTTTTCAAAGTTGAGGTTGTTTTTGAATTTGTTGGCGTTTTTCAATGTTGAGGTTGTTGTTGAATTTGTTGGTGTTTTTCAATGTTGAAGTTGTTGTTGAATTTGTTGGTGTTTTTCAATGTTGAGGTTGTTGTTGAATTTGTTGGTGTTTTTCAATGTTGAGGTTGTTGTTGAATTTGTTGGTCTTTTCTATGTTGCGGTTGTTGTTGAATTTGTTGTCGTTTTTCAATGTTGAGGTTGTTGTTGAATTTGTTGCTTTTTTTCAATGTTGAGGTTGTTGGTGTTTTTCAATGTTGAGGTTGTTGTTGAATTTGTTGGTGTTTTTCAATGTTGAGGTTGTTGTTGTTTTTCAATATTGAGTTTGTTGTTGAATTTGTTGGTGTTTTTCAATGTTGAGGTTGTTGTTCTTTTTCAATATTGAGGTTGTTGTTGAATTTGTTGGCGTTTTCAATGTTGAGGTTGTTGTTTTTCAATGTTGAGTTTGTTGTTGAATTTGTTGGTGCTTTCAATGTTGAGGTTGTTGTTGAATTTGTTGGTGTTTTTCAAAGTTGAGGTTGTTGTTGAATTTGTTGGGTTCTTTCAATGTTGAGTTTGTTGTTCAATTTGTTGTCGTTTTTCAATGTTGAGGTTGTTGTTGAATTTGTTGATTTTTTCAATGTTGAGGTTGTTGGTGTTTTTCAATGTTGAGGTTGTTGTTGAATTTGTTGGTGTTTTTCAAAGTTGAGGTTGTTGTTGAATTTGTTGGTGTTTTTCAATGTTGAGGTTGTTGTTGTGTTTGTGGTGTTTTTCGATGTTGAGGTTGTTGTTTTTCACTGTTGAGGTTGTTGAATTTGATGGTGTTTTCAATGTTGAGGTTGTTGTTGAATTTGTTGTTGTTTTTCCATGTTGAGGTTGTTGTTGTTTTTCAATGTTGAGTTTGTTGTTGAATTTGTTGGTGCTTTCAATGTTGAGGTTGTTGTTGAATTTGTTGGTGTTTTTCAAAGTTGAGGTTGTTGTTGAATTTGTTGGGTTCTTTCAATGTTGAGTTTGTTGTTCAATTTGTTGTCGTTTTTCAATGTTGAGGTTGTTGTTGAATTTGTTGATTTTTTCAATGTTGAGGTTGTTGGTGTTTTTCAATGTTGAGGTTGTTGTTGAATTTGTTGGTGTTTTTCAAAGTTGAGGTTGTTGTTGAATTTGTTGGTGTTTTTCAATGTTGAGGTTGTTGTTGTGGTTGTGGTGTTTTTCGATGTTGAGGTTGTTGTTTTTCACTGTTGAGGTTGTTGAATTTGATGGTGTTTTCAATGTTGAGGTTGTTGTTGAATTTGTTGGTGTTTTTCCATGTTGAGGTTGTTGTTGTTTTTCAATGTTGAGGTTGTTGTTGAATTTGTTGGTGTTGTTCAATGTTGAGGTTATTGTTGAATTTGTTGTTGTTTTACAAAGTTGAGGTTGTTTTTGAATTTGTTGGTGTTTTTCAATGTTGAGGTTGTTGTTGAATTTGTTGGTGTTTTTCAATGTTGAAGTTGTTGTTGAATTTGTTGGTGTTTTTCAATGTTGAGGTTGTTGTTGTGTTTGTGGTGTTTTTCAATGTCGAGGTTGTTGCTGAATTTGTTGGTGTTTTCTATGTTTAGGTTGTTGTTGAATTTGTTGGTGTTTTTCCATGTCGAGGTTGTTGTTGAATTTGTTCGTGTTTTCTATGTTTAGGTTGTTGTTGAATTTGTTGGTGTTTTTCCATGTCGAGGTTGTTGTTGAATTTGTTGGTGTTTTCTATTTTTAGGTTGTTGTTGAATTTGTTGGTGTTTTCTATGTTGTGGTTGTTGTTGAAGTTGTTGTTGTTTTCGATGTTGAGGTTGTTGTTGTTTTTCAATGTCGAGGTTGTTGTTGAATTTGTTGGTGTTTGCTATGTTGAGGTTGTTGTTGAATTTGTTGGTGCTTTCTATTTTGACGTTGTTGTTGAATTTGTGGGTGTTTTTCAATGTCAAGGTTGTTGTTGAATTTGTTGGTGTTTTTCAATGTCAAGGTTGTTGTTGAATTTGTTGGTGTTTTTCAATGTTGAAGTTGTTGTTGAATTTGTTGGTATTTTCAATGTTGAGGTTGTTGTTGAATTTGTTGGTGAATTTCAATGTTGACGTTGTTGAATTTGTTGGTGTTTTTCAATGTTGAGGTTGTTGTTGAATTTGTTGGTGTTTTCAATGTTGAGGTTGTTGTTGAATTTGTTGGTGTTTTTCAATGTTGAGGTTGTTGTTGAATTTGTTAGTGTTTTTCAATGTTGAGGTTGTTGTTGAATTTGTTGGTGTTTTTCAATGTTGAGGTTGTTGTTGAATTTTTGGTGTTTTTCTTTGTCGAGGTTGTTGTTGAATTTGTTGGTGTTTTTCAATGTTGAGGTTGTTGTTGTTTTTCAATGTTGAGGTTGTTGTTGAATTTGTTGTCGTTTTTCAATGTCGAGGTTGTTGTTGAATTTGCTGGTGTTTTTCAATGTTGAGGTTGTTGTTGTTTTTCAATGTTGAGGTTGTTGTTGAATTTGTTGTCGTTTTTCAATGTTGAGGTTGTTGTTGAATTTGTTGCTTTTTTTCAATGTTGAGGTTGTTGGTGTTTTTCAATGTTGAGGTTGTTGTTGTTTTTCAATATTGAGGTTGTTGTTGAATTTGTTGGTGTTTTTCAATGTTGAGGTTGTTGTTGAATTTGTTGGGTTTTTTCAAAGTTGAGGTTGTAGTTGTTTTTCAATGTTGAGGTTCTTGTTGAATTTGTTGCTTTTTTTCAATGTTGCGGTTGTTGATGTGTTTCAATGTTGAGGTTGTTGTTGAACTTGTTGGTGTTTTTCAATGTTGAGGTTGTTGTTGAATTTGTTGGTGTTTTTCAATGTTGAGGTTGTTGTTGTGTTTGTGGTGTTTTTCGATGTTGAGGTTGTTGTTTTTCAATGTTGAGGTTGTTGAATTTGTTGGTGTTTTCATTGTTGAGGTTGTTGTTGAATTTGTTGATGTTTTTCACTGTTGTGGTTGTTGTTGTTTTTCAATGTTGAGGTTGTCGTTGAATTTGTTGGTGTTTTTCAAACTTGAGATTTTTGTTGAATTTGTTGGTGCTGTTCAATGTTGAGGTTATTGTTGAATTTGTTGTTGTTTTACAAAGTTGAGGTTGTTTTTGAATTTGTTGGTGTTTTTCAATGTTGAGGTTGTTGTTTAATTTGTTGGTGTTTTTCAATGTTGAAGTTATTGTTGAATTTGTTGGTGCTTTTCAAAGTTGAGGTTGTTGTTGAATTTGTTGGTGTTTTTCAATGTTGAGGTTGTTGTTGAATTTGTTGGTGTTTTCTGTGTTGCGGTTGTTGTTGAATTTGTTGGTGTTTTCGATGTTGAGGTTGTTGTTGAATTTGTTGGTGTCTTCGATGTTTAGGTTGTTGTTGAATTTGTTGGTGTTTTTTAATGTTGAGCATGTTGTTGAATTTGTTGGGGTTTTTCAATGTTGAGGTTGTTGTTGAATTTGTTGGTGTTTTCAATGTTGACGTTGTTGTTGAATTTGTTGGTGTTTTTCAATGTTGAGGTTGTTGTTGAATTTGTTGGTGTTTTTCTATGTCGAGGTTGTTGTTGAATTTGCTGGTGTTTTTCAATGTTGAGGTTGTTGTTGAATTTGTTGGTGTTTTTCAATGTTGAGGTTGTTGTTGAATTTGTTGTCGTTTTTCAATGTTGAGGTTGTTGTTGAATTTGTTGCTTTTTTCAATGTTGAGGTTGTTGGTGTTTTTCAAAGTTGAGGTTGTTGTTGAATTTGTTGGTGTTTTTCAATGTTGAGGTTGTTGTTGTTTTTCAATATTGAGGTTGTTGTTGAATTTGTTGGCGTTTTCAATGTTGTGGTTGTTATTGTTTTTCAATGTTGAGTTTGTTGTTGAATTTGTTGGTGCTTTCAATGTTGAGGTTGTTGTTGAATTTGTTGGTGTTTTTCAATGTTGAGGTTGTTGTTGAATTTGTTGGGTTCTTTCAATGTTGACTTTGTTGTTGAATTTGTTGTCGTTTTTCAATGTTGAGGTTGTTGTTGAATTTGTTGATTTTTTCAATGTTGAGGTTGTTGGTGTTTTTCAAAGTTGAGGTTGTTGTTGAATTTGTTGGTGTTTTTCAATGTTGAGGTTGTTGTTGTGTTTGTGGTGTTTTTCGATGTTGAGGTTGTTGTTTTTCACTGTTGAGGTTGTTGAATTTGTTGGTGTTTTCAATGTTGAGGTTGTTGTTGAATTTGTTGGTGTTTTTCCATGTTGAGGTTGTTGTTGTTTTTCAATGTTGAGGTTGTCGTTGAATTTGTTGGTGTTTTTCAAAGTTGAGGTTGTTGTTGAATCTGTTGGTGCTGTTCAATGTTGAGGTTATTGTTGAATTTGTTGTTGTTTTACAAAGTTGAGGTTGTTTTTGAATTTGTTGGTGTTTTTCAATGTTGAGGTTGTTCTGGAATTTGTTGGTCTTTTCTATGTTGCGGTTGTTGTTGAATTTCTTGGTGTTTTCGATGTTTAGGTTGTTGTTGAATTTGTTGGTTTTATTCAATGTTGAGGTTTTTCTTGAATTTGTTGGTGTTTTTCAATGTTGAGGTTGTTGTTGAATTTGTTGGTGTTTTTCAATGTTGAGGTTGTTGTTGTTTTTCAATGTTGAGGTTGTTGTTGAATTTGTTGGTGTTTTTTAATGTTGAGGTTGTTGTTGAATTTGTTGGTGTTTTTTAATGTTGAGGTTGTTGTTGAATTTGTTGGTGTTTTTCAATGTTGAGGTTGTTGTTGAATTTGTTGGTGTTTTCAATGTTGAGGTTGTCGTTGAATTTGTTGGTGTTTTTCAAAGTTGAGGTTGTTGTTGAATTTGTTGGTGTTGTTCAATGTTGAGGTTATTGTTGAATTTGTTGGTGTTTTCAATGTTGAGGTTGTTGTTGAATTTGTTGGTGTTTTTCAATGTTGAGGTTGTTGTTGAATTTGTTGATGTTTTTCCATGTTGAGGTTGTTGTTGAATTTGTTGGTGTTTTTCAAAGTTGAGGTTGTTGTTGAATTTGTTGGTGTTGTTCAATGTTGAGGTTATTGTTGAATTTGTTGGTGTTTTCAATGTTGAGGTTGTTGTTGAATTTGTTGGTGTTTTTCAATGTTGAGGTTGTTGTTGAATTTGTTGATGTTTTTCCATGTTGAGGTTGTTGTTGAATTTGTTGGTGTTTTTCAATGTTGAGGTTGTTGTTGAATTTGTTGATGTTTTTCAATGTTGAGGTTGTTGTTAAATTTGTTCGTGTTTTTCAATGTCGAGGTTGTTGTTGAAGTTGTTGTTGTTTTTCAATGTCGAGGTTGTTGTTGAATTTGTTGGGGTTTTTCAATGTTGACGTTGTTGTTGAATTTGTTGCTTTTTTTCAATGTTTAGGTTGTTGTTGAATTTGTTGGTGTTTTTCAATGTTGAGGTTGATGTTTTTCAATATTGAGGTTGTTGTTGAATTTGTTGCTTTTTTTCAATGATGAGGTTGTTGAATTTGTTGGTGTTTTCTATGTTGAGGTTGTTGTTGAATTTGTTGGTTTTATTCAATGTTGAGGTTTTTGTTGAATTTATTGGTGTTTTTCAATGTTGAGGTTGTTGTTGAATTTGTTGGTGTTTTTCAATGTTGAGGTTGTTGTTGAATTTGTTGGTGTTTTTTAATGTTGAGGTTGTTGTTGAATTTGTTGGTGTTTTTCAATGTTGAGGTTGTTGTTGAATTTCAATGTTGAGGTTGTTGTTGAATTTGTTGGTGTTTTTCAATGTTGAGGTTGTTGTTGAATTTGTTGGTGTTTTTCAATGTTGAGGTTGTTGTTGAATTTGTTGGTGGTTTTCAATGTTGAGGTTGTTGTTGAATTTGTTGGTGTTTTTCAATGTTGAGGTTGTTGTTGAATTTGTTGGTGTTTTCTATATTGCGGTTTTTGTTGAATTTCTTGGTTTTATTCAATGTTGAGGTTTTTGTTGAATTTATTGGTGTTTTTCAATGTTGAGGTTGTTGTTGAATTTGTTGGTGTTTTTCAATGTTGAGGTTGTTGTTGAATTTGTTGGGGTTTTTTAATGTTGAGGTTGTTGTTGAATTTGTTGGTGTTTTTCAATGTTGAGGTTGTTGTTGAATTTCAATGTTGAGGTTGTTGTTGAAATTTTTGTTGTTTTTCAATGTTGAGGTTGTTGTTGAATTTGTTGGTGTTTTCAATGTTGAGGTTGTTGTTGAATTTGTTGGTGTTTTCAATGTTGAGGTTGTTGTTGAATTTGTTGCTGTTTTTCAATGTTGAGATTGTTCTTGAATTTTTTGTTTTTTTTCAATGTTGAGGTTGTTGTTGAATTTGTTGGTGTTTTCAATGTTGAGGTTGTTGTTGAATTTCTTGGTGTTTTTTAATGTCGTGGTTGTTGTTGTTTTTCAATGTTGAGGTTGTTGTTGAATTTGTTGGTGTTTTTCAATGTTGAGGTTGTTGTTGAATTTGTTGGTTTTTCAATGTTGAGGTTGTTGTTGAATTTGTTGGTGTTTTCAATGTTGATGTTGTTGTTGAATTTGTTGGTGTTTTTCAATGTTGAGGTTGTTGTTGAATTTGTTGGTTTTTCAATGTTGAAATTGTTGTTGAATTTGTTGGTGTTTTCAATGTTGAGGTTGTTGTTGAATTTGTTGGTGTTTTTCAATGTTGAGGTTGTTGTTGAATTTGTTGGTGTTTTTTATTGTTGAAGTTGTTGTTGAATTTGTTGGTGTTTTTCAATGTTGAGGTTGTTGTTGAATTTGTTGTTTTTTTTTAATGTTGAGGTTGTTGTTGATTTGTTGGTGTTTTTCAATGTCGAGGTTGTTGTTGAATTTGTTGGTGTTTTCTATGTTTAGGTTGTTGTTGAATTTGTTGGTGTTTTTCCATGTCGAGGTTGTTGTTGAATTTGTTGGTGTTTTCTATGTTTACGTTGTTGTTGAATTTGTTGGTGTTTTCTATGTTGCGGTTGTTGTTGAATTTGTTGTTGTTTTCGATGTTGAGGTTGTTGTTGTTTTTCAATGTCGAGTTTGTTGTTGAATTTGTTGGTGCTTTCTATGTTGAGGTTGTTGTTGAATTTGTTGGTGTTTTCTATGTTGAGGTTGTTGTTGAATTTGTTGGTGTTTTCTATGTTGAGGTTGTTGTTGAATTTGTTGGTGTTTTCTATGTTGAGGTTGTTGTTGAATTTGTTGGTGTTTTTCAATGTTGAGGTTGTTGTTGCATTTGTTGGTGGTTTTCAATGTTGAGGTTGTTGTTGAATTTGTTGGTGTTTTTCAATGTCGAGGTTGTTGTTGAATTTGTTGGTGTTTTTCAATGTCGAGGTTGTTGTTGAATTTGTTGGAGTTTTTCATTTTTGAGGTTGTTGTTGAATTTGTTGGTGTTTTCTATGTTGAGGTTGTTGTTGAATTTGTTTGGGGATATAGTGTCGGGGGGGTGAGGGGTGGTCGGTTTGCGGGTTTGGGGACATAATTTCGGGGGGGTCAGGGGGGTCGGGGTCGGGTGGCAGTTTTGGGGACATAGTCTCGAGGGGTTCGGGGGTCGGGTGGTGGGTTTGGTGACATAGTCTCGTGGGGGGGTCGGGTGGCGGGTTTGGGTCATAGTCTCGGGGGGTCGGGGGTCGGGTGACGGGTTTAGGGACATAGTCTCCGGGTGGTGTCGTGGGGGCTGGTTTGGGGACATAGTCTCGGGGGGGTCGTGGGTCGTGTGGCGGGTTTGGGGACAGTCTCGGGGGGGTCTGGTGGTGGATTTGGGTACAGTACCTCAGGTGTTCGGGTGGCGGGTTAGGGGACATAGTCTCGGGTGTGCTCGGGGCGGTTGGTGGTCGGGTGACGGGTTTAGGGACAGAGTCTCGGGGGGGTCGGGTGTCGGGGGTTGGATGGCGGGTTTGGGGACATAGTCTGGGGTGGGTTGGGGGATCGGGTGGCAGGTTTGGGGACATAGTCTTGGGAGGTTCGGGGGTGGGGGGTCAGGTGGCGGGTTTGTGGACTTAGTCTAGGGGGGGTCGGGGGTCGGGTGGCGGGTTTGGGGACATAGTCTCGGGGGGGGGTCGGGGGTCGGGTGGCGGGTTTGGGGACAGTCTCGGGGGGGTCTGGTGGTGGTTTTGGTTACAGTGTCTCGGGGGTTCGGGTGGTGGGTTAGGGGACATAGTCTCGGGGGTGCTCGGGGCGGTTGGTGGTCAGGTGACGGGTTTAGGGACAGAGTCTCGGGGGGGTCGGGTGTCGGGGGCTGGGTGGCGGGTTTGGGGACATAGTCTTGGGAGGTTCGGGGGGTGGGGGGTCAGGTGGCGGGTTTGTGGACTTAGTCTAGGGGGGGTCGGGGGTCGGGTGGAGGGTTTGGGGACATAGTCTCGGGGGGGGGTCGGGGGTCAGGTGGCGGGTTTGGGGACATAGTCTCAGGGGGGTCGGGGGTCGGGTGGCGGGTTTGGGGACATAGTCTCGGGGGGTTTGGGGGGTCGGAGGTCGGGTGGCTGGTTTGCGGACATAGTCTCGGGGGGTCGGGTTGCAGGTTTGGGGACATCTTCTCGGGGGCGTCGGGGGGTTCGGGGGTCGTGTGTCAGGTTTGGGGACATGGGGGGTGGTCGGGGGGGTCGGGGGTCGGGTGGCGGGTTTGGGGTCATATTCTCGGGGGGGGTCGGGTGTCAGTTGGCGGGTTTGGGGACATAGTCTCGGTGGGTTCGGGGGACGGGCGGCGGGCTTGGGGACATCGACTCGGGGGGGGTCGGGGGTTCGGGGTCAGGTGGCGGGATTGGGGACATAGTCTCGGGGGGATCGGGAGGGTCGGTGGTCGGGGTGGCGGGTTTAGTGAGATAGTCTCGGGTGGATCGGGGGGGGTTGGGGTTCGGGGTGGCGGGTTTGGGGACATAGTCTCGTGGTTGTCGGGGTGGGGTCGGGGGTGGGGTTTGGGGACATAGTCTCATGGGGGTCGGGGGGGGTCGGGGGTCGGATGGCGGGTTTAGGGACACAGTCTCGGGTGGGTCGGGGGTCAGGTGGCGGGTTTGGGGACATAGTCTCGTGGTTTTCGGGGGGGGTCGGGGGTCGGGTGGCGGGTTTGGGGACATAGTCTCGGGGTCGGTCGGGTGGCGGGTTTGGGGGACATAATCTCGTGGGGGGTCGGGGGTCGGGTGGCAGGTTTGGGGACGTAGTCTCGGGGGGGTCGGGGGGTCGGTGGTCGGGTGGCGGGTTTAGGGACATAGTCTCGGGAGTGGTCGGAGGGGTCGGGTGGCGGGTTTGGGGACATAGTCTCGGGGGGGGTCGGGGGATCGGGTGGCATGTTTGGGGACATAGTCTTGGGGAGGTCAGGGGCTGGGTGGCGGGTTTGGTACATAGTCTCGGGGGGGTCGGGGATCGGTGTCGGATTTTGGGACATCGTCTCGTGGGGTCGGGGGGGTCGGAGGTCAGGTGGCGGGTTTGTGGACATAGCCTAGGGGGGGTGTCGGGGGTCGGGTGGTGGGTTTGGGGACATAGTTACGGGCGGGGCTTGGGGGTCGGGTGTTTGGTTTGGGGACATCGTCTCGGGGGAGTCGGGGGGTTCGGGGGTCGGGTGGCGGGTTTGGGGATACAGTCTCGGGGGGGTCGGGAGTCGGGGTGGCGGGTTTGGGGACATAGTCTCGGGGGGGGTCGGGTGGCGGGTTTGGGGACATAGTCTCGGGGGGGGTCGGGGGTCAGGTGGCGGGTTTGGGGACATAGTCTCGGGGGGGTCGGGTGGCGGGTTTGGGGACATAGTCTCGGGGGGGTCGGGAGTCGGGTGGCGGGTTTGGGGACATAGTCTCGGGGGGGTCGGGTGGTGGGTTTGGGGACATAGTCTCGGGGTGGTCGGGGCGGTCGGTTTTCGGGGTGGTGGGTTTAGGGGACAGAGTCTCAGTGGGGTCGGGGGTTGGGGTGGCGGGTTTCAGGACATAGTCTTGGGGAGGTCGGGGTTCGGGTGGCGGGTTTGGGGACATAGTCTTGGGAGGTTTGGGGGGGTCGGAGGTCAGGTGGCGGGGTTTGTGGACATAGTCTAGGGAGGGTCGGGGGTCAGGTGGCGGATTTGGGGACATGGGGGGTCGGGGGATCGGTGGTCGGGTGGTGGGTTTGGTGACATAGTCTTGGGGGGGGTCGGGGGGGTCGGAGGTCGGGTGGCTGGTTTGGGGACATATTCTCGGAGGGCTCGGGTGGCGTGTTTGGGGACATAGTCTCGGTGGGTTCGGGGGACGGGCGGCGGGTTTGGGAACATAGACTCGGGGGGGCGGGGGGGTCTGGGGGTCGGGCGGTGGGTTTGGGGCATAGTCTCGGGGGGTTCGGGGGATGGGTGGTGGGTTTGGGGACATAGACTCGGCGGGGGGTCGGGGGGTTGGGGGTCGGGCGGCGGGTTTGGGGGACATAGCTACGGGGGGTTAGGGGGGGTCGGTGGGGTTGGGGTGGCTGGTTTGGGGACATAGTCTCGGGGGGGTTGGGGGGGTCGGGGGTGGGGGTAGCGGGTTTAGGGACATAGTCTCGGGGGGGTCGGGGGTGTCAGGGGTCGGGTGGCGGGTTTGGGGACATAATCTATGGGGGGGTCTGGGGGGTCGGGTGGCTGGTTTGGGGACATAGTCTCAGGGGGTCAGGGGTCGGGTGGCGGGTTTGGGGACATAGTCTCGGGGGGGCCGGGGAGTCGGTGGTCGGGTGGCGGGTTTAGGGAAAGAGTCGCGGGGTGGGTCGGGGGGGGTGGGAGGCGCGTTTGGGGCATACTCTTGGGGTGGGTCGGGGGGGGTCGGGTGGCGTGTTTGGGGACAAAGTCTCGGGGGGGTCGGGGGTTGGGTGGCGGGTTTGGCGACATAGTCTTGGGGGTGTCGGGAGTCGGGTGGCGGGTTTGGGGACATATTCTCGGGGGGGGTTCGGAGGGTTCGGGGGTCGGGTGGCGCGTTTGGGGACATAGTCTCGGGGGGGCCGGGGGTCGGGTTTGGGGACAAAGTCCTGGGGGGCTCGTTGCTCAGGTGGCGGGTTTAGGGACATAGTCTCGGGGGGGTCGGGGGTCAGGTGGCGTGTTTGTGGACATAGTCTCGGGGGGGTTGGGGGGGTCAGGGGTGGGGTAGCGGGTTTAGGGACATAGTCTCGGGGGGGTCGGGGGTGTCAGGGGTCGGGTGGCGGGTTTGGGGACATAATCTATGGGGGGGTCTGGGGGGTCAGGTGGCTGGTTTGGGGACATAGTCTCAGGGGGTCAGGGGTCGGGTGGCGGGTTTGGGGACATAGTCTCGGGGGGGTCGGTGGGGTTGGGTGGCGGGTTTGGGGACATAGTCTCGGGGGGGTCGGGGGTCAGGTGGCGTGTTTGTGGACATAGTCTCGGGGGGGTTGGGGGGGTCGGGGGTGGGGTAGCGGGTTTAGGGACATAGTCTCGGGGGGGTCGGGGGGTGCCAGGGGTGGGGGTAGCGGGTTTAGGGACATAATCTATGGGGGGGTCTGGGGGGTCGGGTGGCTGGTTTGGGGACATAGTCTCAGGGGGTCAGGGGTCGGGTGGCGGGTTTGGGGACATAGTCTCGGGGGGGCCGGGGGGTCGGTGGTCAGGTGGCGGGTTTAGGGAAAGAGTCGCGGGGTGGGTCGGGGGGGGTCGGGGGGCGGGAGGCGCGTTTGGGGACATAGTCTCGGGGTGGGTCGGGGGGGGTCGGGTGGCGTGTTTGGGGACAAAGTCTCGGGGGGGTCGGGGGTTGGGTGGCGGGTTTGGCGACATAGTCTTGGGGGTGTTGGGAGTCGGGTGGCGGGTTTGGGGACATATTCTCGGGGGGGGGTTCGGAGGGTTCGGGGGTCGGGTGGCGCGTTTGGGGACATAGTCTCGGGGTGGTCGGGGGCGGGTTTGGGGACAAAGTCCTGGGGGGCTCGTTGCTCAGGTGGCGGGTTTAGGGACATAGTCTCGGGGGGGTCGGGGGTCAGGTGGCGTGTTTGTGGACATAGTCTCGGGGGGGTTGGGGGGGTCAGGGGGTGGGGTAGCGGGTTTAGGGACATAGTCTCGGGGGGGTCGGGGGTCAGGTGGCGTGTTTGTGGACATAGTCTCGGGGGGGTTGGGGGGGTCGGGGGTGGGGGTAGCGGGTTTAGGGACATAGTCTCGGGGGGGTCGGGGGTGTCAGGGGTTGGGTGGCGGGTTTGGGGACATAATCTATGGGGGGGTCTGGGGGGTCGGGTGGCTGGTTTGGGGACATAGTCTCAGGGGGTCAGGGGTCGGGTGGCGGGTTTGGGGACATAGTCTCGGGGGGGCCGGGGGGTCGGTGGTCGGGTGGCGGGTTTAGGGAAAGAGTCGCGGGGTGGGTCGGGGGGGGGTCGGGGGGCGGGAGGCACGTTTGGGGATATAGTCTCGGGGGAGTCGGGGGGTTCGGGTGTCGGGTGGCGGGTTTGGGGGCACAGTCTCAGGAGGGGACGGGGGGGTCGGGTGGCAGGTTTGGGGACATAGTCTCGGGGGGGGTGTCGGGGGGGTCAGTGGTCGGGTGGCAGGGTTGGGGACATAGATTCGGGGGGGTCAGGGGTCGGGTGGCCGGTTTGGGGACATAGTCTCGGGGGGGGTCGGAGGGGTCGGGTGGCGGGTTTGGGGACATAGTCTCGGGGGGGGTCGGGGGTTGGGTGGCGGGTTTGGCGACATAGTCTTGGGGGGGCTCGGAGGGTTCGGGGATCGGGTGGCGCGTTTGGGGACATAGTCTCGGGGTGGTCGGGGGTCGGGTTTGGGGACAAAGTCCTGGGGGGCTCGTTGCTCAGGTGGCGGGTTTAGGGACATTGTCTGGGGGGGGTCGGGGGTCGGGTGGCAGGTTTGGGGACATAGTCTCGGGTGGGGTCGGGGGGGTCGGGGGTCGGGTGGCTGGTTTGGGGACATAGTCTCGGGTGGGGTCGGGGGGGTCGGGGGTCGGGTGGCTGGTTTGGGGACATAGTCTCGGGGGGGTCGGCGGGGACGGGTAGCGGATTTGGGGACATAGTCTTGGTGGGGGTCGAGGGGGTCGGGGGTCGGTTGGCGGGTTTGGAGACATAGTCTCGGGGGGTCGGGGGTCGGGAAGTGGGTTTGCGGACATAGACTCGGGCGGTTTCGGTGGGGTCGGGGATCGGGTGGCGGGTTTGGGGACATAGTCTCGGGGGAGTCGGGGGGTTCGGGTGTCGGGTGGCGGGTTTGGGGGCACAGTCTCAGGAGGGGACGGGGGGGGTCGGGTGGCAGGTTTGGGGACATAGTCTCGGGGGGGTGTCGGGGGGGGTCAGTGGTCGGGTGGCAGGGTTGGGGACATAGATTCGGGGGGGTCAGGGGTCGGGTGGCCGGTTTGGGGACATAGTCTCGGGGAGTGTCGGGGGTCGGGTGGCGGGTTTGGGGACACAGTCTCGGGGGGGGTCGGGGGGTCGGTGGTCGGGTGGCGGGTTTAGGGACATAGTCTCGGGGGGGGTCGGAGGGGTCGGGTGGCGGGTTTGGGGACATAGTCTCGGGGGGGGTCGGGGGATCGGGTGGCGGGTTTGGGGATATAGTCTTGGGGAGGTCAGGGGCTGGGTGGCGGGTTTGGTACATAGTCTCGGGGGGGTCGGGGATCGGTGTCGGATTTTGGGACATCGTCTCGTTGGGTCGGGGGGGGTCGGAGGTCAGGTGGCGGGTTTGTGGACATAGCCTAGGGGGGTGTCGGGGGTCGGGTGGTGGGTTTGGGGACATAGTTACGGGCGGGGCTTGGGGGTCGGGTGTTTGGTTTGGGGACATCGTCTCGGGGGAGTCGGGGGGTTCGGGGGTCGGGTGGCGGGTTTGGGGATACAGTCTCGGGGGGGTCGGGAGTCGGGTGGCGGGTTTGGGGACATAGTCTCGGGGGGGTCGGGTGGCGGGTTTGGGGATACAGTCTCGGGGGGGTCGGGTGGCGGGTTTGGGGACATAGTCTCGGGGGTGGTCGGGGCGGTCGGTTTTCGGGTGGTGGGTTTAGGGACAGAGTCTCAGTGGGGTCGGGGGTCGGGTGGCGGGTTTCAGGACATAGTCTTGGGGAGGTCGGGGTTCGGGGTGGCGGGTTTGGGGACATAGTCTTGGGAGGTTTGGGGGGGGTCGGAGGTCAGGTGGCGGGTTTGTGGACATAGTCTAGGGAGGGTCGGGGGTCGGGTGGCGGATTTGGGGACATGGGGGGGTCGGGGGATCGGTGGTCGGGTGGTGGGTTTGGTGACATAGTCTTGGGGGGGGTCGGGGGGTCGGAGGTCGGGTGGCTGGTTTGGGGACATATTCTCGGAGGGCTCGGGTGGCGTGTTTGGGGACATAGTCTCGGTGGGTTCGGGGGACGGGCGGCGGGTTTGGGAACATAGACTCGGGGGGGCGGGGGGGTCTGGGGTCGGGCGGTGGGTTTGGGGCATAGTCTCGGGGGGTTCGGGGGATGGGTGGTGCGTTTGGGGACATAGTCTTGGGGGCGGTCGGGGGTCGGGTGGCGGATTTGGGGACATAGTCTCGGGGGGGTCGGCTGACGGGTTTGGAGACATTTCTCGGGGGGTTCAGGGGGGTCGCGAGTCGGGTGGCTGCTTTGGTGACATAGTCTCGGGGGGGTCAGGGGGTCTGGGGTCGGGTGGCGGGTTTAGGGACATAGTCTCGGGGGGGTCGGGGGTCAGGTGGCGTGTTTGTGGACATAGTCTCGGGGGGGTTGGGGGGGTCAGGGGTGGGGTAGCGGGTTTAGGGACATAGTCCTCGGGGGGGTCGGGGGTGTCAGGGGTCGGGTGGCGGGTTTGGGGACATAATCTATGGGGGGGTCTGGGGGGTCGGGTGGCTGGTTTGGGGACATAGTCTCAGGGGGTCAGGGGTCGGGTGGCGGGTTTGGGGACATAGTCTCGGGGGGCCGGGGGGTCGGTGGTCGGGTGGCGGGTTTAGGGAAAGAGTCGCGGGGTGGGTCGGGGGGGGGTCGGGGGGCGGGAGGCACGTTTGGGGATATAGTCTCGGGGTGGGTCGGGGGGGGTCGGGTGGCGTGTTTGGGGACAAAGTCTCGGGGGGGTCGGGGGTTGGGTGGCGGGTTTGGCGACATAGTCTTGGGGGGGCTCGGAGGGTTCGGGGATCGGGTGGCGCGTTTGGGGACATAGTCTCGGGGTGGTCGGGGGTCGGGTTTGGGGACAAAGTCCTGGGGGGCTCGTTGCTCAGGTGGCGGGTTTAGGGACATAGTCTCGGGGGGGTCGGGGGTCGGGTGGCAGGTTTGGGGACATAGTCTCGGGTGGGGTCGGGGGGGTCGGGGGTCGGGTGGCTGGTTTGGGGACATAGTCTCGGGTGGGGTCGGGGGGGTCGGGGGTCGGGTGGCTGGTTTGGGGACATAGTCTCGGGGGGGTCGGCGGGGACGGGTAGCGGATTTGGGGACATAGTCTCGGGGGGGTGTCGGGGGGGTCAGTGGTCGGGTGGCAGGGTTGGGGACATAGATTCGGGGGGGTCAGGGGTCGGGTGGCCGGTTTGGGGACATAGTCTCGGGGAGTGTCGGGGGTCGGGGGTCGGGTTTGGGGACGTAATACTCGGGGGTTTTGGGATGGTCGGGTGTCGGGTGGCGGGTTTGGGGACATAGTCTCATGGGGGGTCGGGGGGGTCGGGGGTCGGATGGCGGGTTTAGGGACATAGTCTCGGGTGGGTCGGGGGTCGGGTGGCGGGTTTGGGGACATAGTCTCGGGGTGGGTCGGGGGTCGTGTGGCGGGTTTGGGGACGTAGTCTCGGGGGGGGGGTCGGGGGGTCGGTGGTCGGGTGGCGGGTTTAGGGACATAGTCTCGGGAGTGGTCGGAGGGGTCGGGTTGCGGGTTTGGGGATATAGTCTCGGGGGGGGTCGGGGGATCGGGTGGCATGTTTGGGGACATAGTCTTGGGGAGGTCAGGTGCTGGGTGGCGGGTTTGGGTACATAATCTCGGGGGATCGGGGATCGGAGTCGGATTTTGGGACGTGGGGTCGGGGGGGTCGGAGGTCAGGTGGCGGGTTTGTGGACATAGCCTAGGAGGGTGTCGGGGGTCGGGTGGTGGGTTTGGGGACATAGTTACGGGCGGGGCTTGGGGGTCGGGTGTTTGGTTTGGGGACATCGTCTCGGGGGAGACGGGGGGTTCGGGGGTCGGGGGTCGGGTGGCGGGTTTGGGGACATAGTCTCGGGGGGGTCGGGAGTCGGGTGGCGGGTTTGGGGACATAGTCTCGGGCGGGTCGGGGTGGCGGGTTTGGGGACATAGTCTCGGGGGGGTCGGGGGTCAGGTGGTGGATTTGGGGACATAGTCTCAGGGGGGTCGGGGGACGGGAGGCGGGTTTCCGGACATAGTCTCGGGGGGGGTCAGGGGGTCGGTGGTCGGGTGGCGGGTTTAGGGACATAGTCTCGGAGGGGGTCGGGGGTCGGGGTGGCGGGTTTGGGGACATAGTCTTGTGGGTGTCGGGGGGGTCGGGGGCCGGGTGGCAGGTTTGGGGACATAGTCTCGGGGGGGTCGGGGAGTTCGGGGGTCGGGTGGCGGGTTTGGGGGCATAGACTCGGGAGGGGTCGGGGGCGGGTTTGGGGACATAGTCTCGGGGGGTGTCAGGGGTCGGGGGCGGGTTTGGGGACATAGTCTCGGGCGGGTCGGGTGGCGGGTTTGGGGACGTAGTCTCGGGGGGGGGGTCGGGGGGGTCGGTGGTCGGGTGGCGGGTTTAGGGACATAGTCTCGGGGGGGGTCGGGGGTCGGGTGGCGGGTTTCCAGACATAGTCTCGGGGGGGGGTCGGAGGGGTCGGGTGGCGGGTTTAGGGACATAGTCTCGGGGGGGGTCGGGGGATCGGGTGGCATGTTTGGGGACATAGTCTTGGGGAGGTCAGGGGCTGGGTGGCGGGTTTGGTACATAGTCTCGGGGGGGTCGGGGATCGGTGTCGGATTTTGGGACATCGTCTCGTGGGGTCGGGGGGGTCGGAGGTCAGGTGGCGGGTTTGTGGACATAGCCTAGGGGGGTGTCGGGGGTCGGGTGGTGGGTTTGGGGACATAGTTACGGGCGGGGCTTGGGGGTCGGGTGTTTGGTTTGGGGACATCGTCTCGGGGGAGTCGGGGGGTTCGGGGGTCGGGTGGCGGGTTTGGGGACATAGTCTCGGGGGGGTCGGGAGTCGGGTGGCGGGTTTGGGGACATAGTCTCGGGGGGGTCGGGAGTCGGGTGGTGGGTTTGGGGACATAGACTCGGCGGGGGTCGGGGGGTTGGGGGTCGGGCGGCGGGTTTGGGGACATAGCTTCGGGGGGGTTAGGGGGGTCGGGGGTCAGGTGGCGGGTTTAGGGACATAGTCTCGGGAGTGGTCGGAGGGGTCGGGTGGCGGGTTTGGGGACATAGTCTCGGGGGGGGTCGGGGGATGGGTGGCGGGTTTGGGGACATAGTCTCGGGGGGGGTCGGGGGATGGGTGGCGGGTTTGGGGACATAGTCTTGGGGGCGGTCTGGGGTCGGGTGGCGGGTTTAGGGACATAGTCTCGGGGGGGGTCGGGGGTCAGGTGACGTGTTTGTGGACATAGTCTCGGGGGGGTTGGGGGGGTCGGGGGGTGGGGTAGCGGGTTTAGGGACATAATCTCGGGTGGGCTCGGGGGTGTCAGGGGTCGGGTGGCGGGTTTGGGGACATATTCTCGGGGGGGGCTCGGAGGGTTCGGGGATCGGGTGGCGCGTTTGGGGACATAGTCTCGGGGTGGTCGGGGGTCGGGTTTGGGGACAAAGTCCTGGGGGGCTCGTTGCTCAGGTGGCGGGTTTAGGGACATTGTCTGGGGGGGGTCGGGGGTCGGGTGGCAGGTTTGGGAACATAGTCTCGGGTGGGGTCGGGGGGGGTCGGGGGTCAGGTGGCGGGTTTGGGGACATCGTCTCGTGGGTGACGGGGGGGTCGGGTGTCGGGTGTCGTATTTGGGGACATAGTCTCGGGTGGGGTCGGGGGGGTCGGGTGGCTGGTTTGGGGACATAGTCTCGGTGTGGGTCGGGGGTCGGGTGGCGGGTTTGGGGACATAGTCTTGGGGGGGCAGGGGGGGTCGGTGGTTGGGTGGCAGGTTTAGGGACAGAGTCGCGGGGTGGGTCGGGGGGGTTGGGGGTCGGGTGGTGGGTTTGGGGACATAGTCTCGGGTGGGTCGGGTGGCGGGTTTGGGGGCAAAGTCTGGGGTTGTTCGGGGGGGTTCGGGGGGGTCGGTGGTCGGGTGGCGGGTTTGGGGAAACAGTCTCGGGGGTTCGGGAGTCGGGTGGCGGATTTGAGGACATATTCTCGGCGGGGGGGGTCGGGGGGTTAGGGTGTCGGGTGGCGGGTTTGGGGGCACAGTCTCAGGAGGGGACGGGGGGGTCGGGTGGCAGGTTTGGGGACATAGTCTCGGGGGGGTGTCGGGGGGGTCAGTGGTCGGGTGGCAGGGTTGGGGACATAGATTCGGGGGGGTCGGGGGGTCGGGTGGCCGGTTTGGGGACATAGTCTCGGGGAGTGTCGGGGGTCGGGGGTCGGGTTTGGGGACGTAATACTCGGGGGTTTTGGGGTGGTCGGGTGTCGGGTGGCGGGTTTGGGGACATAGTCTCATGGGGGTCGGGGGGGTCGGGGGTCGGATGGCGGGTTTAGGGACATAGTCTCGGGTGGGTCGGATGTCGGGTGGCGGGTTTGGGGACATAGTCTCGTGGTTTTCGGGGGGGGTCGGGGGTCGGGTGGCGGGTTTGAGGACATAATCTCGGGGTCGGTCGGGGTGGCGGGTTTGGGGACATAGTCTCGGGGTGGTTCGGGGGTCGTGTGGCAGGTTTGGGGACGTAGTCTCGGGGGGGTCGGGGGGTCGGTGGTCGGGTGGCGGGTTTAGGGACATAGTCTCGGGAGTGGTCGGAGGGGTCGGGTGGCGGGTTTGGGGACATAGTCTTGGGGAGGTCAGGGGCTGTGTGGCGGGTTTGGGTACATAATCTCGGGGGGTCGGGGATCGGAGTCGGATTTTGGGACGTGGGGTCGGGGGGGTCGGAGGTCAGGTGGCGGGTTTGTGGACATAGCCTAGGAGGGTGTCGGGGGTCGGGTGGTGGGTTTGGGGACATAGTTACGGGCGGGGCTTGGGGGTCGGGTGTTTGGTTTGGGGACATCGTCTCGGGGGAGTCGGGGGGTTCGGGGGTCGGGGGTCGGGTGGCGGGTTTGGGGACATAGTCTCGGGGGGGGTCGGGAGTCGGGTGGCGGGTTTGGGGACATAGTCTCGGGCGGTCGGGTGGCGGGTTTGGGGACATAGTCTCGGGGGGGGTCGGGGGTCAGGTGGTGGATTTGGGGACATAGTCTCGGGGGGTCGGGGGACGGGAGGCGGGTTTCCGGACATACTCTCGGGGGGGGGTCAGGGGGTCGGTGGTCGGGTGGCGGGTTTAGGGACATAGTCTCGGAGGGGGTCGGGGGTCGGGGTGGCGGGTTTGGGGACATAGTCTCGTGGGTGTCGGGGGGGGTCGGGGGCCGGGTGGCAGGTTTGGGGACATAGTCTCGGGGGGGTCGGGGAGTTCGGGGGTCGGGTGGCGGGTTTGGGGGCATAGACTCGGGAGGGGTCGGGGGCGGGTTTGGGGACATAGTCTCGGGGGGTGTCGGGGTCGGGTGGCGGATTTGGGCACATAGTCTCGGGGGTGTCGGGGTCGGGTGGCGGATTTGGGTACATAGTCTCGGTGGGGGTCGGGAGTCGGGTGGCGGGTTTGGGGACATAGTCTCGGGCGGGTCGGGTGGCGGGTTTGGGGACACAGTCTCGGGGGGGTCGGGGGTCAGGTGGTGGATTTGGGGACATAGTCTCAGGGGGGGTCGGGGGACGGGAGGCGGGTTTCCGGACATAGTCTCGGGGGGGGTCAGGGGGTCGGTGGTCGTGTGGCGGGTTTAGGGACATAGTCTCGGAGGGGGTCGGGGGTCGGGTGGCGGGTTTGGGGACATAGTCTCGGGGGGGTCGGGGAGTTCGGGGGTCGGGTGGCGGGTTTGGGGGCATAGACTCGGGAGGGATCGGGGGCGGGTTTGGGGACATAGTCTCGGGGGTGTCAGGGGTCGGGTGGCGGATTTGGGTACATAGTCTCGGTGGGGATCGGGGGGGTTCAGGGGTCGGGTGGCGGGTTTGGGCACATAGTCTCGGGGAGGTCGGGGTTCGGGTAGCAGGTTTCCGGACATAGTCTCGGGGGGGGTCAGGGGGTCGGTGGTCGGGTGGAGGGTTTAGGGACATAGTCTCGGGTGGGGTCGGGGTTCGGGGTAGCAGGTTTCCGGACATAGTCTCGGGGGGGGTCAGGGGGTCGGTGGTCGGGTGGAGGGTTTAGGCACATAGTCTCGGGGAGGTCGGGGTTCGGGTAGCAGGTTTCCGGACATAGTCTCGGGTGGGGTCAGGGGGTCGGTGGTCGGGTGGCGGGTTTAGGGACATAGTCTCGGGGGTGTCAGGGGTCGGGTGGCGGGTTTGGTTACATAGTCTCGGGGGGTCGGGGCGGTCGGTGGTCGGGAGGCGGGTTTGGGGACATAGTCTCGGGGGGGGGTCGGGGGGCAGGATTAGGGACATAGTCTCGAGGGGGGCCGGGGTGGTTGGGTGGCGGGTTTGGGGACATAGTCTCGGGGGGTCGGTGCGGTCGGGGGTCGGGTGGTGGGTTTGGGGACATAGTCTCGGGGTGGGTCGGGGGTCAGGTGGCGGGCTTGGGGACATAGTCTCAGGGGGGGTCGGGGCGATCGGGTGGCGGGTTTGGGGACATAGTCTCGGGGGGGTCGAGGATTGGGCGGCGGGTTTGGGGACATAGTCTCGGGGGGAGCGGGGGGGTCGGGGGTCGGGTGGCGGTTTTGGGTACATAGTCACGGGAGGGTCGGATGTCGGGAGGCGGGTTTGTGGACATAGACTCTGGGGGGGTCGGGTGGTTGGGGTTCGGGTGGCGGGTTTGGGGACATAGTCTCGCGGGGGTCGGGGGTCGGGTAGCGGGTTTGCGGACATAGTCTCGGGCAGTTTCGGTGGGGTCGGGGATCGGGTAGCAGGTTTTGGGACATAGTCTCGGGGGAGTCGGGGGGTTCGGGTGACGGGGTGGCGGGTTTGGGGACATAGTCTCGGGGGGGTCGGGGGTCGGGTGGCGGGTTTGGGGACATAGTCTCGGGGAGTGTCGGTGGTCGGGTGTCGGGTTTGGGGACATAATACTCGGGGGTTTTGGGCTGGTCGGGTGTCAGGTGGCGTGTTTGGGGACATAGTCTCGTGGGTGTCAGCGGGGGTCGAGGGTCGGGTGGCGGGTTTGTGGACATAGTCTCGGGGTGGGTCGGGGGTCAGTTGGCGGGTTTGGGGACATAGTCTCTGGGGGGGTCGGGGGTCAGTTGGCGGGTTTGGGGACATAGTCTCTGGGGGGTTGGGGGTCAGTTGGCGGGTTTGGGGACATAGTCTCTGGCGGGGTCGGGGGTCGGGTGGCGGGTTTGGGGACATAGTCTCGCGGGGGTCGGGGGTCGGGTAGCGGGTTTGCGGACATAGTCTCGGGCAGTTTCGATGGGGTCGGGGATCGGGTAGCAGGTTTTGGGACATAGTCTCGGGGGAGTCGGGGGGTTCGGGTGACGGGTGGCGGGTTTGGGGGCATAGTCTCCTGGGTGTCCGGGGGGGTCGAGGGTCGGGTGGCGGGTTTTGGGACATAGTCTCGGGGTGGGTCGGGGGTCCGGTGGCGGGTTTGGGGACATAGTCTCGGGGGGGTCGGGATTCAGGAGGCGGGTTTCCAGACATAGTCTCGGGGGTTGTCAGGGGGTCGGTGCTCGGGTGGCGGGTTTAGGGACATAGTCTTGGGGGGGGGTCGGGTGGCGGGTTTGGGGACATAGTCTCGTGGGTGTCGGGGGATCGGGGGTCGGGTGGCGTGTTTACGGACATAGTCTCGGGGGGGTCGGGAGTCAGGTGGCGGGTTTGGGGACATAGTCTCGGGGGGGGTCGGGGGGTCGGGGGTCGGGTGGCAGGTTTGGGGACATAGTCTCAGGGGGGTCGGTGAGTTCGGGGGTCGGGGTGGCGGGTTTGGGGGCATAGACTCGGGCGGGGGTCGGGGGTCGGGTGGCGGGTTTGGGTACATATTCTCGGGGGGTCGGGGCGGTTGGTGGTCGGGAGGCGGGTTTAGGGACATAGTCTCGGGGGGGTCGGGGTGGTCGGGTGGTGGGTTTGGGGACATAGTCGCGTGGGGGTCGGGGGTCGGGTGGCAGGTTTGGGGACATTGTCTCGGGGGGGTCGGGGGGTTCGGGGGTCAGGTGGCGGGTTTGGGGGCATAGTCTCGGGAGTTGTTGGGGGGGTCGGGTGGCGTGTTTGGGGACATAGTCTCGGGGGGGTCGGGGGTCGTGCGGCTGGATTGGGGACATATTCTCGGAGGGTCGGGGCGGTTGGTGGTCAGGAGGCGGGTTTGGGTACATAGTCTCGGGGGGTTCGGGGGGCAGGTTTAGGGACATAGTCTCGGGGGGGGGTCGGGGGGGTCGGGTGGTGGGTTTGGGGGCATAGTCTCGGGGGTGTCAGGGGTCGGGAGGCGGGTTTGCGTACATATTCTCGGGGGGTCGGGGTGGTTGGTGGTTGGGAGGTGGGTTTAGGGACATAGTCTCGGGGGGGTTCAGGGGGGTCGGGGTTAGGGTGGCGGGTTTGGGGACATAGTCTTGGGGGTATCGGGGGGGTCGAGGGTCGGGTTGCGGGTTTGGGGACATAGTCTCGGGGGGGTCGGGTGGTGGGTTTGGGGACATAGTCTCGCTGGGGGTTGGGGGAGGTCGCAGGTCGGGTGGCGGGTTTGGGGACATAGTCTCGGGGTGGGTCGGGGGTCGGGTGGCGGGTTTGGGGACATAGTCTCGCTGGGGGTCTGGGGGGGTCGGGGGTTGGGTGGCGGGTTTGCGGACATAGTCTCGGGCGGTTCCGGTGGGGTCAGGGATCGGGTGGCGGGTTTTGGGACATAGTGTCGGGGGAGTCGGGGGGTTCGGGTGTCGGGTGGGGGGTTTGGGGGCACAGTCTCGGGAAGGGTCGGGGGGGGTCGGGTGGCGGGTTTGGGGACATAGTCTCGGGGGGGTCGGGAGTCGGGTGGCGGGTTTGGGTACATAGTCTCGGGGGGGTCGGGAGGCGGGTTTGGGGTCATAGTCTCGGGGGGGTGTCGGTGGGGTCTGTGGTCGGGTGGCAGGTTTGGGGACATAGTCTCGGGGTGGTCGGGGGTCGGGTGGCGGGTTTGGGGACATAGTCTCGGGGTGGGTCGGGGGTCGGGTGGCGGGTTTGGGGACATAGTCTCGGGGTGGTCGGGGGTCGGGTGGCGGGTTTGGGGACATAATACTCGGGGGGGTCGGGGGGGTCGGGGACTTAGTCTCGGGGGGGGTCGGGTGGCGGGTTTGGGGACATATTCTCGAGAACCCTGGGGGGGTCCGGGTTCGGGTGGCGGGTTTGGGGACATAGTCTCTGGGGCGGTCGGGGGTCGGGAGGCGGGTTTAGGGACATAGTCTCGGCGGGGGTCGAGGGTCGCTGGGCGGTTTTGGGGACATAGTCTCACGGGAGTCGGGGGGAGTCGGGGGTCGGGTGGCGGGTTCGGGAACATATTCTTGGGGTTGTCGGGGGGTCAGGGGTCAGGTGGCGGGTTTGGAGACATAGTCTCGGTGTGGGTCGGGGGTCGGGTGGCGGGTTTGGGGACATAGTCTCGGGGGGGTGTCGGGGGGGTCGGGGGTCGGGTGGTGGGTTTGGGGACAGTCTCAGGGTGGGTCGGGGTTCGGGTGGTGTGTTTGGGGACATAGTCTCGGGGGGGTCGGGGTCGGGTGGCTGGTTTGGGGACAAAGTCTAGGGGGGGGTCAGGTGGGTCAGTTTCGGGTGGCGGGTTTGGGGACATTGTCTCGGGGGGGGTCGGGGGTCGGGTGGCGGGTTTGGGGACGTAGACTTGGGGGGGTCGGGTGGCGGGTTTGGGGACATATTCTCGGGGGGTTTCGGGGGGGTCGGGGTCGGGTGGCTGGATTGGGGACAAAGTCTAGGGGGTTTCGGGTGGGTCAGGTTCGGGTGGCGGGTTTGGGGACATAGTCTCTGGAGGGGTCGGGGGGTCGGGTGGTGGGTTTGGGGACATTGTCTCGGGGGGGTCAGGGGGGTCGGGCGGCGGGTTTGGGGACATATTCTCGGGGGGGTTCGGGGGTCGGGGTGGCGGGTTTGGGGACATATTCTCGGCAGGGGTCGGGGGTCGTGTGGCGGGTTTAGGGACATAGTCTTGGGGTGTCGGGGGGTCGTGGGTTGGGTGGCACTTTTGGGGACATAATCTCGGGGGGGTCAGGGGGGTCGGGTGGCGGATTTAGGGACATAGTCTCGGGGGGGGTCGGGGGACAGGAGGCAGGTTTGGGGACATAGTCCCGGGGGGGTTGGGGGGGTCCGGGTTCGGGTGGTGGGTTTGGGGACATAGTCTCGGGGGGGTCGGTGGGGTCAGTTGTCGGGTGGCGTGTTTGGGGACATAGTCCCGGGGAGGGGTCGGGGGGTTCGTGGGGCAGGTGGTGGGTTTGGGGACATAGTCTCGGGCGGGTCGTGGGTCGGGTGGCGGGTTTGGGGACCTAGTCCCAGGGGGGTCGTGAGTCGGGGTGGCGGGTTTGGGGACATAGTCTCTTTGGGGTCGGTGGGGTCGGGTGTCGGGTGGCTGGTTTGGGGACCTAGTCTTGGGGGTGTCGCGGGGGTCGGGGGTCGGGTGGTGGGTTTGGGGACATTGTCTCGGGGTGGGTCGGGGGTCGGGTGGCGGGTTTGTGGACATAGTCCCGGGAGGAGTCGGGGGGGTCGGGGGTCGGGTGGCATGTTTGGGGACATAGTCTCGGGGGGGGTCGGGGGTCAGGTGGTGGGTTTGGGGACATAGTCTCTGGGGGGGTCGGGGGGGTTCGGGGGTCGCGTGGCGGGCTTGGGGACATAGTCTCGGTGGGTTCAGGGGGGTCGGGGGTCGGGTGGCGGTTTTGGGGACAAAGTCTCGGGGGGGTCGGGGGTCGGGTGGCGGGTTTGGGAACATAGTCTCGGTGGGGGTCGGGGGTCAGGTGGCGGGTTTGGGGACATATTCTCGGGAACCCTGGGGGGGTCGGGTGGCGGGGTGGCGGGTTTGGGGACATAGTCTCGGGAGGGTTCGGGGGGGTCGTTTGGTGGGTTTGGGGACATTCTCTCGGGGGGGGTCGGGGGTCGGGGGTCGGGTGGCGGGTTTGGGGACGTAGTCTTGGGGGGGGTCGGGTGGCGGGTTTGGAGACATATTCTCGGGGGGGTTCGGGGGTCGGGTGGTGGGTTTGGGGACATATTCTCGGCGGGGGTCGGGGGTCGGGGGTCGGGTGGCGGGTTTGGGGACATAGTCTTGGGGTGGTCGGGGGGTCGTGGGTCGGGTGGCACGTTTGGGGACACAGTCTCGGGGGGGTCGGGGGACAGGAGGCAGTTTTGGGGACATAGTCTCGGGGGGGTCGGAGGTCGGGTGGTGGGTTTGGGGACATTGTCTCGGGGGGGTCAGGGGGGTCGGGCGGCGGGTTTGGGGACTTAGTCTCGGGGGGGGTCGGGTGGCGGGTTTGGGGACATATTCTCGGGGGGGTTCGGGGGTCGGGTGGCGGGTTTGGGGACATATTCTCGGCAGGGGTCGGGGGTCGTGTGGCGGGTTTAGGGACATAGTCTCGGGGGGGTCGTGGGTTGGGTGGCACGTTTGGGGACATCGTCTCGGGGGGGGTCGGGGGACAGGAGGCAGGTTTGGGGACATAGTCCCGGGGGGGTTGGGGGGGTCCGGGTTCGGGTGGTGGGTTTGGGGACATAGTCTCGGGGGGGTCGGTGGGGTCAGTTGTCGGGTGGCGTGTTTGGGGACATAGTCCCGGGGAGGGTCGGGGGGTTCGTGGGGCAGGTGGTGGGTTTGGGGACATCGTCTCGCGGGGGTCAGGGGGGTCGGGTGTCGGGAGGCGGATTTGGGGACATAGTCTCGGGGTGGTTGGGGGGTCGGAGGTCGGGGGGGCGGGTTTGGGGACATAGTCTCGGGCGGGTCGTGGGTCGGGTGGCGGGTTTGGGGACCTAGTCCCAGGGGGGTCGTGGGTCGGGTGGCGGGTTTGGGGACATAGTCTCTTGGGGGGTCGGTGGGGTCGGGTGTCGGGTGGCTGGTTTGGGGACCGAGTCTTGGGGGTGTCGCGGGGGTCGGGGGTCGGGTGGTGGGTTTGGGGACATAGTCTCGGGGTGGGTCGGGGGTCAGTTGGCGGGTTTGTAGACATAGTCTCGGGAGGAGTCGGGGGGGTCGGGGGTCGGGGGGCGTGTTTGGGGACATAGTCTCGGGGGGGTCGGGGGTCAGGTGGTGGGTTTGGGGACATAGTCTCTGGGGGGGGTCAGGGGGGGTTCGGGGGTTGCGTGGCGGGCTTGGGGACATAGTCTCGGTGGGTTCAGGGGGGGTCGGGGGTCAGGTGGCGGTTTTGGGGACAAAGTCTCGGGGGGGGTCGGGGGTCGGGTGGCGGGTTTGGGAACATAGTCTCGGTGGGGGTCGGGGGTCAGGTGGCGGGTTTGGGGACATATTCTCGGGAACCCTGGGGGGGTCGGGGGTCGGGGTGGCGGGTTTGGGGACATAGTCTCGGGGGGGTCGGGGGTCGGGTGGCGGGTTTGGGGACGTAGTCTTGGGGGGGTCGGGTGGCGGGTTTGGGGACATATTCTCGGGGGGATTCGGGGGTCGGGTGGTGGGTTTGGGGACATAGTCTCGGGGGGGTTCGGGGGTCGGGTGGTGGGTTTGGGGACATAGTCTTGGGGTGGTAGGGGGGGGTCGTGGGTCGGGTGGCACGTTTGGGGACACAGTCTCGGGGGGGTCGGGGGACAGGAGGCAGTTTTGGAGACATAGTCTCGGGGGGGTCGGGGGGGTCGGGGGTCGGGTGGTGGGTTTGGGGACATAGTCTCGGGGGGGTCGGGGGAGTCGGGGGTCGGGTGGCGGGTTTGGGGACATAGTCTCGGGGTGGTCGGGAGGGTCGGGGGTCGGGTGGCGGGTTTGGGGGCATAGTCCCTGGGGCGTCTGGGGTCGGGTGGCGGGTTTGGGTACATAGTCTCGGGGGGTTCGGGGGTCGGGAGGCGGGTTTGGGGACATAGTCTCGAGGAGGGTCGGGGGTGTCGGCGGTCGGGGTGGCGGGTTTGGGGACATAGTCTCGGGGGGGTTCGGGGGTCGGGTGGCGGGTTTGGGGACATAGTCTCTGGAGGGGTCGGGGGGGGTCGGGTGGTGGGTTTGGGGACATTGTCTCGGGGGGGTCGGGGGGGTCGGGGACTTAGTCTCGGGGGGGGTCGGGTGGCGGGTTTGGGGACATATTCTCGGGGGGGTTCGGGGGTCGGGTGGCGGGTTTGGGGACATATTCTCGGCGGGGGTCGGGGGTCGTGTGGCGCGTTTAGGGACATAGTCTTGGGGTGTCGGGGGGGTTGTGGGTTGGGTGGCACGTTTGGGGACATAATCTCGGGGGGGTCAGGGGGGTCGGGTGGCGGATTTAGGGACATAGTCTCGGGGGGGGTCGGGGGACAGGAGGCAGGTTTGGGGACATAGTCTCGGGGGGGTCGGGGTCGGGTGGTGGGTTTGGGGACATAGTCTCGGGGGGGTCGGTGGGGTCAGTTGTCGGGTGGCGTGTTTGGGGACATAGTCCCGGGGAGGGGTCGGGGGGTTCGTGGGGCAGGTGGTGGGTTTGGGGACATCGTCTCGCGGGGGTCAGGGGGGTCGGGTGTCGGGAGGCGGATTTGGGGACATAGTCTCGGGGTGGTTGGGGGGTCGGAGGTCGGGGGGCGGGTTTGGGGACATAGTCTCGGGCGGGTCGTGGGTCGGGTGGCGGGTTTGGGGACCTAGTCCCAGGGGGGTCGTGGGCCGGGTGGCGGGTTTGGGGACATAGTCTCTTTGGGGTCGGTGGGGTCGGGTGTCGGGTGGCTGGTTTGGGGACCGAGTCTTGGGGGTGTCGCGGGGGTCGGGTGGTGGGTTTGGGGACATAGTCTCGGGGTGGGTCGGGGGTCGGGTGGCGGGTGGCTGGTTTGGGGACCGAGTCTTGGGGGTGTCGCGGGGGTCGGGGGTCGGGTGGTGGGTTTGGGGACATAGTCTCGGGGGGGTCGGTGGGGTCGGGTGTCGGGTGGCTGGTTTGGGGACCGAGTCTTGGGGGTGTCGCGGGGGTCGGGGGTCGGGTGGTGGGTTTTGGGGACATAGTCTCGGGGTGGGTCGGGGGTCGGGTGGCGGGTTTGTGGACATAGTCTCGGGAGGAGTCGGGGGGGTCGGGGGTCGGGTGGCGTGTTTGGGGACATAGTCTCGGGGGGGTCGGGGGTCAGGTGGTGGGTTTGGGGATATAGTCTCTGGGGGGGTCGGGGGGGTTCGGGGGTCGCGTGGCGGGCTTGGGGACATAGTCTCGGTGGGTTCAGGGGGGTCGGGGGTCGGGGTGGCGGTTTTGGGGACAAAGTCTCGGGGGGGTCGGGGGTCGGGTGGCGGGTTTGGGAACATAGTCTCGGTGGGGGTCGGGGGTCAGGTGGCGGGTTTGGGGACATATTCTCGGGAACCCTGGGGGGGTCGGGGGTCGGGTGGCGGGTTTGGGGACATAGTCTCGGGAGGGTTCGGGGGGGTCGTTTGGTGGGTTTGGGTACATTCTCTCGGGGGGGTCAGGGGTCGGGTGGCGGGTTTGGGGACGTAGTCTTGGGGGGGTTCGGGGGTCGGGTGGTGGGTTTGGGGACATATTCTCGGGGGGGTTCGGGGGTCGGGTGGTGGGTTTGGGGACATATTCTCGGCGGGGGTCGGGGGTCGGGTGGCGGGTTTGGGGACATAGTCTTGGGGTGGTAGGGGGGGTCGTGGGTCGGGTGGCACGTTTGGGGACACAGTCTCGGGGGGGTCGGGGGACAGGAGGCAGTTTTGGGGACATAGTCTCGGGGGGGTCGGGGGTCGGGTGGTGGGTTTGGGGACATAGTCTCGGGGGGTCGGGGGAGTCGGGGGTCAGGTGGCGGGTTTGGGGACATAGTCTCGGGGGGGTCGGGAGGGTCGGGGGTTGGGTGGCGGGTTTGGGGGCATAGTCCCTGGGGCATCTGGGGTCGGGTGGCGGGTTTGGGTACATAGTCTCGGGGGGTTCGGGGGTCGGGAGGCGGGTTTGGGGACATAGTCCCGGGGGTTTCGGGGGTCGGGTGGCGGGTTTGGGGACATAGTCTCAGGGGGGTCGGGGGGGTCGTAGGTCGGGAGGCGGGTTTGGGGACATAGTCTCGGGGGGTTTCGGGGGGGTCGGGGTCGGGTGGCTGGTTTGGGGACAAAGTCTAGAGGGGGTCGGGTGGGTCGGGTTCGGGTGGCGGGTTTGGGGACATCGTCTCGGGAGGGTTCGGGGGGGGTCATGTGGCGGGTTTGGGGACATTGTCTCAGGGGTGTCGGGGGGTCGGGCGGCGGGTTTGGGGACGTACTCTCGGGGGGGGGGGTGTCGGGTAGTGGGTTTGGGGACATATTCTCGGGGGGGTTCGGGGGTCGGGTGGCGGGTTTGGGGACATATTCCCGGCGGGGGTCCGGGGTCGTGTGGCGGGTTTGTGGACATAGTCTCGGGGGGGGTCGGGGGGGTCGGGTGTTGGGTGGCGGATTTCGGGACATAGTCTCGGGGTGGTTGAGGGGGTCGGAGGTCGGGGGGCGGTTTTGGGGACATAGTCTCGGCGGGGTCGGGGATCAGGTGGCGGGTTTGGGGACCCAGTCCCAGGGGGGTTGTGGGTCGGATGGCGGGTTTGGGGACATAGTCTCTTGGGTGGTCGGGGGGGCGGGTTAAGGGACATAGTCTTGGTGGGGTCGGTGGGGTCGGGTATCGGGTGGCTGGTTTGGGGACCTAGTCTTGGGGGTGTCGGGGGGGTTGGGGGTCGGGTGGTGGGTTTGGGGACATAGTCTCTGGGGGTTCGGTGGGGGTCGGTTGTCAGGTGGCGTGTTTGGGGACATAGTCTCGGGGGGGGGGTCAGGGGGGTCAGAGGTCGGGGGGTGGGTTTGGGGACATAGTCCCGGGGGGGTTGGGGGTCGGGTGGCGGGTTTGGGGACCTAGACCCGGGGGGGTCGTGGGTCGGGTGGCGGGTTTGGGGACATAGTCTCTTGGGGGGTCGGGGGGGGGGCGGGTGGTCGGGTGGTGGGTTAAGGGGACATAGTCTCGGGGGGGTCGGTGGGGTCGGGTGTCGGGTGGCTGGTTTGGGGGACCGAGTCTTGGGGGTGTCGCGGGGGTCGGGGGTCGGGTGGTGGGTTTGGGGACATAGTCTCGGGGGGGTTCGGGGGTCGGGTGGCGGGTTTGGGGACATAGTCTCTGGAGGGGTCGGGGGGGGTCGGGTGGTGGGTTTGGGGACATTGTCTCGGGGGGGTCAGGGGGGGTCGAGGACTTAGTCTCGGGGGGGGTCGGGTGGCGGGTTTGGGGACATATTCTCGGCGGGGGTCGGGGGTCGTGGGTTGGGTGGCACGTTTGGGGACATAATCTCGGGGGGGTCAGGGGGGGTCGGGTGGCGGATTTAGGGACATAGTCTCGGGGGGGGGTCGGGGGACAGGAGGCAGGTTTGGGGACATAGTCTCGGGGGGGTCGGGGGTCGGGTGGCGGGTTTGGGGACATAGTCTCGGGGGGGGTCGGTGGGGTCAGTTGTCGGGGTGGCGTGTTTGGGGACATAGTCCCGGGGAGGGGTCGGGGGGTTCGTGGGGCAGGTGGTGGGTTTGGGGACATAGTCTCGGGCGGGTCGTGGGTCGGGGGTGGCGGGTTTGGGGACCTAGTCCCAGGGGGGTCGTGGGTCGGGTGGCGGTTTGGGGACATAGTCTCTTTGGGGTCGATGGGGTCGGGTGTCGGGTGGCTGGTTTGGGGGACCGAGTCTTGGGGGTGTCGCGGGGGTCGGGGGTCGGGTGGTGGGTTTGGGGACATAGTCTCGGGGTGGGTCGGGGGTCGGGTGGCGGGTTTGTGGACATAGTCTCGGGAGGAGTCGGGGGTCGGGTGGTGGGTTTGGGGATATAGTCTCTGGGGGGGTCGGGGGGGTTCGGGGGTCGCGTGGCGGGCTTGGGGACATAGTCTCGGTGGGTTCAGGGGGGGTCGGGGGTCGGGTGGCGGTTTTGGGGACAAAGTCTCGGGGGGGTCGGGGGTCGGGTGGCGGGTTTGGGAACATAGTCTCGGTGGGGGCGGGGGTCAGGTGGCGGGTTTGGGGACATATTCTCGGGAACCCTGGGGGGGTCGGGTGGCGGGTGGCGGGTTTGGGGACATAGTCTCGGGAGGGTTCGGGGGGGTCGTTTGGTGGGTTTGGGGACATTCTCTCGGGGGGGTCGGGGGTCGGGGTGGCGGGTTTTGGGGACGTAGTCTTGGGGGGGGTCGGGTGGCGGGTTTGGAGACATATTCTCGGGGGGGTTCGGGGGTCGGGTGGTGGGTTTGGGGACATATTCTCGGCGGGGGTCGGGGGGTCGGGTGGCAGGTTTGGGGACATAGTCTCGGGGGGGTCGGGGGTCGGGTGGGCGGGTTTAGGGACATAGTCTCGGGGTGGTCGGGAGGGTCGGGGGTCGGGGTGGCGGGTTTGGGGGCATAGTCTCGGGGGGTTCGGGGGGGTTCGGGGGTCAGGTGGCGGGTTTAGGGACATAGTCTCGGGGGGTTCGGGGGTCGGGTGGCGGGTTTGGGGACATAGTCTCGGGGTGGGTCGGCGGTCGGGTGGCGGGTTTAGGGACATAGTCTCGTGGGTGTCGTGGGGGTCGGGGGTCGGGTGGCGGGTTTGGGGACATAGTCTCGGGGGGGTTCGGGGGTCGGGTGGCGGGTTTGGGGACATAGTCTCAGGGGGGTCGGGGGGGTCGTAGGTCGGGAGGCGGGTTTGGGGACATAGTCTCGGGGGGGTCTGGGGGTTCGGTGGTCGGGGTGGCGGGTTAAGGGACATAGTTTAGGGGGGGTTCGGGGGTCAGGTGGCGGGTTTGGGGACATAGTCTCGGGGGGTTCGGGGGTCGGGTGGCGTGTTTGGGGACATCGTCTTGGGGGTGTCGGGGGGGGTCGGGTGGCAGGTTTGGGGACATAGTATCGGGGGGGTCGGGGGTCGGGTGGCGGGTTTGGGGACATAGTCTCGGGAGGGTTCGGGGGGGTCATGTGGCGGGTTTGGGGACATTGTCTCAGGGGTGTCGGGGGTCGGGCGGCGGGTTTGGGGACGTACTCTCGGGGGGGGTGTCGGGTAGTGGGTTTGGGGACATATTCTCGGGGGGGTTCGGGGGTCGGGTGGCGGGTTTGGGGACATATTCCCGGCGGGGGTCCGGGGTCGTGTGGCGGGTTTGTGGACATAGTCTCGGGGGGGTCGGGGGGGTCGTGGGTCGGGTGGCATGTTTGGGGACATAGTCTCGGGGGGGTCAGGGGGGTCGGGTGGCGGGTTTAGGGACATAGTCTCGGGGGGTTCGGTGGGGTCGGTTGTCGGGTGGTGTGTTTGGGTACATAGTCTCGGGGGGTTCGGGGGTCGGGAGGCGGGTTTGGGGACATAGTCCCGGGGGTTTCGGGGGTCGGGTGGCGGGTTTGGGGACATAGTCTCAGGGGGGTCGGGGGGGTCGTAGGTCGGGAGGCGGGTTTGGGGACATAGTCTCGGGGGGTTTCGGGGGGGTCGGGGTCGGGTGGCTGGTTTGGGGACAAAGTCTAGAGGGGGTCGGGTGGGTCGGGTTCGGGTGGCGGGTTTGGGGACATCGTCTCGGGAGGGTTCGGGGGGGTCATGTGGCGGGTTTGGGGACATTGTCTCAGGGGTGTCGGGGGGTCGGGCGGCGGGTTTGGGGACGTACTCTCGGGGGGGGTGTCGGGTAGTGGGTTTGGGGACATATTCTCGGGGGGGTTCGGGGGTCGGGGTGGCGGGTTTGGGGACATATTCCCGGCGGGGGTCCGGGGTCGTGTGGCGGGTTTGTGGACATAGTCTCGGGGGGGTCGGGGGGGTCGGGTGTTGGGTGGCGGATTTCGGGACATAGTCTCGGGGTGGTTGAGGGGGTCGGAGGTCGGGGGGCGGTTTTGGGGACATAGTCTCGGCGGGGTCGGGGATCAGGTGGCGGGTTTGGGGACCCAGTCCCAGGGGGTTGTGGGTCGGATGGCGGGTTTGGGGACATAGTCTCTTGGGTGGTCGGGGGGGGCGGGTTAAGGGACATAGTCTTGGTGGGGTCGGTGGGGTCGGGTATCGGGTGGCTGGTTTGGGGACCTAGTCTTGGGGGTGTCGGGGGGGTTGGGGGTCGGGTGGTGGGTTTGGGGACATAGTCTCTGGGGGTTCGGTGGGGTCGGTTGTCAGGTGGCGTGTTTGGGGACATAGTCTCGGGGGGGGGTCAGGGGGGTCAGAGGTCGGGGGGTGGGTTTGGGGACATAGTCCCGGGGGGGTTGGGGGTCGGGTGGCGGGTTTGGGGACCTAGACCCGGGGGGGTCGTGGGTCGGGTGGCGGGTTTGGGGACATAGTCTCTTGGGGGGTCGGGGGGGGGGCGGGTGGTCGGGTGGTGGGTTAAGGGACATAGTCTCGGGGGGGTCGGTGGGGTCGGGTGTCGGGTGGCTGGTTTGGGGACCGAGTCTTGGGGGTGTCGCGGGGGTCGGGGGTCGGGTGGTGGGTTTGGGGACATAGTCTCGGGGGGGTTCGGGGGTCGGGTGGCGGGTTTGGGGACATAGTCTCTGGAGGGGTCGGGGGGGTCGGGTGGTGGGTTTGGGGACATTGTCTCGGGGGGGTCAGGGGGGGTCGAGGACTTAGTCTCGGGGGGGGGTCGGGTGGCGGGTTTGGGGACATATTCTCGGCGGGGGTCGGGGGTCGTGGGTTGGGTGGCACGTTTGGGGACATAATCTCGGGGGGGTCAGGGGGGTCGGGTGGCGGATTTAGGGACATAGTCTCGGGGGGGGTCGGGGGACAGGAGGCAGGTTTGGGGACATAGTCTCGGGGGGGTCGGGGTCGGGTGGCGGGTTTGGGGACATAGTCTCGGGGGGGTCGGTGGGGTCAGTTGTCGGGTGGCGTGTTTGGGGACATAGTCCCGGGGAGGGGTCGGGGGGTTCGTGGGGCAGGTGGTGGGTTTGGGGACATAGTCTCGGGCGGGTCGTGGGTCGGGTGGCGGGTTTGGGGACCTAGTCCCAGGGGGGTCGTGGGTCGGGTGGCGGGTTTGGGGACATAGTCTCTTTGGGGTCGATGGGGTCGGGTGTCGGGTGGCTGGTTTGGGGACCGAGTCTTGGGGGTGTCGCGGGGGTCGGGGGTCGGGTGGTGGGTTTGGGGACATAGTCTCGGGGTGGGTCGGGGGTCGGGTGGCGGGTTTGTGGACATAGTCTCGGGAGGAGTCGGGGGTCGGGTGGTGGGTTTGGGGATATAGTCTCTGGGGGGGTCGGGGGGGTTCGGGGGTCGCGTGGCGGGCTTGGGGACATAGTCTCGGTGGGTTCAGGGGGGTCGGGGGTCGGGTGGCGGTTTTGGGGACAAAGTCTCGGGGGGGTCGGGGGTCGGGTGGCGGGTTTGGGAACATAGTCTCGGTGGGGGTCGGGGGTCAGGTGGCGGGTTTGGGGACATATTCTCGGGAACCCTGGGGGGGTCGGGGTGGCGGGTGGCGGGTTTGGGGGACATAGTCTCGGGAGGGTTCGGGGGGGTCGTTTGGTGGGTTTGGGGACATTCTCTCGGGGGGGTCGGGGGTCGGGTGGCGGGTTTGGGGACGTAGTCTTGGGGGGGGGTCGGGTGGCGGGTTTGGAGACATATTCTCGGGGGGGTTCGGGGGGTCGGGTGGTGGGTTTGGGGACATATTCTCGGCGGGGGTCGGGGGGTCGGGGTGGCAGGTTTGGGGACATAGTCTCGGGGGGGTCGGGGGTCGGGTGGCGGGTTTAGGGACATAGTCTCGGGGTGGTCGGGAGGGTCGGGGGTCGGGGTGGCGGGTTTGGGGGCATAGTCTCGGGGGGTTCGGGGGGGTTCGGGGGGGTCAGGTGGCGGGTTTAGGGACATAGTCTCGGGGGGTTCGGGGGTCGGGTGGCGGGTTTGGGGACATAGTCTCGGGGTGGGTCGGCGGTCGGGTGGCGGGTTTAGGGACATAGTCTCGTGGGTGTCGTGGGGGTCGGGGGTCGGGTGGCGGGTTTGGGGACATAGTCCTCGGGGGGGTTCGGGGGTCGGGGGTGGCGGGTTTGGGGACATAGTCTCAGGGGGGTCGGGGGGGTCGTAGGTCGGGAGGCGGGTTTGGGGACATAGTCTCGGGGGGGTCTGGGGGTTCGGTGGTCGGGTGGCGGGTTAAGGGACATAGTTTAGGGGGGGTTCGGGGGTCAGGTGGCGGGTTTGGGGACATAGTCTCGGGGGGTTCGGGGGGTCGGGTGGCGTGTTTGGGGACATCGTCTTGGGGGTGTCGGGGGGGGTCGGGTGGCAGGTTTGGGGACATAGTATCGGGGGGGTCGGGGGTCGGGTGGCGGGTTTGGGGACATAGTCTCGGGAGGGTTCGGGGGGGGTCATGTGGCGGGTTTGGGGACATTGTCTCAGGGGTGTCGGGGGTCGGGCGGCGGGTTTGGGGACGTACTCTCGGGGGGGGGGTGTCGGGTAGTGGGTTTGGGGGACATATTCTCGGGGGGGTTCGGGGGTCGGGTGGCGGGTTTGGGGACATATTCCCGGCGGGGGTCCGGGGTCGTGTGGCGGGTTTGTGGACATAGTCTCGGGGGGGGTCGGGGGGGGGGGTCGTGGGTCGGGTGGCATGTTTGGGGACATAGTCTCGGGGGGGTCAGGGGGGTGGGGTGGCGGGTTTAGGGACATAGTCCTCGGGGGGTTCGGTGGGGTCGGTTGTCGGGGTGGTGTGTTTGGGGACATAGTCTCGGGGGGGGGGTCAGGGGGGGTCGGGTGTTGGGTGGCGGATTTCGGGACATAGTCTCGGGGTGGTTGAGGGGGTCGGAGGTCGGGGGGCGGTTTTGGGGACATAGTCTCGGCGGGGTCGGGGATCAGGTGGCGGGTTTGGGGACCCAGTCCCAGGGGGTTGTGGGTCGGATGGCGGGTTTGGGGACATAGTCTCTTGGGTGGTCGGGGGGGGCGGGTTAAGGGACATAGTCTCGGGGGGGTCGGTGGGGTCGGGTGTCGGGTGGCTGGTTTGGGGACCTAGTCTTGGGGGTGTCGGGGGGGTTGGGGGTCGGGTGGTGGGTTTGGGGACATAGACTCAGGGTGGGTCGGGGGTCACGGGGCGGTTTTGGGGACATAGTCTCATGGGAGTTGGGGGGGAGTCGGGGGTCGGGTGGCGGGTTTGGGAACATATTCTTGGGGTTGTCGGGGGTCAGGGTTCGGGTGGCAGGTTTGGAGACATAGTCCTCGGTGTGGGTCGGGGGTCGGGTGGCGGGTTTGAGGACATAGTCTCGGGGGGTGTCGAGGGGGTCGGGGGTCGGGTGGCGGGTTTGGGGACATAGTCTCGGGAGGGGTCGGGGGGGTCGGTTGGTGGGTTTGGGGACATAGTCGCGGGGGGGTCGGGGTTCGGGTGGTGGGTTTGGGGACATAGTCTCGGGGGGTTCGGTGGGGTCGGTTGTCAGGTGGCGTGTTTGGGGACATAGTCCCGGGGGCTGTCGGGGGGGTTCGTGGGGCAGGTGGCGGGTTTGCGGACATAGTCTCGGGGGGGGGTCAGGGGGTCGGAGGTCGGGGGGTGGGTTTGGGGACATAGTCCCGGGGGGGTTGGGGGTCGGGTGGCGGGTTTGGGGACCTAGACCTGGGGGGGTCGTGGGTCGGGTGGGGGGTTTGGGGACATAGTCTCTTGGGGGGTCGGGGGGGGGCGGGTGGTCGGGTGGTGGGTTAAGGGACATAGTCTCGGGGGGGGTCGGTGGGGTCGGGTGTCGGGTGGCTGGTTTGGGGACCGATGCTTGGGGGTGTCGCGGGGGGTCGGGGGTCGGGTGGTGGGTTTGGGGACATAGTCTCGGGGGGTTCGGGGGTCGGGTGGCGGGTTTGGGGACATAGTCTCTGGAGGGGTCGGGGGGGTCGGGTGGTGGGTTTGGGGACATTGTCTCTGGGGGGGTCAGGGGGGGTCGGGGACTTAGTCTCGGGGGGGGTCGGGTGGCGGGTTTGGGGACATATTCTCGGGGGGGTTCGGGGGTCGGGGTGGCGGGTTTGGGGACATATTCTCAGCGGGGGTCGGGGGTCGTGTGGCGCGTTTAGGGACATAGTCTTGGGGGTGTCGGGGGGGTCGTGGGTTGGGTGGCACGTTTGGGGACATAATCTCGGGGGGGTCAGGGGGGTCGGGTGGCGGATTTAGGGACATAGTCTCGGGGGGGGGTCGGGGGACAGGAGGCAGGTTTGGGGACATAGTCTCGGGGGGGTCGGGGTCGGGTGGTGGGTTTGGGGACATAGTCCCGGGGGGGTCGGTGGGGTCAGTTGTCGGGTGGCGTGTTTGGGGACATAGTCCCGGGAGGGGGGTCGGGGGGTTCGTGGGGCAGGTGGTGGGTTTGGGGACATAGTCTCGGGCGGGTCGTGGGTCGGGTGGCGGGTTTGGGGACCTAGTCCCAGGGGGGTCGTGGGTCGGGTGGCGGGTTTGGGGACATAGTCTCTTTGGGGTCGGTGGGGTCGGGTGTCGGGTGGCTGGTTTGGGGACATAGTCTCTTTGGGGTCGGTGGGTCGGGTGTCGGGTGGCTGGTTTGGGGACCGAGTCTTGGGGGTGTCGCGGGGGTCGGGGGTCGGGTGGTGGGTTTGGGGACATAGTCTCGGGGTGGGTCGGGGGTCGGGTGGCGGGTTTGTGGACATAGTCTCGGGAGGAGTCGGGGGGGTCGGGGGTCGGGTGGCGTGTTTGGGGGACATAGTCTCGGGGGGGTCGGGGGTCAGGTGGTGGGTTTGGGGATATAGTCTCTGGGGGGGTCGGGGGGGTTCGGGGGTCGCGTGGCGGGCTTGGGGACATAGTCTCGGTGGGTTCAGGGGGGTCGGGGGTCGGGTGGCGGTTTTGGGGACAAAGTCTCGGGGGGGTCGGGGTCGGGTGGCGGGTTTGGGAACATAGTCTCGGTGGGGGTTGGGGGTCAGGTGGCGGGTTTGGGGACATATTCTCGGGAACCCTGGGGGGGTCGGGTGGCGGGTTTGGGGGACATAGTCTCGGGAGGGTTCGGGGGGGTCGTTTGGTGGGTTTGGGGACATTCTCTCGGGGGGGTCAGGGGACGGGTGGCGGGTTTGGAGACATAGTCTTGGGGTGGGTCGGGTGTCGGGTGGTGGGTTTGGGGACAGTCTCAGGGTGGGTCGGGGTTCGGGGTGGTGTGTTTGGGGACGTAGTCTCGGTGAGGGTCGTGGGGGGTCGGGGGTCGGGTGGCGGGTTAAGGGACCTAGTCTCGGGGGGTTTTGGGGGGGTCGGTTTCGGGTGTCTGGTTTGGTGACAGTCTCAGGGTGGGTAAAGGTTCGGGTGGTGTGTTTGGGGACAAAGTCTCGGTGGGGGTCGGGGGGGTCGGGGGTCAGGTGGCGGGTTTGGGGACATCGTCTCGGGGGGGTCGGGGGTCGGGTGGCGGGTTTGGGGACAGAGTCTCGGGGGGTTTCGGGTGGGTCGGGGTCGGGTGGCGGGTTTGGGAACATAGTCTCGGGAGGGTTCGGGCGGGTCGTTTGGTGGGTTTGGGGACATTGTCTCGGGGGGTTCGGGGGTCAGGTGGCGGGTTTGGGGACGGAGTCTTGGGGGGGTTCGGGGGTCAGGTGGTGGGTTTGGGGACATATTCTCGGGGGGTTCGGGGGTCAGGTGGTGGGTTTGGGGACATATTCTCGGCGAGGGTCGGGGGTCGGGTGGCGGATTTGGGGACATAGTCTCAGGGGGGTCGGGGGACAGGAGGCAGGTTTGGGGACATAGTCTCGGGGGGGTCGGGGGGGTCGGGGGTCGGGTGGCGGGTTTGGGGATAGAGTCTCGGGGGGGTCAGGGGGGTCGTGGGGCGGGTGGCGGCTTTGGGGATAGAGTCCCGGGGGGCTCAGGGGGGTCGTGGGGCGGGGTGGCGGGTTTGGGGATAGGGTCTCGGGGGGATCAGGGGGGTTCGGAGTTCGGGGTGGCGGGTTTGAGGACCTAGTCCCGGGGAGGTCGGGGGTCGGGTGGCGGGTTTGGGGACCTAGTCCCGGGGGGGTCGTGGGTCAGGTGGCGGGTTTGGGGACATAGTCTCTTGGGGTTCGGGGGTGGCGGGTGAAGGGACATAGTCTCGGGGGGGTCGGTGGGGTCGGGTGTCGGGTGTTGGTTTGGGGGACCTAGTCTTGGGGGTGGAGGGGGGTTCGGGGGTCAGGTGGTGGGTTTGGGGACATAGTCTCGGGGTGGGTCGGGGGTCGGGTGGTGGGTTTGTGGACATGGTCTCGGGAGGAGTCGAGGGGGTCGGGGCTCGGGTGGCGGGTTTGGGGACATAGTTTCGGGGTTGTCAGGGGGGTCGGCTGGCGTGTTTGGGGACATAGTCTCGGGGAGGGGTCGGGGGTCAGGTGGCGGGTTTGGGGACATAGTCTCTGGGGGGTCAGGGGGGGTTCGGGGGCACGTGGTGGTCTTGGGGACATAGTCTCAGTGGGTTCAGGGGGGTCGGGGGTCGGGTGGCGGTTTTGGGGACAAAGTCTCGGGGGGGTCGGGTGTCGGGTGGCGGGGGTTGGGAACATAGTCTCTGGGGGGGTCGGGGGTCGGGTGGCGGGTTTGGGGACATAGTCTCGGTGGGGGTTGGGGGTCGGGTGGCGAATTTGGGGACATATTCTCAGGAACCCTCGGGGGCGGGTCGGGGGTCGGGAGGCGGGTTTGGGGACATAGTCTCTGGGGGGTCGGGGGTCGGGTGGCGGGTTTGGGGACATAGTCTCGGGGGGGGTCGGGGGTCGGGAGGCGGGTTTGCGGACATAGTCTCAGCGGGGGTCGGGGGTCGCGGGACGGTTTTGGGACATAGTCTCATGGGAGTCGGGGGTCGGGGTGGCGGGTTTGGGAACATATTCTTGGGGTTGTCGCGGGGTCAGAGGTCGGGTGGTGGATTTGGGGGACATAGTCTCAGGGGGGTCGGGGGGGGTCGGGGGGGGTCGTGGGTCGGGTGGCACGTTTGCGGGCATAGTCTCGGGGGGGTCGGGGGACAGGAGGCAGGTTTGGGGACATAGTCTCGGGGGGGTCGGGGGGTCGGGGGACGGGTGCGGATTTGGGGATAGAGTCTCGGGGGGGTCAGGGGGGTCGTGGGGCGGGTGGCGGGTTTGGGGACATAGTCTCGGGGGTGTCGGGGTGTCCGGGTATGGGTGGCGTGTTTGGGGACATAGTCTCGGGGGGGTCGGTGGGGTCGTGGGGCGGGTGGTGGGTTTGGGGATAGAGTCCCGGGGGGGTCAGGGGGGTCGTGGGGCGGGGTGGCGAGTTTGGGGATAGAGTCTCGGGGGGTCAGGGGGGTTCGGAGTTCGGGGTGGCGGGTTTGGGGACCTAGTCCCGGGGAGGTCGGGGGTCGGGTGGCGGGTTTGGGGACATAGTCTCGGGGGGGTCGGGGGTCGGGAGGCGGGTTTGCGGACATAGTCTCAGCGGGGGTCGGGGGTCGCGGGACGGTTTTGGGACATAGTCTCATGGGAGTCGGGGGTCGGGGTGGCGGGTTTGGGAACATATTCTTGGGGTTGTCGCGGGGTCAGAGGTCGGGTGGTGGATTTGGGGACATAGTCTCAGGGGGGGTCGGGGGGGTCGGGGGGGGTCGTGGGTCGGGTGGCACGTTTGCGGGCATAGTCTCGGGGGGGTCGGGGGACAGGAGGCAGGTTTGGGGACATAGTCTCGGGGGGGTCGGGGGGTCGGGGGACGGGTGGCGGATTTGGGGATAGAGTCTCGGGGGGGTCAGGGGGGTCGTGGGGCGGGGGTGGCGGGTTTGGGGACATAGTCTCGGGGGTGTCGGGGTGTCCGGGTATGGGTGGCGTGTTTGGGGACATAGTCTCGGGGGGGTCGGTGGGGTCGTGGGGGCGGGTGGTGGGTTTGGGGATAGAGTCCCGGGGGGGTCAGGGGGGTCGTGGGGCGGGTGGCGAGTTTGGGGATAGAGTCTCGGGGGGTCAGGGGCGTTCGGAGTTCGGGGTGGCGGGTTTGGGGGACCTAGTCCCGGGGAGGTCGGGGGTCGGGTGGCGGGTTTGGGGACATAGCCTCTTGGGGGGGTCGGGGGGTGTGGGTGGTCGGGTGGCGGGTTAAGGGACATAGCCTCGGGGGGGTCGGTGGGGTCGGGGGTCGGGTGGCTGGTTTGGGGACCTAGTCTCCGGGGTGTCGGGGGGGTCGCGTGGTGTGTTTGGGGACATAGTCTCGGGGTGGGTCGGTGGTCAGGTGGCGGGTTTGTGGACATAGTCTCGGGGAGAGTCGGGGAGGTCGGGGGTCGGGTGGCGGGTTTGGGGACATAGTCTCGGGGGGGTCGGGGGAGTCAGGTGGCGGGTTTGGGGACATAGTCTCGGGGGGGGTCGGTGGTCGCGTGGCGGGTTTGGGGAAATAGTCTCTGGGAGGATCGGGGGGTTCGTTGGTCGCGTGTCGGGCTTGGGGACATAGTCTCGGTGGGTTCAGGGGGGTCGGGGGGTCGGGGGTCGGGTGGCGGTTTTGGGGACAAAGTCTCGGGGGGGGTCGGGGGTCGGCTGGCGGGTTTGGGAACATAGTCTCGGTGGGGGTCGGATTCGGGTGGCGGGTTTGGGGACATAGTCTCGGGGGGAAGGGGGGGTCGGGGGGGTCAGGGGTCGGGTGGCGGGTTTGGGGACATAGTCTCGGGGGGTCGGGTGGCGGGTTTGGGGATATAGTCTCGGGGCGGTCGGGGGTCGGGTGGCGGGGTTTGGGGACATAGTCTCGGGGGGGATTGGTGGGTCTGGTGTCGGGTTTGGGGACATAGTCTCAGTGGGGTCGGGGGGGTCAGGGGACGGGTGGCGGGTTTGGAGACATAGTCTTGGGGTGGGTCGGGTGTCGGGTGGTGGGTTTGGGGACAGTCTCAGGGTGGGTCGGGGTTCGGGTGGTGTGTTTGGGGACGTAGTCTCGGTGGGGGTCGGGGGGGTCGGGGGTCGGGTGGCGGGTTTGGGGACATCGTCTCGGGAGGGTTGTGTAGCGGGTTTGGGGACAGAGTATCGGGGGGGTCGGAGGTTGGGAGGCGGGTTTGGGGACATAGTCTCGGGGGGGTCGGGGGAGTCGGTGGTCGGGTGGCGGTTTGGGGACAGAGTCTCGGGGGGTTTCGGGGGGGTCGGGTCGGTGGGGTGGCTGGTTTGGGGGGACAAAGTCTAGGGGGGGGTCGTGTGGGTGGGTTCGGGTTGGAGGGTGAGAGAGAGAGACAGGGAGTTGGAAGGTGTGAGAGGGAGAGTGAGAGAGAGAGACGGCTAGTTGGAGGGTGTGAGAGAGTGAGTGAGTTGGAGGGTGTGTGAGAGAGAGAGAGTCATGGAGTTGGAGGGTGTGTGTGAGAGAGAAAGAGATAGACAGGGAGTTGGAGGGGTGTGTGTGAGAGAGAGACAGGGTATTGGAGGGTGTGAGAGAGAGAGTGATTTGGAGGGTGTATGTGAGAGAGAGACAGGGAATTGGAGGGTGTGAGAGGGAGAGAGAGGGAGAAACAGGGAGTTAGAGGTGTGAGATAGAGAGAGAGATAGGGAGTTGGAGGGTGTGAGAAAGAGAGAGACAGGTCGTCGGAGGGTATCAGTGGGAGAGATAGAGAGAGACAGGGAGCTGGAGGGTGTGAGAGGGAGGGAGAGAGAAAGATTGAGACAGGGGAATGGGGGTGGAGAGAGAGAGAGAGACAGGGAGTTGGAGGGTGTGAGATAGAAAGAGGGAGAGACAGGGAGATGGAGGGTGAGAGAGAGAGAAAGGGGGTTCGAGGGTGTGAGAGAGTGAGTGAGAGTGTAGTTGAAGGGAGTGAGAGAGAGAGAGAGACAGGAAGTTGGAGGGTTTGAGAGAGTGACAGAGGGAGTTGGAGGGTGTGTGAGAGAGAGAGATAGACAGGGAGTTAGAGGGTGTGAGATAGAGAGAGAGACTGGGAGTTGGAGGGTGTCAGAGAGAGCGAGAGAGAGACAGGGAGTTGGAGGGTGTGAGAGAGAGAGATAGACAGTTAGTTGGAGGTTGTGTGAGAGAGAGAGAGAGACAGGGAGTTGGATGGTGTGTGTGAGACAGAGAGAGACAGGGTATTGGAGGGTGTGAGAGAGAGTGATTTGGAGGGTGTGTGAGAGAGAGAGAGACGGTGTTGGAGGGGTGTGTGAGAGGGAGAGAGATAGACAAGGAGTTGGAGGGTGTGTGTGAGAGAGACAGGGAATTGGAGGGTGTGAGAGGGAGAGAGAGAGAGAAAGAGGGAGTTAGAGGGTGTGAGATAGAGAGAGAGACAGGGAGTTGGAGAGTGGGATAGGGAGAGAGAGAGAGAGTCAAGGCATTGGATGGTGTGAGAGGAAGAGAGAGAGACGGAGTTGGAGTGTGTGAGAGTGAGAGAGAGAGAGAGAGAGACAGGGAGTTGGAGGGTATGTGTGAGAGAGAGAGGGAGATGTGTAGTTGGAGGGTGTGAGAGAGAGACAGGGAGTTGGAAGGTGAGAGAGAGAGAGAGAGTGAGTTGGAGGGTGAGTGAGAGAGAGAGAGAGAGACAGGGTGTTGGAGGGTGTGTGTGAGAGAGAGATAGACAGGGAGTTAGAGGGTGTGAGATAGAGAGAGAGACAGTGAGTTGGAGGGTGTGAGAGAGAGAGAGAGAGACTGGGAGTTGGAGTGTGTGAGAAAGAGAGAGGGAGAGACAGGGAGTTGGAGGGTGTATGTGAGAGAGAGACAGGGTATTGGTGGGTGTGAGAGGGAGAGAGAGACGGGATTGGAGGGTGTGAGAGGGAGAGAGAGACAGGGGATTGGAGGGTGTGAGAGAGAGAGAGGGAGAGACAGTGAGTTGGAGAGTGTGAGTGAGAGAGAGAGAGACCGATGGGTAGTTGGAGGTGTGAGATAGAGAGAGAGGGAGTTGGAGGGTGAGAGAGACACGGAGTTGGAGGTTGTGTGAGAGAGAGAGAGAGAGAGAGACAGGGTGTTGGAGGGTGTGAGAGAGAGAGAGGGAGAGACAGTGAATTGGAGGGTGTGAGATTGAGAGTGAGAAAGAGTCGAATAGTTGGAGGGTGTGAGAGAGAGAGACAGGGAGTTGGAGGGTTTACGAGAGAGAGAGAGAGAGAGAGAGACGGAGTTGGAGGGTTTGTGATAGAGACAGAAACAGAGCGAGGGTGTGTGTGCGAGAGAGAGACAGGGAATTGGAGTGTGTGAGAATGAGAGAGAGAGAAACAGGGAGTTGGAGGGTGTGAGAGAGAGAGAGACAGGGGGTTGGAGGGTCTGAGAGGGAGAGAGAGAGAGAGGCGGTAGTTGGAGGGTGTGAGAGAGAGAGACAGGGAGTTGCAGGGTGTGAGAGAGAGAGAGACAGGGGGTTGGATGGTGTGTGAGAGAGAGAGAGAGCGAGAGACAGGGGGTTGGAGGGTGTGTGAGAGAGAGAGAGAGAGACAGGGGGTTGGAGGGTGTGAGAGAGAGAGAGAGACAGGGGGTTGGAGAGTGTGAGAGAGTGAGAGAGAGAGAGAGGCGGGTAGTTGGAGGGTGAGAGAGAGAGAGACAGGGGGTTGGAGGGTGTGAGAGAGAGAGAGAGACAGGGGTTGGAGCGTGTGAGAGAGAGGGAGAGAGACAGTGAGTTGGAGGGTGTGAGAGAGAGAGAGAGAGACAGGGAGTTGGAGGGTGTGAGAGGGTGAGAGAGAGAGGCGGGTAGTTGGAGGATGTGAGAGAGAGAGAGAGAGACAGGGGGTTGGAGGGTGTAAAAGAGAGAGAGACAGTGAGTTGGAGGGTGTGAGAGACAGAGAGACAAAGAGTTGGAGGGTGTCAGAGAGAGATAGGGAGTTGGAGGATGTGACAGAGAGAGAGACAGGACGTTGGAGGGTATGAGAGGGAGGGAGAGAGAGAGAGACAGGGACTTGGAGGGTGTGAGAGGGATGAGAGAGACAGAGAGTGAGACAGGGAGATGGAGCGTGAGAGAGAAAGAGACAGGGAGTTGGAGGGTGTGTGAGAGAGAGACAGTGAGTTGGTGGGTGGGTGAGAGAGAGAGATAGGGAGTTGGACGGTGTGAGAGGAAGAAAGAGAGAGAGACGGGGTTGGAGGGTATGAGAGAGAGAGAGAGAGAGAGACAGGAAGTTGGACGGTGTGAGAGAGAGAGAGAGACAGGCTGTTGGAGGGTGTGAGAGGGAGCGAGAGAGAGGCGGGTATTTGGAGGGTGTGTGAGAGAGAGAGACAGGACATTGGAGGGTGTGAGAGAGAGAGAGAGACAGGGGGTTGGACGGTGTGAGAGAGAGACAGGGAGTTGGAGGGTTTGTGATAGAGATAGAAACAGAGTGTTTGAGGGTGTGTGTGGGAGAGAGAGACAGGGAGTTGGAGGGTGGGAGAGAGAGAGAGAGAGAGACAGGGAATTGGAGGCTGTGAGAGGGAGAGAGAGAGAGACAGGGAGTTGCAGTGTGTGAGAGAGAGACAGGGCATTGGAGGGTGTCAGAAGGAGAGTGAGAGAGACGGGTACTTGGAAGGTGTCAGAGAGAGAGACAGGGAGTTGCAGGGTGTGAGAGAGAGAGAGACAGGAGGTTGGAGGGTGTGAGAGAGAGAGAGAGGGTGTTGGAGGGTGTGAGATAGAGAGAGAGGCGGGTAGTTGGAGGGTGTGAGAGAGAGAGAGGCAGGGGGTTGGAGGGTGTGAGAGAGAGAGAGAGAGACAGTGAGTTGGAGGGTGTGAGAGAGACAGAGAGACAAAGAGTTGGAGGGTTTCAGAGAGTGAGAGAGGGAGTTGGAGGGTGTGTGAGAGAGAGAGAGAGAGACAGTGAGTTGGAGGGTGTATGAGAGAGAGAGATAGGGAGTTGGAAGGTGTGAGGGAGAGAGAGAAAGATGGAGTTGCAGGGTGTGTGAGAGAGACAGAGAGACAGGGAGTTGGAGGGTGTGAGAGAGAGAGACAGGGGGTTGGAGGGTGTGAGAGGGAGAGAGAGAGCGAGGAAGTGAGTTGGAGGGTATGTGTGAGAGAGAGACAGGCAGTTGGAGGGTATGTGTGAGAGAGAGACGGGGAGTTGGAGGGTGTGAGAGGGACAGGGAGAGAGAGACAGAGAGTTGGAGGGCATGTGTGAGAGAGAGAGGGAGAAGGGTAGTTGGAGGGTGTGAGAGAGAGAGGCAGGGAGTTGGAGGGTATGTGAGAGAGAGAGACGGGGAGTTAGAGGGCGTGAGAGGGAGAGAGAGAGACAGGGAGTTGGAGGGTGTGTGAGAGAGAGAGAGGGAGAGAAAGGGAGATGGAGGGTGAGAGAGAGAGAGAAAGGGGGTTCGAGAGTGTGTGAGAGAGAGAGAGAGTGAGACGTGTGGCCGGAGGGAGTGACAGAGAGAGAGAGAGACAGGGAGTTGGAGGGTGTGTGCAAGAGAGAGAGAGTTGGAGGGTGTGTGAGAGAGTGAGAGACAGGGAGTTGGAGGGTGTGAGAGGGAGAGAGAGAGAGGCGGGTAGTTGGAGGGTGAGAGAGAGAGAGAGAGAGACAGGGGGTTGGAGGGTGTGAGAGAGAGCGAGACAGGGGGTTGGAGGGTGTGTGAGAGAGAGAGAGAGAGAGAGACGGGGTTGGAACGTGTGAGAGAGAGGGACAGAGACAGTGAGTTGGAGGGTATGAGAGAGACAGAGAGACAAAGAGTTGGAGGGTGTCAGAGAGAGAGAGAGAGACAGGGAGTTGGAGGATGTGAGAGAGAGAGAGAGAGAGGACGTTGGAGGGTATGAGAGGGAGAGAGAGAGAGAGAGGGAGTTGGAGGGTGTGAGAGGGATGGAGAGAGAGAGAGTGAGACAGGGAGATGGAGGGTGTGTGAGAGAAAGGGAGAGAAACAGGGGGTTGGAGGGTTTCAGAGAGTGAGAGAGGGAGTTGGAGGGTGTGTGAGAGAGGGAGAGAGACAGTGAGTTGCAGGGTGTGTGAGAGAGACAGAGACAGGGGGTTGGATGGTGTGAGAGAGTGAGAGAGGCAGTTGGAGGGTGTGTGAGAGAAAGATGGAGTTGCAGGGTGTGTGAGAGTGACAGGGAATTGCAGGGCGTGAGAGAGCGAGAGAGACAGGGGGTTGGAGGGTGTGAGAGAGAGAGAGAGAGCGAGACAGTGAGTTGGAGGGTATGTTGGGGAGAGACAGGGAGTTGGAGGGTATGTGTGAGAGAGAGAGGCAGACGGGTAGTTGGAGGGTGTGAGAGGGAGAGGGAGAGAGAGACAGAGAGTTGGAGGGTATGTGTGAGAAAGAGTGGGAGACGGGTAGTTGGAGGGTGTGAGAGAGAGAGGCAGGGAGTTGGAGGGTATGTGAGAGAGAGAGGCAGGGAGTTAGAGGGTATGTGAGAGAGAGAGACGGGGAGTTGGAGGGTGTGAGAGGGAGAGAGAGAGCGAGAATGGGAGTTGGAGGGTGTATGAGAGAGCGAGGGAGAGAAAGGGAGATGGAGGGTGAGATAGAGAGAGAGAAAGGGGGTTTGAGAGTGTGAGAGAGAGAGAGAGAGAGTGTGACAGCTGTAGTTGGAGGGTGTGCGTGAGAGAGAGAGGGAGTTGGAGGGTGTGTGAGAGAGAGAGAGAGAGACAGTGAGTTGGAGAGTGGGTGAGAGAGAGAGACAGGGAGCTGGAGGGTGTGAGAGGAAGAAAGAGAGAGATACAGGGAGTTGAAGGGTATGAGAGGGAGAGAGAGAGCGAGTGAGTTGGAGGGTATGTGTGAGAGAGAGAGGGCGACGGGTAGTTGGAGGGTGTGAGAGGGAGAGGCAGGGAGTTGGAGGGTATGTGAGAGAGAGAGAGAGACAGAGGGTTGGAGGGTGTGAGAGACAGAGAAACAGAGTATTGGAGGGTGTGTATGGGACAGAGAGACAGGCAGTTGGAGGGTGTGAGAGGGAGAGATAGAGAGAGACAGGGAGTTGGAGGGTGAGAGAGAGACAGAGAGAGACAGGGAGTTGGAGGGTGTGAGAGAGAGAGAGACAGGGTGTTGCAGGGTTTGTGATAGAGAGAGAAACAGAGTGTTGGAGGTTGTGTATGGGACAGAGAGGCAGACAGTTTGAGGGTGTCTGTGGGACAGAGAGATAGGGAGTTGGAGGGTGTGAGAGAGAGAGAGATAGACAGGGAGTTGGAGGGTTTGAGAGGGAGAGAGAGAGAGAGACAGGGAGTTGGAGGGTGTGTGAAAGAGAGAGACAGGGAGTTGGTGGGTTTGTGAGAGTGAGGGAGAGACAGGGAGTTGGAGGGTTTATGAGAGAGAGAGAGACAGGGAGTTGGAGGGTGTGAGAGAGAGACAGACAGGGAGTTGGAGGGTGTGAGAGGGAGAGAGAGAGAGAAACAGGGAGTTGGAGTGTGTAAGAAACAGAGAGGGAGAGACAGGGAATGGAGGGTGTGAGAGATTGAGAGGGAGAGACAGTGAGTTGGAGGTTGTGTGTGAGAGAGAGAGAGGCAGGGAGTTGGAGACTGTGTGAGAGAGAGAAACAAAGTGTTGGAGGGTGTGTGTGGGAGAGAGAGACAGTGAGTTGGAGGGTGTATGCGAGAGAGAGATAGGGAGTTGGAGGGTGTGAGAGGAAGAAAGAGAGAGAGACAGGGAGTTGGAAGGTGTGTGAGAGAGAGACAGGCAGTTGGAGGGTATGTGTGAGAGAGAGAGGGAGACGGGTAGTTGGAGGGTGTGAGAGAGAGAGGCAGGGAGTTGGAGGGTATGTGAGAGAGAGAGACGGGGAGTTAGAGGGTGTGAGAGGGAGAGAGAGAGAGAGAGACAGGGAGTTGGAGGGTGTGTGAGAGAGAGAGAGGGAGAGAAAGGAAGATGGAGGGTGAGAGAGAGAGAGAGAAAGGGGGTTCGAGAGTGTGTGAGAGAGAGTGAGTGGGACGTGTGGTTGGAGGGAGTGAGAGAGAGAGAGACAGAGAGACAGGGAGTTGGAGGGTGTGTGTAAGAGAGAGAGAGAGTTGGAGGGTGTGTGAGAGAGAGAGACAGGGAGTTGGAGGGTGTGAGAGGGAGAGAGAGAGAGAGACGGGTAGTTGGAGGGTGAGAGAGAGAGTGAGAGAGACGGGGTTGGAGCGTGTGAGAGAGAGGGACAGAGACAGTGAGTTGGAGGGTATGAGAGAGACAGAGAGACAAAGAGTTGGAGGGTGTCAGAGAGAGAGAGAGACAGGGAGTTGGAGGATGTGAGAGAGAGAGAGACAGGACGTTGGAGGGTATGAGAGGGAGAGAGAGTGAGACAGGGAGATGGAGGGTGTGTGAGAGAAAGAGAGAGATACAGGGGGTTGGAGGGTGTGAGAGAGAGAGAGAGAGACGGTGTTGGAGGGTGTGAGAGGGACAGAGAGAGAGGCGGGTAGTTGGAGGGTGTGAGAGAGAGCGAGACAGGGGGTTGGAGGGTGTGAGAGAGAGAGAGAGAGAGAGAGAGACAGTGAGTTGGAGGGTGTGAGAGAGACAGAGAGACAAAGAGTTGGAGGGTGTCAGAGAGTGAGAGAGGGAGTTGGAGGGTGTGTGTGAGAGAGAGAGAGAGACAGTGAGTTGGAGGGTGTATGAGAGAGAGAGATAGGGAGTTGGAGGGTGTGAGAGGAAGAAAGAGAGAGATACAGGGAGTTGGAAGGTGTGTGAGAGAGAGAGAAAGATGGAGTTGCAGGGTGTGTGAGAGAGACAGAGAGACAGGGAGTTGGAGGTGTGAGAGAGAGAGACAGGGAGTTGGTGGGTGTGAGAGGGAGAGAGAGAGTGAGGCGGGTAGTTGGAGGGTGTGAGAGAGAGAGAGACAGAGGGTTGGAGGGTGTGTGAGAGAGAGAGAGAGAGAGACAGGGAGTTGGAGGGTGTGAGAGAGAGAGAGAGAAAGATGGAGTTGCAGTGTGTGTGAGAGAGACAGAGATAGGGAGTTGGAGGGTGTGAGAGGGAGAGAAAGAGCAAGGGAGAGAGTTGGAGGCTATGTGCGAGAGAGAGACAGGACGTTGGAGGATACGTGTGAGAGAGAGAGGGAGACGGGTAGTTGGAGGGTGTGAGAGGGAGAGGCAGGAGTTGGAGGGTATGTGAGATAGAGAGACGGGGAGTTGCAGGGTGTGAGAGAGAGAGAGAGAGACAGAGTGTTGGAGGGTGTGTGAGAGAGAGAGAGAGAGAGACAGGGAGTTGGAGGGTATGTGTGAGAGAGAGAGGGAGATGTGTAGTTGGAGGGTGTGAGAGAGAGACAGGGAGTTGGAAGGTGAGAGAGAGAGAGTGAGTTGGAGGGTGAGAGAGAGAGAGAGATAGACAGGGAGTTGGAGGGTGTGTGAGAGAGAGAGAGAGACAGGGTGTTGGAGGGTGTGTGAGAGAGAGAGATAGACAGGGCGTTAGAGGGTGTGAGAGAGAGAGAGAGAGAGAGACAGTGAGTTGGAGGGAGTCAGAGAAAGAGAGAGAGAGCCAGGGAGTTGGAGTGTGTGAGAAACAGAGAGGGAGAGACAGGGAGTTGGAGGGTGTGTGTGAGAGAGAGAGATAGACAGGGGGTTAGAGGGTGTATGTGAGAGAGAGACAGGGTATTGGTGGGTGTGAGAGGGAGAGGGAGACGGGATTGGAGGGTGTGAGAGGGAGAGAGAGACAGGGGATTGGAGGGTGTGAGAGGGAGAGAGAGAGAAACAGGGAGTTAGAGGGTGTGAGATAGAGAGAGAGACAGGGAGTTGGAGGGTGTCAGAGAAAGAGAGAGAGAGACAGGGAGTTGGAGTGTGTGAGAAAGAGAGAGGGAGAGACAGGGTGTTGGAGGGTGTGAGAGAGAGAGACAGAGAGACAGTGAGTTGGAGGGTGTGAGTGAGAGAGAGAGAGACAGATGGGTAGTTGGAGGTGTGAGATACAGAGAGAGGGAGTTGGAGGGTGAGAGAGACACGGAGTTGGAGGTTGTGTGAGAGAGCGAGAGAGAGACAGGGTGTTGGAGGATTTACGAGAGAGAGACAGGGAGTTGGAGGGTTTGTGATAGAGATAGAAACTAAGTGTTGGAGGGTGTGTGTGGGACAGAGAGACAGGGAGTTGGAGGGTGCGCGAGAGAGAGAGACAGGGAGTTGGAGGGTGTGAGAGAGAAAGAGAGAGAGGCAGGGGGTTGGAGGGTTTCAGAGAGTGAGAGAGGGAGTTGGAGGGTGTGTGAGAGAGACAGGGAGGTGGAGGGTGTGTGAGAGAGACAGGGAGTTGGAGGGTGTGAGAGGGATAGAGAGAGTGAGACAGGGAGATGGAGGGTGTGTGAGAGAGAGATAAACAGGGGGTTGGAGGGTTTCAAAGAGTGAGAGAGGGAGTTGGAGGGTGTGTGAGAGAGAGAGAGACAGGGGGTTGGAGGGTTTCAGAGAGTGAGAGAGGGCGTTGGAGGGTGTGTGAGAGAGAGAGAGACAGGGAGTTGGAGGGTGTGAGAGAGTGAGAGAGGGATTTGGAGGGTGTGTGAGAGAGAGAGAGAGAAAGATGGAGTTGCAGGGTGTGTGAGAGAGACAGGGAATTGCAGGATGTGAGGGAGCGAGAGAGACGGGGTTGGAGGGAGTGAGAGAGAGAGACAAGGAGTTGGAGGGTACGTGTGAGAGAGAGAGGCAGATGGGTAGTTGGAGGGTGTAAGAGGGAGAGAGAAAGCGAGTCAGTGAGTTGGAGGGTATGTTGGAGAAAGACAGGGAGTTGGAGGGTATGTGTGAGAGAGAGAGGCAGACGGGTAGTTGGAGGGTGTGAGAGGGAGAGGGAGAGAGAGACAGAGAGTTGGAGGGTATGTGTGAGAGAGAGGGAGACGGGTAGTTGGAGGGTGTGAGAAAGAGAGGCAGGGAGTTGGAGGGTATGTGAGAGAGAGAGACGGGGAGTTGGAGGGTGTGAGAGGGAGAGAGAGAGAGAGTATGGGAGTTGGAGGGTGTGTGAGAGAGAGAGGGAGAGAAAGGGAGATGGAGGGTGAGATAGAGAGAGAGAAAGGGGGTTTGAGAGTGTGTGAGAGAGAGAGAGAGTGACAGCTGTAGTTGGAGGGTGTGTGTGAGAGAGAGAGGGAGTTGGAGGGTGTATGAGAGAGAGAGAGAGACAGTGAGTTGGAGGGTGTGAGAGGAAGAAAGAGAGAGATACAGGGAGTTGCAGGGTGTGAGAGGGAGAGAGAGAGCGAGTGAGTTGGAGGGTATGTGTGAGAGAGAGACAGGGAGTTGGAGGGTATGTGTGAGAGAGAGAGGGCGATGGGTAGTTGGAGGGTGTGAGAGGGAGAGGCAGGGAGTTGGAGGGTATGTGAGAGAGAGAGAGACAAGTAGTTGGAGGGTGTGAGAGAGAGAGAGAGACGGAGGGTTGGAGGGTGTGAGAGAGAGAGAGAGACAGGCAGTTGGCGGGTGTGAGAGGGAGAGATAGAGAGAGACAGGGAGTTGGAGGGTGAGAGAGAGACAGAGAGAGACAGGGAGTTGGAGGGTTTGTGATAGAGAGAGAAACAGAGTGTTGGAGGTTGTGTATGGGACAGAGAGGCAGATAGGTGGAGGGTGTGTGTGGGACAGAGAGATAGGGTGTTGGAGGGTGTGAGAGGGAGAGAGAGAGAGAGACAGGGAGTTGGAGGGTGTGTGAAAGAGAGAGACAGGGAGTTGGAGGGTTTGTGAGAGAGAGAAACAGAGTGTTGGAAGGTGTGTGTGACAGAGAGAGAGACAGGGAGTTGGAGGGTGTGAGACTGTGAGAGAGAGACAGTGAGTTAGAGGGTGTGAGAGAGAGAGAGAGAGAGAGAGAGACAGGGAGTTGGAGGGTTTATGAGAGAGAGAGAGACAGGGAGTTGGAGGGTGTGAGAGAGAGACAGACAGGGAGTTGGAGGGTGTGAGAGAGAGAGAGAGAGAGAGAAAGGGAGGGAGTTGGAGGGTGAGGGAGAGAGAGAGAGCCAGACAGGGAGTTGGAGGGTGTGAGAGGGAGAGAGAGAGAGAAACAGGGAGTTGGAGTGTGTAAGAAACAGAGGGAGAGACAGGGAATGGAGGGTGTGAGAGAGTGAGAGGGAGAGACAGTGAGTTGGAGGGTTTATGAGAGAGAGAGAGACAGGGAGTTGGAGGGTGTGAGAGAGAGACAGACAGGGAGTTGGAGGGTGTGAGAGAGAGAGAGAGAGAGAGAGAGAGACAGGGAGTTGGAGGGTTTATGAGAGAGAGAGAGACAGGGAGTTGGAGGGTGTGAGAGAGAGACAGACAGGGAGTTGGAGGGTGTGAGAGAGAGAGAGAGAGAGAGAGAAAGGGAGGGAGTTGGAGGGTGAGGGAGAGAGAGAGAGCCAGACAGGGAGTTGGAGGGTGTGAGAGGGAGAGAGAGAGAGAAACAGGGAGTTGGAGTGTGTAAGAAACAGAGGGAGAGACAGGGAATGGAGGGTGTGAGAGAGTGAGAGGGAGAGACAGTGAGTTGGAGGTTGTGTGAGAGAGAGAGAGAGAGGCAGGGAGTTGGAGGGTGTGAGAGAGAGAGACAGGGAGTTGGAGGGTGTGAGAGATGGAGAAGACAGGGAGTTGGAGGGTGTTAGATAGAAATACAGGGAGTTGGAGGGTGTGAGGTAGAGAGAGAGAGACAGAGATTTGGAGAGCGTGTGAGAGAGAGAGATAGAGACGGAGTTGGAGGGTTTATGAGAGAGAGAGAGAGAGACAGGGAGTTGGAGGGTGTGTGTGAGAGAGGGAGACAGGGTGTTGTAGGGTGTGAGAGAGAGAGAGAGAGAGACAGGGTATTGGTGGGTGTGAGAGGGATAGAGAGAGAGAAACAGGGAGTTAGAGGGTGTGAGATAGAGAGAGAGACAGGGAGTTGGAGGGTGTCAGAGAGAGAGAGAGAGACAGGGCGTTGGAGTGTGTGAGAAAGAGAGGGATAGACAGGGAGTTGGAGGGTGTGAGAGAGAGAGAGGGAGAGACAGTGAGTTGGAGGATGAGTGAGAGAGAGAGAGAGACAGCGAGTTGGAGGCTGTGAGAGGGAGAGTGAGAGAGAGATGAGTAGTTGGAGGATGTGAGAGAGAGAGAGAGAGAAAGGAAGTTGGAGGTGTGAGATAGAGAGAGAGGGAGTTGGAGGGTGTGAGAGACAGGGAGTTGGAGGTTGTGTGTGAGAGAGAGAGAGAGACAGGGTGTTGGAGGATTTACGAGAGAGAGAGAGAGACAGGGAGTTGGAGGTTGTGTGTGAGAGAGAGAGAGAGACAGGGTGTTGGAGGATTTACGAGAGAGAGAGAGACAGGGAGTTGGAGGGTTTGTGATAGAGATAGAAACTGAGTGTTGGAGGGTGTGTGTGGGACAGAGAGACAGGGAGTTGGAGGGTGTGCGAGAGAGAGAGACAGGGAGTTGGAGGGTGTGAGAGGGAGAGTGAGAGAGATTCGAATAGTTGGAGGGTGAGAGAGAGAGAGAGACAGGGAGTTGGAGTGTGAGAGAGAGAGACAGGGAGTTGGTGGGTTTACGAGAGAGTGAGAGAGAGAGACAGACAGTGAGTTGGAGGGTGTGTGAGAGAGAGAGAGAGAGAGAGACAGGGAGTTGGAGAGTGTGTGAGAGAGAGAGAGAGAGAGACAGACAGGGTGTTGGAGGGTTTGTGATAGAGAGAGAAACAGAGTGTTGGAGGTTGTGTGTGGGACAGAGAGCAGACAGTTGGAGGGTGTGTGTGGGACAGAGAGATAGGGAGTTGGAGGATGTGAGAGAGAGAGATAGACAGGGAGTTGGAGGGTTTGAGAGGGAGAGACAGAGAGACAGGGAGTTGGAGGGTGTGTGAAAGAGAGAGACAGGGAGTTGGAGGGTTTGTGAGAGAGAGAGAAACAGAGTGTTGGAGGGTGTGTGTGACAGAGAGAGAGACAGGGAGTTGGAGGGTGTGAGACTGTGAGAGAGAGACAGTGAGTTAGAGGGTGTGAGAGAGAGAGAGAGAGAGAGAGAGAGAGACAGGGAGTTGGAGGGTTTATGAGAGAGAGAGAGACAGGGAGTTGGAGGGTGTGAGAGAGAGACAGACAGGGAGTTGGAGGGTGTGAGAGGGAGAGAGAAAGAGAAACAGGGAGTTGGAGTGTGTAAGAAACAGAGAGGGAGAGACAGGGAATGGAGGGTGTGAGAGTGTGAGAGGGAGAGACACTGAGTTGGAGGTTGTATGAGAGAGAGAGAGGCAGGGAGTTGGAGAGTGTGTGAGAGAGAGAAACAAAGTGTTGGAGGGTGTGTGTGGGAGAGAGAGACAGGGAGTTGGAGGTATATGAGAGAGAGAGAGACAGGGGGTTGGAGCGTGTGAGAGAAAGGGAGTGAGACAGTGAGTTGGGGGGTGTGAGAGGGTGAAAGAGAGAGGCGGGTAGTTGGAGGGTGTGAGACAGAGAGAGAGACAGGGGGTTGGAGGGTGTGAGAGAGAGAGAGACAGTGAGTTGGAGGGTGTGAGAGACAGAGACAAAGAGTTGGAGGGTGTCAGAGACAGAGAGACAGTGAGTTGGAGGATGTGAGAGAGAGAGAGACAGGACGTTGGAGGGTATGAGAGGGAGAGAGAGAGAGAGACAGGGACATGGAGGGTGTGAGAGGGATGGAGAGACAGAGAGTGAGACAGGGAGATGGAGCGCGAGAGAGAAAGAGACAGGGAGTTGGAGGGTGTGTGAGAGAGAGCGAGGGAGAGAAAGGAAGATGGAGGGTGAGAGAGAGAGAGAGAAAGGGGGTTCGAGAGTGTGTGAGAGAGAGTGAGTGGGACGTGTGGTTGGAGGGAGTGAGAGAGAGAGAGACAGAGAGACAGGGAGTTGGAGGGTGTGTGTAAGAGAGAGAGAGAGTTGGAGGGTGTGTGAGAGAGAGAGACAGGGAGTTGGAGGGTGTGAGAGGGAGAGAGAGAGAGAGACGGGTAGTTGGAGGGTGAGAGAGAGAGTGAGAGAGACGGGGTTGGAGCGTGTGAGAGAGAGGGACAGAGACAGTGAGTTGGAGGGTATGAGAGAGACAGAGAGACAAAGAGTTGGAGGGTGTCAGAGAGAGAGACAGGGAGTTGGAGGATGTGAGAGAGAGAGAGACAGGACGTTGGAGGGTATGAGAGGGAGAGAGAGTGAGACAGGGAGATGGAGGGTGTGTGAGAGAAGAGAGAGAGACAGGGGGTTGGAGGGTGTGAGAGAGAGAGAGAGACACGGTGTTGGAGGGTGTGAGAGGGACAGAGAGAGAGGCGGGTAGTTGGAGGGTGTGAGAGAGAGAGCGAGACAGGGGGTTGGAGGGTGTGAGAGAGAGAGAGAGAGAGAGAGACAGTGAGTTGGAGGGTGTGAGAGAGACAGAGAGACAAAGAGTTGGAGGGTGTCAGAGAGTGAGAGAGGGAGTTGGAGGGTGTGTGTGAGAGAGAGAGAGAGACAGTGAGTTGGAGGGTGTATGAGAGAGAGAGATAGGGAGTTGGAGGGTGTGAGAGGAAGAAAGAGAAAGATACAGGGAGTTGGAAGGTGTGTGAGAGAGAGAGAGAAAGATGGAGTTGCAGGGTGTGTGAGAGAGACAGAGAGACAGGGAGTTGGAGGGTGTGAGAGGGAGAGAGAGAGTGAGGCGGGTAGTTGGAGGGTGTGAGAGAGAGAGAGACAGAGGGTTGGAGGGTGTGAGAGAGAGAGAGAGAAAGATGGAGTTGCAGTGTGTGTGAGAGAGACAGAGATAGGGAGTTGGAGGGTGTGAGAGGGAGAGAAAGAGCAAGGGAGAGAGTTGGAGGCTATGTGCGAGAGAGAGACAGGACGTTGGAGGATATGTGTGAGAGAGAGAGGGAGACGGGTAGTTGGAGGGTGTGAGAGGGAGAGGCAGGAGTTGGAGGGTATGTGAGATAGAGAGACGGGGAGTTGCAGGGTGTGAGAGAGAGAGAGAGAGACAGAGTGTTGGAGGGTGTGTGAGGGAGAGAGAGAGAGAGACAGGGAGTTGGAGGGTATGTGTGAGAGAGAGAGGGAGATGTGTAGTTGGAGGGTGTGAGAGAGAGACAGGGAGTTGGAAGGTGAGAGAGAGAGAGTGAGTTGGAGGGTGAGAGAGAGAGAGAGATAGACAGGGAGTTGGAGGGTGTGTGAGAGAGAGAGAGAGACAGGGTGTTGGAGGGTGTGTGAGAGAGAGAGATAGACAGGGCGTTAGAGGGTGTGAGAGAGAGAGAGAGAGAGAGACAGTGAGTTGGAGGGAGTCAGAGAAAGAGAGAGAGAGCCAGGGAGTTGGAGTGTGTGAGAAACAGAGAGGGAGAGACAGGGAGTTGGAGGGTGTGTGTGAGAGAGAGAGATAGACAGGGGGTTAGAGGGTGTATGTGAGAGAGAGACAGGGTATTGGTGGGTGTGAGAGGGAGAGGGAGACGGGATTGGAGGGTGTGAGAGGGAGAGAGAGACAGGGGATTGGAGGGTGTGAGAGGGAGAGAGAGAGAAACAGGGAGTTAGAGGGTGTGAGATAGAGAGAGAGACAGGGAGTTGGAGGGTGTCAGAGAAAGAGAGAGAGAGACAGGGAGTTGGAGTGTGTGAGAAAGAGAGAGGGAGAGACAGGGTGTTGGAGGGTGTGAGAGAGAGAGACGGAGAGACAGTGAGTTGGAGGGTGTGAGTGAGAGAGAGAGAGACAGATGGGTAGTTGGAGCTGTGAGATACAGAGAGAGGGAGTTGGAGGGTGAGAGAGACACGGAGTTGGAGGTTGTGTGAGAGAGCGAGAGAGAGACAGGGTCTTGGAGGATTTACGAGAGAGAGACAGGGAGTTGGAGGGTTTGTGATAGAGATAGAAACTAAGTGTTGGAGGGTGTGTGTGGGACAGAGAGACAGGGAGTTGGAGGGTGTGCGAGAGAGAGAGACAGGGAGTTGGAGGGTGTGAGAGAGAAAGAGAGAGAGGCAGGGGGTTGGAGGGTTTCAGAGAGTGAGAGAGGGAGTTGGAGGGTGTGTGAGAGAGACAGGGAGGTGGAGGGTGTGTGAGAGAGACAGGGAGTTGGAGGGTGTGAGAGGGATAGAGAGAGTGAGACAGGGAGATGGAGGGTGTGTGAGAGAGAGATAAACAGGGGGTTGGAGGGTTTCAAAGAGTGAGAGAGGGAGTTGGAGGGTGTGTGAGAGAGAGAGAGACAGGGGGTTGGAGGGTTTCAGAGAGTGAGAGAGGGCGTTGGAGGGTGTGTGAGAGAGAGAGAGACAGGGAGTTGGAGGGTGTGAGAGAGTGAGAGAGGGATTTGGAGGGTGTGTGAGAGAGAGAGAGAGAAAGATGGAGTTGCAGGGTGTGTGAGAGAGACAGGGAATTGCAGGATGTGAGAGAGCGAGAGAGACAGGCGGTTGGAGGGAGTGAGAGAGAGAGACAAGGAGTTGGAGGGTACGTGTGAGAGAGAGAGGCAGACGGGTAGTTGGAGGGTGTAAGAGGGAGAGAGAAAGCGAGACAGTGAGTTGGAGGGTATGTTGGAGAAAGACAGGGAGTTGGAGGGTATGTGTGAGAGAGAGAGGCAGACGGGTAGTTGGAGGGTGTGAGAGGGAGAGGGAGAGAGAGACAGAGAGTTGGAGGGTATGTGTGAGAGAGAGGGAGACGGGTAGTTGGAGGGTGTGAGAAAGAGAGGCAGGGAGTTGGAGGGTATGTGAGAGAGAGAGAATGGGAGTTGGAGGGTGTGTGAGAGAGAGAGGGAGAGAAAGGGAGATGGAGGGTGAGATAGAGAGAGAGAAAGGGGGTTTGAGAGTGTGTGAGAGAGAGAGAGAGTGACAGCTGTAGTTGGAGGGTGTGTGTGAGAGAGAGAGGGAGTTGGAGGGTGTATGAGAGAGAGAGAGAGACAGTGAGTTGGAGCGTGCGTGAGAGAGAGAGACAGGGAGTTGGAGGGTGTGAGAGGAAGAAAGAGAGAGATACAGGGAGTTGCAGGGTGTGAGAGGGAGAGAGAGAGCGAGTGAGTTGGAGGGTATGTGTGAGAGAGAGACAGGGAGTTGGAGGGTATGTGTGAGAGAGAGAGGGCGACGGGTAGTTGGAGGGTGTGAGAGGGAGAGGCAGGGAGTTGGAGGGTATGTGAGAGAGAGAGAGACAAGTAGTTGGAGGGTGTGAGAGAGAGAGAGAGACAGAGGGTTGGAGGGTGTGAGAGAGAGAGAGACAGGCAGTTGGCGGGTGTGAGAGGGAGAGATAGAGAGAGACAGGGAGTTGGAGGGTGAGAGAGAGACAGAGAGAGACAGGGAGTTGGAGGGTTTGTGATAGAGAGAGAAACAGAGTGTTGGAGGTTGTGTATGGGACAGAGAGGCAGATAGGTGGAGGGTGTGTGTGGGACAGAGAGATAGGGTGTTGGAGGGTGTGAGAGAGAGAGAGATAGACAGGGAGTTGGAGGGTTTGAGAGGGAGAGAGAGAGAGAGACAGGGAGTTGGAGGGTGTGTGAAAGAGAGAGACAGGGAGTTGGAGGGTTTGTGAGAGAGAGAAACAGAGTGTTGGAAGGTGTGTGTGACAGAGAGAGAGACAGGGAGTTGGAGGGTGTGAGACTGTGAGAGAGAGACAGTGAGTTAGAGGGTGTGAGAGAGAGAGAGAGAGAGAGAGAGAGAGACAGGGAGTTGGAGGGTTTATGAGAGAGAGAGAGACAGGGAGTTGGAGGGTGTGAGAGAGAGACAGACAGGGAGTTGGAGGGTGTGAGAGAGAGAGAGAGAGAGAGAGAAAGGGAGGGAGTTGGAGGGTGAGGGAGAGAGAGAGAGCCAGACAGGGAGTTGGAGGGTGTGAGAGGGAGAGAGAGAGAGAAACAGGGAGTTGGAGTGTGTAAGAAACAGAGGGAGAGACAGGGAATGGAGGGTGTGAGAGAGTGAGAGGGAGAGACAGTGAGTTGGCGGTTGTGTGAGAGAGAGAGAGAGAGGCAGGGAGTTGGAGGGTGTGAGAGAGAGAGACAGGGAGTTGGAGGGTGTGAGAGATGGAGAAGACAGGGAGTTGGAGGGTGTTAGATAGAAATACAGGGAGTTGGAGGGTGTGAGGGAGAGAGAGAGAGACAGAGATTTGGAGAGCGTGTGAGAGAGAGAGATAGAGACGGAGTTGGAGGGTTTATGAGAGAGAGAGAGAGAGACAGGGAGTTGGAGGGTGTGTGTGAGAGAGGGAGACAGGGTGTTGTAGGGTGTGAGAGAGAGAGAGAGAGAGACAGGGTATTGGTGGGTGTGAGAGGGATAGAGAGAGAGAAACAGGGAGTTAGAGGGTGTGAGATAGAGAGAGAGACAGGGAGTTGGAGGGTGTCAGAGAGAGAGAGAGAGACAGGGCGTTGGAGTGTGTGAGAAAGAGAGGGATAGACAGGGAGTTGGAGGGTGTGAGAGAGAGAGAGGGAGAGACAGTGAGTTGGAGGATGAGTGAGAGAGAGAGAGAGACAGCGAGTTGGAGGCTGTGAGAGGGAGAGTGAGAGAGAGATGAGTAGTTGGAGGATGTGAGAGAGAGAGAGAGAAAGGAAGTTGGAGGTGTGAGATAGAGAGAGAGGGAGTTGGAGGGTGTGAGAGACAGGGAGTTGGAGGTTGTGTGTGAGAGAGAGAGAGAGACAGGGTGTTGGAGGATTTACGAGAGAGAGAGAGACAGGGAGTTGGAGGGTTTGTGATAGAGATAGAAACTGAGTGTTGGAGGGTGTGTGTGGGACAGAGAGGCAGGGAGTTGGAGGGTGTGCGAGAGAGAGAGACAGGGAGTTGGAGGGTGTGAGAGGGAGAGTGAGAGAGATTCGAATAGTTGGAGGGTGAGAGAGAGAGAGAGACAGGGAGTTGGAGTGTGAGAGAGAGAGACAGGGAGTTGGTGGGTTTACGAGAGAGTGAGAGAGAGAGACAGACAGTGAGTTGGAGGGTGTGTGAGAGAGAGAGAGAGAGAGAGAGAGAGAGGGTGTTGGAGGGTTTGTGATAGAGAGAGAAACAGAGTGTTGGAGGTTGTGTGTGGGACAGAGAGCAGACAGTTGGAGGGTGTGTGTGGGACAGAGAGATAGGGAGTTGGAGGATGTGAGAGAGAGAGAGATAGACAGGGAGTTGGAGGGTTTGAGAGGGAGAGACAGAGAGACAGGGAGTTGGAGGGTGTGTGAAAGAGAGAGACAGGGAGTTGGAGGGTTTGTGAGAGAGAGAGAAACAGAGTGTTGGAGGGTGTGTGTGACAGAGAGAGAGACAGGGAGTTGGAGGGTGTGAGACTGTGAGAGAGAGACAGTGAGTTAGAGGGTGTGAGAGAGAGAGAGAGAGAGAGAGACAGGGAGTTGGAGGGTTTATGAGAGAGAGAGAGACAGGGAGTTGGAGGGTGTGAGAGAGAGACAGACAGGGAGTTGGAGGGTGTGAGAGGGAGAGAGAGAGAGAAACAGGGAGTTGGAGTGTGTAAGAAACAGAGAGGGAGAGACAGGGAATGGAGGGTGTGAGAGAGTGAGAGGGAGAGACACTGAGTTGGAGGTTGTATGAGAGAGAGAGAGGCACGGAGTTGGAGAGTGTGTGAGAGAGAGAAACAAAGTGTTGGAGGGTGTGTGTGGGAGAGAGAGACAGGGAGTTGGAGGTATATGAGAGAGAGAGAGACAGGGGGTTGGAGCGTGTGAGAGAAAGGGAGTGAGACAGTGAGTTGGGGGGTGTGAGAGGGTGAGAGAGAGAGGCGGGTAGTTGGAGGGTGTGAGACAGAGAGAGAGACAGGGGGTTGGAGGGTGTGAGAGAGAGAGAGACAGTGAGTTGGAGGGTGTGAGAGACAGAGAGACAAAGAGTTGGAGGGTGTCAGAGACAGAGAGACAGTGAGTTGGAGGATGTGAGAGAGAGAGACAGGACGTTGGAGGGTATGAGAGGGAGAGAGAGAGAGAGAGACAGGGACATGGAGGGTGTGAGAGGGATGGAGAGACAGAGAGTGAGACAGGGAGATGGAGCGTGAGAGAGAAAGAGACAGGGAGTTGGAGGGTGTGTTATGAGAGAGACAGGGGGTTGCAGGGTTTCAGAAAGTGAGAGAGGGAGTTGGAGGGTGTGTGAGAGAGAGAGATACAGTGAGTTGGTGGGTGGGTGAGAGAGAGAGATAGGGAGTTGGACGGTGTGAGAGGAAGAAAGAGAGAGAGACAGGGGGTTGGAGGGTGTGAGAGAGAGAGACAGTGAGTTGGACGGTGTGAGAGAGAGAGAGAGACAGGCTGTTGGACGGTGTGAGAGGGAGAGAGAGAGAGGCGGGTAGTTGGAGTGTGTGAGAGAGAGACACAGGGGGTTGGACGGTGTGAGAGAGAGAGGGATTTGGAGGGTTTACGAGGGAGAGAAAGAGAGAGACAGGGAGTTGGAGGGTTTGTGATAGAGATAGAAACAGAGTGTTTGAGGGTGTGTGTGGGAGAGAGAGACAGGGAGTTGGAGGGTGGGAGAGAGAGAGAGAAGAGAGAGACAGGGAATTGGAGTCTGTGAGAGGGAGAGAGAGAGAGACAGGGAGTTGCTGTGTGTGAGAGAGAGACAGGGCGTTGCAGCGTGAGAGAGAGAGAGAGAGACAGGGCGTTGGAGGGTGTGAGAAGGAGAGTGAGAGAGGCGGGTAGTTGGAGGGTGTGAGAGAGAGAGACAGGGAGTTGCAGGGTGTGAGAGAGAGAGAGACAGGGGGTTGGAGGGTGTGAGAGAGAGAGACAGGGAGTTGGAGGGTGTGAGAGAGAGAGAGAGGCGGGTAGTTGGAGCGTGTGAGAGAGAGAGAGACAGGGGGTTGGAGGGTGTGAGAGAGAGAGAGAGACAGGGAGTTGGAGGGTGTGAGAGAGAGAGAGAGGCGGGTAGTTGGAGGGTGTGAGAGAGAGAGAGAGACAGGGGGTTGGAGGGTGTGAGAGAGACAGAGAGACAAAGAGTTGGAGGGGGTCAGAGAGTGAGAGAGGAAGTTGGAGGGTGTGTGAGAGAGAGAGACAGTGAGTTGGAGGGTGAATGAGAGAGAGAGATAGGGAGTTGGAGGATGTGAGAGGAAGAAAGAGAGAGAGACAGGGAGTTGGAAGGTGTGTGTGAGAGAGAGAGAAAGATGGAGTTGCAGGGTGTGTGAGAGAGACAGAGAGACAGGGAGTTGGAGGGTTTGAGAGAGAGAGACAGGGGTTTGGAGGGTGTGAGAGGGAGAGAGAGAGTGAGGAAGTGAGTTGGAGGGTATGTGTGAGAGACAGGCAGTTGGAGGGTATGTGTGAGAGAGAGAGGGAGACGGGTAGTTGGAGGGTGTGAGAGAGAGAGGCAGGGAGTTGGAGGGTATGTGAGAGAGAGAGACGGGGAGTTAGAGGGTGTGAGAGGGAGAGAGAGAGCGAGACAGGGAGTTGGAGGGTGTGTGAGAGAGAGAGAGGGAGAGAAAGGAAGATGGAGGGTGAGAGAGAGAGAGAGAAAGGGGGTTCGAGAGTGTGTGAGAGAGAGTGAGTGAGACGTGTGGTTGGAGGGAGTGAGAGAGAGAGAGAGAGACAGGGAGTTGGAGGGTGTATGTAAGAGAGAGAGAGAGTTGGAGGGTGTGTGAGAGAGAGAGACAGGGAGTTGGAGGGTGTGAGAGGGAGAGAGAGAGAGAGACGGGTAGTTGGAGGGTGAGAGAGAGAGAGAGACGGGGTTGGAGCGTGTAAGAGAGAGGGACAGAGACAGTGAGTGGGAGGGTATGAGAGAGACAGAGAGACAAAGAGTTGGAGGGTGTCAGAGAGAGAGAGACAGGGAGTTGGAGGATGTGAGAGAGAGAGAGACAGGACATTGGAGGGTATGAGAGGGAGAGAGAGAGAGACAGGGAGATGGAGGGTGTGAGAGAGAAAGAGAGAGAGGCAGGGGGTTGGAGGGTTTCAGAGAGTGAGAGAGGGAGTTGGAGGGTGTGTGAGAGAGACAGGGAGTTGGAGGGTGTGAGAGGGATAGAGAGAGAGAGTGAGACAGGGAGATGGAGGGTGTGTGAGAGAGAGATAAACAGGGGGTTGGAGGGTTTCAAAGAGTGAGAAAGGGAGTTGGAGGGTGTGTGAGAGAGGGAGAGACAGGTGGTTGGAGGGTTTCAGAGAGTGAGAGAGGGCGTTGGAGGGTGTGTGAGAGAGAGAGAGACAGGGAGTTGGAGGGTGTGAGAGAGTGAGAGAGGGATTTGGAGGGTGTGTGAGAGAGAGAGAGAGAAAGATGGAGTTGCAGGGTGTGTGAGAGAGACAGGGAATTGCAGGATGTGAGAGAGCAAGAGAGACAGGGGGTTGGAGGGAGTGAGAGAGAGAGACAAGGAGTTGGAGGGTATGTGTGAGAGAGAGAGGCAGACGGGTAGTTGGAGGGTGTAAGAGGGAGAGGGAGAGAGAGACAGAGAGTTGGAGGGTATGTTGGAGAAAGACAGGGAGTTGGAGGGTATGTGTGAGAGAGAGAGGCAGACGGGTAGTTGGAGGGTGTGAGAGGGAGAGGGAGAGAGAGACAGAGAGTTGGAGGGTATGTGTGAGAGAGGGAGACGGGTAGTTGGAGGGTGTGAGAGAGAGGGGCAGGGAGTTGGAGGGTATGTGAGAGAGAGACGGGGAGTTGGAGGGTGTGAGAGGGAGAGAGAGAGAGAGAATGGGAGTTGGAGGGTGTGTGAGAGAGAGAGGGAGAGAAAGGGAGATGGAGGGTGAGATAGAGAGAGAGAAAGGGGGTTTGAGAGTGTGTGAGAGAGAGAGTGACAGCTGTAGTTGGAGGGTGTGTGTGAGAGAGAGAGGGAGTTGGAGGGTGTGTGAGAGAGAGAGAGAGACAGTGAGTTGGAGAGTGGGTGAGAGAGAGAGACAGGGAGTTGGAGGGTGTGAGAGGAAGAAAGAGAGATACAGGGAGTTGCAGGGTGTGAGAGGGAGAGAGAGAGCGAGTGAGTTGGAGGGTATGTGTGAGAGGGAGAGGCAGGGAGTTGGAGGGTATGTGAGAGAGAGAGAGAGACAAGTAGTTGGAGGGTGAGAGAGAGAGAGAGAGACAGAGGGTTGGAGGGTGTGAGAGAGAGAGAGAGACAGGCAGTTGGAGGGTGTGAGAGGGAGAGATAGAGAGAGACAGGGAGTTGGAGGGTGAGAGAGAGACAGAGAGAGACAGGGAGTTGGAGGGTGAGAGAGAGACAGAGAGAGACAGGGAGTTGGAGGGTTTGTGATAGAGAGAGAAACAGAGTGTTGGAGGTTGTGTGGGACAGAGAGGCAGACAGTTGGAGGGTGTGTGTGGGACAGAGAGATAGGGTGTTGGAGGGTGTGAGAGAGAGAGAGATAGACAGGGAGTTGGAGGGTTTGAGAGGGAGAGAGAGAGAGACAGGGAGTTGGAGGGTGTGTGAAAGAGAGAGACAGGGAGTTGGAGGGTTTGTGAGAGAGAGAGAAACAGAGTGTTGGAAGGTGTGTGTGACAGAGAGAGAGACAGGGAGTTGGAGGGTGTGAGACTGTGAGAGAGAGACAGTGAGTTAGAGGGTGTGAGAGAGAGAGAGAGAGAGAGAGACAGAGGGTTGGAGGGTTTATGAGAGAGATAGAGACAGGGAGTTGGAGGGTGTGAGAGAGAGACAGACAGGAAGTTGGAGGGTGTGAGAGAGAGAGAGACAGAGAGTTAGAGAGGGAGTTGGAGGGTGAGGGAGAGAGAGAGAGAGAGAGCCAGACAGGGAGTTGGAGGGTGTGAGAGGGAGAGAGAGAGAGAAACAGGGATTTGGAGTGTGTAAGAAAGAGAGAGGGAGAGACAGGGAATGGAGGGTGTGAGAGAGTGAGAGGGAGAGACAGTGAGTTGGAGGTTGTGTGAGAGAGAGAGAGAGAGGCAGGGAGTTGGAGGGTGTGAGAGAGAGAGACAGGGAGTTGGAGGGTGTGAGAGATGGAGAAGACAGGGAGTTGGAGGGTGTTAGATAGAAAGACGGAGTTGGAGGGTGTGAGGGAGAGAGAGAGAGACAGGGACTTGGAGAGTGTGTGAGCGAGAGAGATAGAGACGGAGTTGGAGGGTTTATGAGAGAGAGAGAGAGACAGGGAGTTGGAGGGTGTGTGTGCGAGAGAGAGAGAGAGAGACAGGGTGTTGTAGGGTGTGAGAGAGAGAGAGAGACAGGGTATTGGTGGGTGTGAGAGGGAGAGAGAGAGAAACAGGGAGTTAGAGGGTGTGAGATAGAGAGAGAGACAGGGAGTTGGAGGGTGTCAGAGAGAGAGAGACAGGGCGTTGGAGTGTGTGAGAAAGAGAGGGATAGACAGGGAGTTGGAGGGTGGGGGAGAGAGAGAGAGAGAGAGAGGCTGAGTTGGAGGATGTGAGAGGGAGAGGGAGAGAGAGTTGGATAGTTGGAGGATGTGAGAGAGAGAGAGAGAGAGGGAGTTGGAGGGTGTGAGAGACAGGGAGTTGGAGGTTGTGTGTGAGAGAGAGAGAGAGACAGGGTGTTGGAGGATTTACGAGAGAGGGAGACAGGGAGTTGGAGGGTTTGTGATAGAGATAGAAACTGAGTGTTGGAGGGTGTGTGTGGGACAGAGAGACAGGGAGTTGGAGGGTGTGTGAGAGAGAGAGAGAGAGAGGGAGAGAGACAGGGTATTGGTGGGTGTGAGAAGGAGAGAGAGAGAGAGAAAGAGGGAGTTAGAGGGTGTGAGATAGAGAGAGACAGGGAGTTGGAGGGTGTCAGAGAGAGAGAGAGAGACAGGGAGTTGGAGTGTGTGAGACAGAGAGAGGGATAGACAGGGAGTTGGAGGGTGTGAGAGAGAGAGTGAATTGGAGGATGTGAGAGGGAGAGAGAGAGAGAGGCGGGTAGTTGGAGGGTGTGAGAGAGAGAGAGACAGGGAGTTGGAGGATGTGAGAGAGAGAGACAGGGGGTTGGAGGGTGTGTGAGAGAGAGAGAGAGAGACAGGGAGTTGGAGGGTGTGAGAGGGATGGAGAGACAGAGAGTGAGACAGGGAGATGGAGGGTGAGAGAGAAAGAGACAGGGAGTTGGAGGGTGTGTGAGAGAGAGAGAGACAGTTAGTTGGAGGGTATGTGAGAGAGAGAGACGGGGAGTTGGAGGGTGTGAGAGGAGAAAGAGAGGCAGGGAGTTGGAGGGTATGTGAGAGAGAGAGAGAAAGATGGAGTTGTAGGGTGTGTGAGAGAGACAGAGAGACAGGGAGTTGGAGGGTGTGAAATGGAGAGAGAGAGAGCGAGAAAGTGAGTTGGAGGGTATGTGTGAGAGAGAGAGAGAGACAGGGAGTTGGAGGGTATGTGTGAGAGAGAGAGGCAGACAGGTAATTGGAGGGTGTGAGAGGGAGAGAGAGAGAAACAGGGAGTTGGAGTGTGTCAGAAACAGAGAGGGAGAGACAGGGAATGGAGGGTGTGAGAGAGTGAGAGGGAGAGACAGTGAGTTGGAGGTTGTGTGTGAGAGAAAGAGAGAGGCAGGGAGTTGGAGGATGTGAGAGAGAGACAGGGAGTTGGTGGGTGTGAGAGATGGAGAACACAGGGAGTTGGAGGGTGTTAGATAGAAAGACAGGGAGTTGGAGGGTGTGAGGGAGAGAGAGAGACAGGATATGGAGAGTGTGTGAGAGAGAGAGATAGAGACGGAGTTGGAGGGTTTATGAGAGAGAGAGAGAGAGAGAGAGAGACAGGGAGTTGGAGGGTGTGTGTGAGAGAGAGAGAGACAGGGTGTTGTAGGGTGTGAGAGAGAGAGAGAGAGAGACAGGGTATTGGTGGGTGTGAGAGGGAGAGAGAGAGAGAAACAGGGAGTTAGAGGGTGTGAGATAGAGAGAGAGACAGGGAGTTGGAGGGTGCCAGAGAGAGAGGGAGAGACAGGGCGTTGGAGTGTGTGAGAAAGAGAGGGATAGACAGGGAGTTGGAGGGTGTGAGAGAGAGAGAGGGAGAGACAGTGAGTTGGAGGATGAGTGAGAGATAGAGAGAGACAGTGAGTTGGAGGCTGTGAGAAGGAGAGTGAGAGAGAGATGGGTAGTTGGAGGATGTGAGAGAGAGAGAAAGGGAGTTGGAGGTGTGAGATAGAGAGAGAGGGAGTTGGAGGGTGTGAGAGACAGGGAGTTGGAGGTTGTGTGTGAGAGAGAGAGAGAGACAGGGTGTTGGAGGATTTACGAGAGAGAGAGAGAGACAGGGAGTTGGAGGGTGTGCGAGAGAGAGAGAGAGACAGGGGGAGAGTGAGAGAGATTCGAATAGTTGGAGGGTGAGAGAGAGAGAGAGACAGGGAGCTGGAGTCTGAGAGAGAGAGACAGGGAGTTGGTGGGTTTACGAGAGAGTGAGAGAGAGAGACAGACAGTGAGTTGGAGGGTGTGTGTGAGAGAGAGAGAGAGAGAGACAGGGAGTTGGAGAGTGTGTGAGAGAGAGAGAGAGAGAGAAAGGGAGTTGGAGAGTGTGTGAGAGAGAGAAACAAAGTGTTGGAGGGTGTGTGTGGGATAGAGAGACAGGGAGTTGGAGGGTTTATGAGAGAGACAGAGAGACAGGGAGTTGGAGGGTGTGAGAGAGAGACAGACAGGGAGTTGGAGGTGTGAGAGAGAGAGAGAGAGACAGGGAGTTGCAGGGTGTGAGAGAGAGAGAGACAGGGGGTTGTAGGGTGTGAGAGAGAGAGAGAGAGACAGTGAGTTGGAGGGAGTCAGAGAAAGAGAGAGAGAGCCAGGGAGTTGGAGTGTGTGAGAAACAGAGAGGGAGAGACAGGGAGTTGGAGGGTATGTGTGAGAGAGGGAGTTAGACAGGGGGTTAGAGGGTGTATGTGAGAGAGAGACAGGGTATTGGTGGGTGTGAGAGGGAGAGGGAGACGGGATTGGAGGGTGTGAGAGGGAGAGAGAGACAGGGGATTGGAGGGTGTGAGAGGGAGAGAGAGAGAAACAGGGAGTTGGAGGGTGTGAGATAGAGAGAGAGACAGGGAGTTGGAGTGTGTGAGAAAGAGAGATGGAGAGACAGGGTGTTGGAGGGTGTGAGAGAGAGAGAAGGAGAGACAGGGAGTTGGAAGGTGTGAGTGAGAGAGAGAGAGACAGATGGGTAGTTGGAGGTGTGAGATAGAGAGAGAGGGAGTTGGAGGGTGAGAGAGACACGGAGGTGGAGGTTGAGTGAGTGAGCGAGAGAGAGACAGGGTGTTGGAAGGTTTACGAGAGAGAGAGAGAGACAGGGAGTTGGAAGGTGTGAGAGAGAGAGGGAGAGACAGTGAATTGGAGGGTGTGAGAGGGAGAGTGAGAGAGAGTCGAATGGTTGGAGGGTGTGAGAGAGAGAGACAGGGAGTTGGAGGGTTTACGAGAGAGAGAGAGACGGAGTTGGAGGATTTGTGATAGAGATAGAAACAGTGTTTGAGGGTGTGTGTGTGGGAGAGAGAGACAGGGAATTGCAGGGTGTGAGAGAGAGAGACAGGGGGTTGGATGGTTTGAGAGAGAGAGAGAGACAGGGGGTTGGAGGGTGTGAGAGAGAGAGAGAGAGACAGGGGGTTGGAGGGTGTGAGTGAGAGAGAGAGAGACAGGGAGTTGGAGTGTGTGAGACAGAGAGAGGGATAGACAGGGAGTTGGAGGGTGTGAGAGAGAGAGGGAGAGACAGTGAGTTGGAGGATGTGAGTGAGAGAGAGAGAGACAGCGAGTTGGAGGCTGTGAGAGGGAGAGTGAGAGAGAGAGAAAGGGAGTTGGAGGTGTGAGATAGAGAGAGAGGGAGTTGGTGGGTGTGAGAGACTGGGAGTTGGAGGTTGTGTGTGTGAGAGAGAGAGACAGGGTGTTTTAGGATTTACGAGAGAGAGAGAGACAGGGAGTTGGAGGGTGTTAGAGAGAGAGAGAGAGAGAGAGAGAGAGAGACAGGGAGTTGGAGTATGTGAGAAAGAGAGAGGGAGAGACAGGGAGTTGGAGGGTCTGAGAGAGAGAGACGGAGAGACAGTGAGTTGGAGGGTGTGAGTGAGAGAGAGAGAGAGACAGATGCGTAGTTGGAGGGTGTGAGATAGAGAGAGAGGGAGTTGGAATGTGAGAGAGACATGGAGTTGAGGTTGTGTGAGAGAGAGAGAGAGAGACAGGGTGTTGGAGGGTGTGAGAGAGAGAGAGATAGACAGGGCGTTAAAGGGTGTGAGAGAGAGAGAGAGAGACAGGGAGTTGGAGTGTGTGAGAAACAGAGAGGGAGAGACAGGGAGTTGGAGGGTGTGTGTGAGAGAGAGAGATAGACAGGGGGTTAGTGGGTGTATGTGAGAGAGAGACAGGGTATTGGTGGGTGTGAGAGGGAGAGGGAGACGGGATTGGAGGGTGTGAGAGGGAGAGAGAGACAGGGGATTGGAGGGTGTGAGAGGGAGAGAGAGAGAAACAGGGAGTTGGAGGGTGTGAGATAGAGAGAAAGACAGGGCTTTGGAGTGTGTGAGAAAGAGAGATGGAGAGACAGGGTGTTGGAGGGTGTGAGAGAGAGAGACCGAGAGACAGTGAGTTGGAGGGTGTGAGTGAGAGAGAGAGAGAGACAGATTGGTAGTTGGAGGTGTGAGATAGAGAGAGAGGGAGTTGGAGGGTGAGAGAGACACGGAGGTGGAGGTTGAGTGAGTGAGCGAGAGAGAGACAGGGTGTTGGAAGGTTTACGAGAGAGAGAGACGGAGTTGGAGGATTTGTGATAGAGATAGAAACAGTGTTTGAGGGTGTGTGTGTGGGAGAGAGAGACAGGGAATTGCAGGGTGTGAGAGAGAGAGACAGGGGGTTGGAGGGTTTGAGAGAGAGAGAGAGAGACAGGGGGTTGGAGGGTGTGAGAGAGAGAGAGAGAGAGACAGGGGGTTGGAGGGTGTGAGTGAGAGAGAGAGAGACAGGGAGTTGGAGTGTGTGAGACAGAGAGAGGGAGAGACAGTGAGTTGGAGGATGTGAGTGAGAGAGAGAGAGAGACAGCGAGTTGGAGGCTGTGAGAGGGAGAGTGAGAGAGAGAGAAAGGGAGTTGGAGGTGTGAGATAGAGAGAGAGGGAGTTGGAGGGTGTGAGAGACAGGGAGTTGGAGGTTGTGTGTGTGAGAGAGAGAGACAGGGTGTTTTAGGATTTACGAGAGAGAGAGAGACAGGGAGTTGGAGGGTGTTAGAGAGAGAGAGAGAGAGAGAGAGAGACAGGGAGTTGGAGTATGTGAGAAAGAGAGAGGGAGAGACAGGGAGTTGGAGGGTCTGAGAGAGAGAGACGGAGAGACAGTGAGTTGGAGGGTGTGAGTGAGAGAGAGAGAGACAGATGCGTAGTTGGAGGTGTGAGATAGAGAGAGAGGGAGTTGGAGGGTGAGAGAGACATGGAGTTGGAGGTTGTGTGAGAGAGAGAGAGAGAGCCAGGGTGTTGGAGGGTGTGAGAGAGAGAGAGAGAGAGACAGGGAGTTGGAGGGTATGTGTGAGAGAGAGAGGGAGACGGGTAGTTGGAGGGTGTGAGAGAGAGACGGGAGTTGGAAGGTGAGAGAGAGAGAGTGAGTTGGAGGGTGAGAGAGAGAGAGATAGACAGGGAGTTGGAGGGTGTGTGAGAGAGAGAGAGAGACAGGGTGTTGGAGGGTGTGAGAGAGAGAGAGATAGACAGGGCGTTAGAGGGTATGAGAGAGAGAGAGAGACAGTGAGTTGGAGGGTGTCAGAGAAAGAGAGAGAGAGACAGGGAGTTGGAGTGTGTGAGAAACAGAGAGGGAGAGACAGGGAGTTGGAGGGTGTGTGTGTGAGAGAGAGATAGACGGGGGGTTAGAGGGTGTATGTGAGAGAGAGACAGGGTATTGGTGGGTGTGAGAGGGAGAGGGAGACGGGATTGGAGGGTGTGAGAGGGAGAGAGACAGGGGATTGGAGGGTGTGAGAGGGAGAGAGAGAGAAACAGGGAGTTAGAGGGTGTGAGAGGGAGAGAGAGGGAGGCGGGTAGTTGGAGGGTGTGAGAGAGAGAGAGACAGGGAGTTGCAGGGTGTGAGAGAGGGAGAGACAGGGGGTTGTAGGGTGTGAGAGAGAGAGAGAGACAGGGGGTTGGAGGGTGTGAGAGGGAGAGAGAGAGAGAGGCGGGTAGTTGGAGGGTGAGAGAGAGAGAGAGACAGGGAGTTGGAGGATGTGAGAGAGAGAGACAGGGGGTTGGAGGATGTGAGAGAGAGAGAGAGAGAGACAGGGAGTTGGAGGGTGTGAGAGGAATGGAGAGTCAGAGAGTGAGACAGGGAGATGGAGGGTGAGAGAGAAAGAGACAGGGAGTTGGAGGGTGTGTGAGAGAGAGAGAGACAGTTAATTTGAGGGTATGTGAGAGAGAGACGGGGAGTTGGAGGGTGTGAGAGACAGGGAGTTGGAGGTTGTGTGTGTGAGAGAGAGAGCGGCAGGGTGTTGGAGGATTTACGAGAGAGAGAGACAGGGAGTTGGAGGGTTTGTGATAGAGATAGAAACTGAGTGTTGGAGGGTGTGTGTGGGACAGAGAGACAGGGAGTTGGAGGGTGTGCGAGAGAGAGAGAGAGACAGGGGGTTGGAGCGTGTGAGAGAGAGACAGAGAGAGACAGGGAGTTGGTGGGTGTGAGAGGGTGAGAGAGAGAGGCGGGCAGTTGGAGGGTGTGAGAGAGAGAGAGACAGGGGGTTGGAGGGTGTGAGAGGAGGAACAAGAGGCAGGGAGTTGGAGGGTATGTGAGAGAGAGAGAGAAAGATGGAGTTGCAGGATGTGTGAGAGAGACAGAGAGACAGGGAGTTGGAGGGTGTGAGATGGAGAGAGAGAGTGAGTCAGTGAGTTGGAGGGTATGTGTGAGAGAGAGAGACAGGGAGTTGGAGGGTATGTGTGAGAGAGAGGCAGACAGGTAATTGGAGGGTGTGAGAGGGAGAGAGAGACAGAGAGTTGGAGGGTATGTGTGAGAGAGAGAGGGAGACGGGTAGTTGGAGGGTTTGAGAAAGAGAGGCAGGGAGTTGGAGGGTATGTGAGAGAGAGAGACAGAGAGTGGGAGGGTGTTTGAGAGAGAAAGAGGGAGAGAAAGGGAGATGGAAGGTGAGAGAGAGAGAGAGAGACAGACAGGGAGTTCGAGGGTGTTTGTGAGAGAGAGAGGGAGTTGGAGGGTGTCTGAGAGAGAGAGAGACAGGGTGTTGGAGGGTGTGAGAGGCAGAAAGACGGAGAGACAGGGAGTTGGAGGGTGTGAGAGAGAGAGAGAGAGAAAGATGGAGTTGCAGAGTGTGTGAGAGAGACAGAGAGATAGGGAGTTGGAGAGTGAGAGAGAGAGAGATAGACAGGGAGTTGGAGGGTGTGTGAGAGAGAGTGAGAGACAGGGTGTTGGAGGGTGTGTGAGAGAGAGAGATAGACAGGGCGTTAGAGGCTGTGAGAGAGAGAGAGAGAGACAGTGAGTTGGAGGGAGTCAGAGAAAGAGAGAGAGAGACAGGGAGTTGGAGTGTGTGAGCAACAGAGCGGGAGAGACAGGGAGTTGGAGGGTGTGTGTGAGAGAGAGAGATAGACAGGGGGTTAGAGGGTGTATGTGAGAGAGAGACAGGGTATTGGTGGATGTGGGAGGGAGAGAGAGACAGGGGATTGGAGTGTGTGAGAGGGAGAGAGAGAGAAACAGGGAGTTAGAGGGTGTGAGATAGAGAGAGAGACAGGGAGTTGGAGGGTGTCAGAGAAAGAGAGAGAGAGACAGGGTGTTGGAGTGTGTGAGAAAGAGAGAGGGAGAGACACGTTGTTGGAGGGTGTGAGAGAGAGAGAGAGACGGAGAGACAGTGAGTTGGAGGGTGTGAGTGAGAGAGAGAGAGACAGATGGGTAGTTGGAGGTGTGAGATAGAGAGAGAGGGAGTTGGAGGATGAGAGAGACACGGAGTTGGAGGTTGTGTGAGAGAGCGAGAGAGAGACAGGGTGTTGGAGGCTTTACGAGAGAGAGAGAGAGACAGGGAGTTGGAGGGTGTGAGAGAGAGAGAGGGAGACAGGGGGGTACTTGGAGGTGTGAGAGAGAGATGGGAGTTGGAAGGTGAGAGAGAGAGAGTGAGTTGGAGGGTGAGAGAGAGAGAGAGATAGACAGGGAGTTGGAGGGTGTGTGAGAGAGAGAGAGAGACAGGGTGTTGGAGGGTGTGTGAGAGAGAGAGATAGACAGGGCGTTAGAGGGTGTGAGAGAGAGAGAGAGACAGTGAGTTGGAGGGTGTCAGAGAAAGAGAGAGAGACAGGGAGTTGGAGTGTGTGAGAAACAGAGAGGGAGAGACAGGGAGTTGGAGGGTGTGTGTGAGAGAGAGAGATAGACAGGGGGTTAGAGGGTGTATGTGAGAGAGAGACAGGGTATTGGTGGGTGTGAGAGGGAGAGGGAGACGGGATTGGAGGGAGTGAGAGTGAGAGAGAGACAGGGAATTGGAGGGTGTGAGAGGGAGAGAGAGAGAAACAGGGAGTTAGAGGGTGTGAGATGGAGAGAGACAGGGAGTTGGAGGGTGTCAGAGAGCGAGAGAGAGACAGGGTGTTGGAGGGTTTACGAGAGAGAGAGAGAGAGAGGGAGTTGGAGGGTGTGAGAGAGAGAGAGGGAGAGACAGTGAATTGGAGGGTGTGACAGGGAGAGTGAGAGAGTCGAATCGTTGGAGGGTGTGAGAGAGAGAGACAGGGGATTGGAGGGTGTGAGAGGGAGAGAGAGAGAATCAGGGAGTTAGAGGTTGTGAGATAGAGAGAGAGACAGGGAGTTGGAGGTTGTCAGAGAGAGAGAGAGAGAGAGAGAGAGAGAGACAGGGAGTTGGAGTGTGTGAGAAAGAGAGAGGGAGAGACAGGGAGTTGGAGGGTGTGAGAGAGAGAGAGACGGAGAGACAGTGAGTTGGAGGGTGTGAGTGAGAGAGAGAGAGACAGATGGGTAGTTGGAGGTGTGAGATACAGAGAGAGGGAGTTGGAGGGTGAGAGAGACACGGAGTTGGAGGTTGTGTGGGAGAGAGAGAGTCAGGGTGTTGGAGGGTTTACGAGAGAGAGAGAGACAGGGAGTTGGAGGGTGTGAGAGAGAGAGGGAGAGACAGTGAATTGGAGGGTGTGAGAGGGAGAGTGAGAGAGAGTCGAATCGTTGGAGGGTGTGAGAGAGAGAGACAGGGAGTTGGAGGGTTTACGAGAGAGAGAGAGAGAGAGAGAGACGGAGTTGGAGGATTTGTGATAGAGATAGAAACAGTGTTTGAGGGTTTGTGTGTGGGAGAGAGATAGGGAATTGGAGGGTGTGAGAGAGAGAGACAGGGGGTTGGAGGGTTAGAGAGAGGGAGAGAGACAGGGGGTTGGAGGGTGTGAGAGAGAGAGAGACAGGGGGTTGGAGGGTGTGAGAGGGAGAGAGAGAGAGAGGCGCGTAGTTGGAGGGTGTGAGAGAGAGAGACAGGGAGTTGCAGGGTGTGAGAGAGAGAGAGAGACAGTGGGTTGGAGGGTGTGTGAGAGAGAGAGAGAGAGAGACAGGGGGTTGGAGGGTGTGAGAGAGAGAGAGAGAGACAGGGGGTTGGAGGGTGTGAGAGAGAGAGAGAGACAGGGGGTTAGAGGGTGTGAGAGAGAGAGAGAGAGACAGGGAGTTGGAGGGTGTGAGAGGGTGAGAGAGAGAGGCGGGCAATTGGAGGGTGTGAGAGAGAGAGAGAGAGGGGGTTGGAGGGTGTGAGAGAGCGGGAGACAGTGAGTTGGAGGGTGTGAGAGACAGGGAGACAGTGAGTTGGAGGGTGTGAGAGACAGAGAGACAAAGAGTTGGAGGGTGTGAGTGAGAGAGAGAGAGACAGGGATTTGGAGGCTGTGTGTGAGAGAGAGAGTGAGACAGGGTGTTGTAGGGTGTGAGAGAGAGAGAGAGAGAGACAGGGTATTGATGGGAGTGAGAAGGACAGAGAGAGAGAGAAACAGGGTGTTAGAGGGTGTGAGATAGAGAGAGACAGGGAGTTGGAGGGTGTCAGAGAGAGAGAGAGACAGGGAGTTGGAGTGTGTGAGACAGAGAGAGGGATAGACAGGGAGTTGGCGGGTGTGAGAGAGAGAGGGAGAGACAGTGAGTTGGAGGATGTGAGTGAGAGAGAGAGAGAGACAGCGAGTTGGAGGCTGTGAGAGGGAGAGTGAGAGAGAGATGGGTAGTTGGAGGATGTGAGAGAGAGAGAGAGAGAGAGAGAGAAAGGGAGTTGGAGGTGTGAGATAGAAAGAGAGGGAGTTGGAGGGTGTGAGAGACAGGGAGTTGGAGGTTGTGTGTGTGAGAGAGAGAGAGAGACAGGGTGTTGGAGGGTGTGAGAGAGAGAGAGATAGGGAGTTGAAGGGTATGTGTGAGAGAGAGAGGGAGACGGGTAGTTCGAGCGTGTGAGAGAGAGACAGGGAGTTGGGAGGTGAGAGAGAGAGAGTGAGTTGGAGGGTGAGAGAGAGAGAGATAGACAGGGAGTTGGAGGGTGTGTGAGAGAGAGAGAGAGAGACAGGGTGTTGGAGGGTGTGTGATAGAGAGAAATAGACAGGGCGTTAGAGGGTGTGAGAGAGAGAGAGAGAGACAGGGAGTTGGAGTGTGTGAGAAACAGAGAGGGAGAGACAGGGAGTTGGAGGGTGTGTGTGAGAGAGAGAGATAGACAGGGGGTTAGAGGGTGTATGTGAGAGAGAGACAGGGTATTGGTGGGTGTGAGAGGGAGAGGGAGACGGGATTGGAGGGTGTGAGAGGGAGAGAGAGACAGGGGATTGGAGGGTGTGAGAGGGAGAGAGAGAGAAACAGGGAGTTAGAGGGTGTGAGATAGAGAGAGAGACAGGGAGTTGGAGGGTGTCAGAGAGAGAGAGAGAGAGAGACAGTGAGTTGGAGGTTGTGTGAGAGAGAGAGAGAGAGACAGGGAGTTGGAGGGTGTGAGAGAGAGAGAGGGAGAGACAGTGAATTGGAGGGTGTGAGAGTGAGAGTGAGAGAGAGTCGAATCGTTGGAGGGTGTGAGAGAGAGAGACAGGGGATTGGAGGGTGTGAGAGGGAGAGAGAGAGAAACAGGGAGTTAGAGGGTGTGAGATAGAGAGAGAGACAGGGAGTTGGAGGTTGTCAGAGAGAGAGAGAGAGAGAGAGAGAGAGACAGGGAGTTGGAGTGTGTGAGAAAGAGAGAGGGAGAGACACGGAGTTGGAGGGTGTGAGAGAGAGAGACGGAGAGACAGTGAGTTGGAGGGTGTGAGTGAGAGAGAGAGAGACAGATGGGTAGTTGGAGGTGTGAAATAGAGAGAGAGGGAGTTGGAGGGTGAGAGAGACACGGAGTTGGAGGTTATGTGAAGAGAGAGAGAGACAGGGTGTTGGAGGGTTTACGAGAGAGAGAGAGACAGGGAGTTGGAGGGTGTGAGAGAGAGAGGGAGAGACAGTGAATTGGAGGGTGTGAAAGGGAGAGTGAGAGAGAGTCGAATCGTTGGAGGGTGTGAGAGAGAGAGACAGGGAGTTGGAGGGTTTACAAGAGAGAGAGAGAGAGAGAGACGAAGTTGGAGGATTTGTGATAGAGATAGAAACAGTGTTTGAGGGTGTGTGTGTGGGAGAGAGAGACAGGGAATTGGAGCGTGTGAGAGAGAGAGACAGGAGTTGGATGGTTTGAGAGAGGGAGAGAGACAGGGGGTTGGAGGGTGTGAGAGAGAGAGAGACAGGAGGTTGGAGGGTGTGAGAGGGAGAGAGAGATAGAGGCGCATAGTTGGAGGGTGTGAGAGAGAGAGAGACAGGGAGTTGCAGGGTGTAAGTGAGAGAGACACAGGGGGTTGCAGGGTGTGTGAGAGAGAGAGAGAGAGAGACAGGGGGTTGGAGGGTGTGAGAGAGAGAGAGAGACAGGGGGTTGGAGGGTGTGAGAGAGAGAGAGAGACAGGGGGTTAGAGGGTGTGAGAGAGAGAGAGGGAGAGACAGGGGGTTGGAGCGTGTGAGAGAGAGACAGAGAGAGACAGGGAGTTGGAGGGTGTGAGAGGGTGAGAGAGAGAGGCGGGCAGTTGGAGGGTGTGAGAGAGAGAGAGACAGGGGGTTGGAGGGTGTGAGAGAGCGAGAGACAGTGAGTTGGAGGGTGTGAGAGACAGGGAGACAGTGAGTTGGAGGGTGTGAGAGACAGAGAGACATAGAGTAGGAGGGTGTGAGGGAGAGAGAGAGAGACAGGGATTTGGAGAGTGTGTAAGAGAGAGAGATAGAGACGAAGTTGGAGGGTTTATGACAGAGAGAGAGAGAGACAGGGAGTTGGAGGCTGTGTGTGAGAGAGAGAGTGAGACAGGGTGTTGTAGGGTGTGAGAGAGAGAGAGAGAGAGACAGGGTATTGGTGGGTGTGAGAAGGAGACAGAGAGAGAGAGAAACAGCGAGTTAGAGGGTGTGAGATAGAGAGAGACAGGGAGTTGGAGGGTGTCAGAGACAGAGAGAGAGACAGGGAGTTGGAGTGTGTGAAACAGAGAGAGGAATAGACAGGGAGTTGGAGGGTGTGAGAGAGAGAGAGGGAGAGACAGCGAGTTGGAGGCTGTGAGAGGGAGAGTGAGACAGAGTGGGTAGTTGGAGGATGTGAGAGAGGGAGTTGGAGAGTGTGAGAGAGAGAGAGAGAGAGAGACAGGCAGTTGGAGGGTATGTGTGAGAGAGAGAGGGAGACGGGTAGTTGGAGGGTGTGAGAGAGAGACAGGGTGTTGGAAGGTGAGAGAGAGAGAGTGAGTTGGAGGGTGAGAGAGAGAGAGAGAGATAGACAGGGAGTTGGAGGGTGTGCGAGAGAGAGAGAGAGACAGGGTGTTGGAGAGTGTGTGAGTGAGAGAGATAGACAGGGCGTTAGAGGGTGTGAGAGAGAGAGAGAGACAGACAGTGAGTTGGAGGGTGTCAGAGAAAGAGAGAGAGAGACAGGGAGTTGGAGTGTGTGAGAAACAGAGAGGGAGAGACAGGGAGTTGGAGGGTGTGTGTGAGAGAGAGAGATAGACAGGGGGTTAGAGGGTGTATGTGAGAGAGAGACAGGGTATTGGTGGGTGTGAGAGGGAGAGGGAGACAGGATTGGAGGGTGTGAGAGGGAGAGAGAGAGACGGGATTGGAGGGTGTGAGAGGGAGAGAGAGAGAAACAGGGAGTTAGAGGGTGTGAGACAGAGAGAGAGACAGGGAGTTGGAGGGTGTCAGAGAGAGAGAGAGAGACAGGGAGTTGGAGTGTGTGAGAAAGAGAGAGGGAGAGACAGGGTGTTGGAGGGTGTGAGAGAGAGAGACGGAGAGACAGTGAGTTGGAGGGTGTGAGTGAGAGAGAGAGAGACAGATGGGTAGTTGGAGGTGTGAGATAGAGAGAGAGGGAGTTGGAGGGTGAGAGAGACACGGAGGTGGAGGTTGTGTGAGAGAGAGAGAGAGTGACAGGGTGTTGGAGGGTTTACGAGAGAGAGAGAGAGAGACAGGGAGTTGGAGGGTGTGAGAGAGAGAGAGGGAGAGACAGTGAATTGGAGGGTGTGAGAGGGAGAGTGAGAGAGAGTCGAATCGTTGGAGGGTGTGAGAGAGAGAGACAGGGGATTGGAGGGTGTGAGAGGGAGAGAGAGAGAAACAGGGAGTTAGAGGGTGTGAGATAGAGAGAGACAGGGAGTTGGAGGGTGTCAGAGAGAGAGAGAGAGACAGGGAGTTGGAGTGTGTGAGACAGAGAGAGGGATAGACAGGGAGTTGGAGGGTGTGAGAGAGAGTGCGAGAGAGACAGCGAGTTGGAGGCTGTGAGAGGGAGAGGGAGAGAGAGATGGGTAGTTGGAGGATGTGAGAGAGAGAGAGAGAGAGAGAAAGGGAGTTGGAGGTGTGAGATAGAGAGAGAGGGAGTTGGAGGGTGTGAGAGACAGGGAGTTGGAGGGTGTGTGTGTGAGAGAGAGAGGGACAGGGTGTTGGAGGATTTACGAGAGAGAGAGAGACAGGGAGTTGGAGGGTTTGTGATAGAGATAGAAACAGAGTGTTGGAGGGTGTGTGTGGGACAGAGAGACAGGGAGTTGGAGGGTGTGCGAGAGAGAGAGTGAGAGACAGGGAGTTGGAGGGTGTTAGAGGGAGAGTGAGAGAGATTCGAATAGTTGGAGGGTGAGAGAGAGAGAGACAGCGACTTGGAGTGTGAGAGAGAGAGACAGGGAGTTGGTAAATTTACGAGAGAGAGAGACAGACAGACAGTGAGTTGGAGGGTGAGAGAGAGAGAGACAGGGAGTTGGAGGGTGTGAGAGGGAGAGAGAGAGAGGCGGGTAGTTGGAGGGTGTGTGAGAGAGAGAGACAGGGAGTTGCAGGGTGTGAGAGAGAGAGAAACAGGGGGTTGTAGGTTGTGAGAGAGATGAGAGACAGGGGGTTGGAGGGTGTGAGAGAGAGAGAGAGAGAGACAGGGAGTTGGAGGGTGTGAGAGGGATGGAGAGACAGAGAGTGAGACAGGGAGATGGAGGGTGAGAGAGAAAGAGACAGGGAGTTGGAGGGTGCGTGAGAGAGAGAGAGACAGTTAGTTGGAGGGTATGTGAGAGAGAGAGACGGGGAGTTGGAGGGTGTGAGAGGAAGAAAGAGAGGCAGGGAGTTGGAGGGTATGTTAGAGAGAGAGAGAAAGATCGAGTTGCAGGGTGTGAGAGAGAGACAGAGAGACAGGGAGTTGGAGGGTGTGAGATGGAGAGAGAGAGACAGTGAGTTGGAGGGTGTCAGAGAAAGAGAGAGAGAGACAGGGAGTTGGATTGTGTGAGAAACAGAGAGGGAGAGACAGGGAGTTGGAGGGTGTGTGTGAGAGAGAGAGATAGACAGGGGGTTAGAGGGTGTATGTGAGAGAGAGACAGGGTATTGGTGGGTGTGAGAGGGAGAGGGAGACGGGATTGGAGGGTGTGAGAGGGAGAGAGAGAGAAACAGGGAGTTAGAGGGTGTGAGATAGAGAGAGAGACAGGGAGTTGGAGGGTGTCAGAGAGAGAGAGACAGGGAGTTGGAGTGTGTGAGAAAGACAGAGGGTGAGACAGGGTGTTGGAGGGTGTGAGAGAGAGAGACGGAGAGAGAGTGAGTTGGAGGGTGTGAGTGAGAGAGAGAGAGACAGATGGGTAGTTGGAGGGTGTGAGTGAGGGAGAGAGGGAGTTGGAGGGTGAGAGAGACACGGAGTTGGAGGTTGTGTGAGAGAGAGAGAGAGAGACAGGGTGTTGGAGGGTTTACGAGAGAGAGAGACAGGGAGTTGGAGGGTGTGAGAGAGAGAGGGAGAGACAGTGAATTGGAGGGTGTGAGAGGGAGAGTGAGAGAGATTCAAATCGTTAGAGGGTGTGAGAGAGAGTGACAGGGAGTTGGAGAGTGTCAGAGAGAGAGAGATAGAGAGACAGGGAGTTGGAGTGTGTGAGAAAGAGAGAGGGAGAGACAGGGAGTTGGAGGGTCTGAGAGAGAGAGACGGAGAGACAGTGAGTTGGAGGGTGTGAGTGAGAGAGAGAGAGACAGATGGGTTGTTGGAGGTGTGAGATAGAGAGAGAGGGAGTTGGAGGGTGAGAGAGACATGGAGTTGGAGGTTGTGTGAGAGAGAGAGAGAGAGACAGGGTGTTGGAGGGTGTGAGAGAGAGAGAGAGAGACAGGGAGTTCGAGGATATGTGTGAGAGAGAGAGGGAGACGGGTAGTTGGAGAGTGTGAGAGAGAGACAGGGAGTTGGTAGGTGAGAGAGAGAGTGAGTTGGAGGGTGAGAGAGAGAGAGAGAGATAGACAGGGATTTGGAGGGTGTGTGAGAGAGAGAGAGAGACAGGGTTTTGGAGGGTGTGTGAGAGAGAGAGATAGACAGGGCGTTAGAGGGTGTGAGAGAGAGAGAGAGACAGTGAGTTGGAGGGTGTCAGAGAAAGAGAGAGAGAGACAGGGAGTTGGAGTGTGTGAGAAACAGAGAGGGAGAGACAGGGAGATGGAGGGTGTGTGTGAGAGAGAGAGATAGACAGGGGGTTAGAGGGTGTATGTGAGAGAGAGACAGGTTATTGGTGGGTGTGAGAGGGAGAGGGAGACGGGATTGGAGGTTGTGAGAGGGAGAGAGAGACAGGGGATTGGAGGGTGTGAGAGGGAGAGAGAGAGAAACAGGGAGTTAGAGGTTGTGAGATAGAGAGAGAGACAGGGAGTTGGAGGGTGTCAGAGAGAGAGAGAGAGAGACAGGGAGTTGGAGTGTGTGAGAAAGAGAGAGGGAGAGACAGGGTGTTGGAAGGTGTGAGAGAGAGAGACGAAGAGACAGTGACTTGGAGGGTGTGAGTGAGAGAGAGAGAGACAGATGGGTAGTTGGAGGGTGTGAGTGAGAGAGAGAGGGAGTTGGAGGGTGAGAGAGACACGGAGTTGGAGGTTGTGTGAGAGAGAGAGAGAGAGAGACAGGGTGTTGGAGGGTTTACGAGAGAGAGAGAGAGATAGGGAGTTGGAGGGTGTGAGAGAGAGAGAGGGAGAGACAGTGAATTGGAGGGTGTGAGAGTGAGAGTGAGATAGAGTCGAATCGTTGGAGGGTGTGAGAGAGAGTGACAGGGAGTTGGAGGGTGTCAGAGAGAGAGAGAGAGAGAGACAGGGAGTTGGAGTGTGTGAGAAAGAGAGAGGGAGAGACAGGGAGTTGGAGGGTCTGAGAGAGAGAGACGGAGAGACAGTGAGTTGGAGGGTGTGAGTGAGAGAGAGAGAGACAGATGGGTAGTTGGAGGTGTGAGATAGAGAGAGAGGGAGTTGGAGGGTGAGAGAGACACAGAGTTAGAGGTTGTGTGTGAGAGAGAGAGAGACAGGGTGTTGGAGGGTGTGAGAGAGAGCGAGAGAGAGACAGGGAGTTGGAGGGTATGTGTGAGAGAGAGAGGGAGACGGGTAGTTGGAGGGTGTGAGAGAGAGACAGGGAGTTGGAAGGTGAGAGAGAGAGTGAGTTGGAGGGTGAGAGAGAGAGATAGACAGGGAGTTGGAGGGTGTGTGTGAGAGAGAGAGAGACAGGGTGTTGGAGGGTGTGTGAGGGAGAGAGACAGACAGGGCGTTAGAGGGTGTGAGAGAGAGAGAGAGACAGTGAGTTGGAGGGTGTCAGAGAAAGAGAGAGAGACAGGGAGTTGGAGTGTGTGAGAAACAGAGAGGGAGAGACAGGGAGATGGAGGGTGTGTGTGAGAGAGAGAGATAGACAGGGGGTTAGAGGGTGTATGTGAGAGAGAGACAGGGTATTGGTGGGTGTGAGAGGGAGAGGGAGACGGGATTGGAGGGTGTGAGAGGGAGAGAGAGACAGGGGATTGGAGGGTGTGAGAGGGAGAGAGAGAGAAACAGGGAGTTAGAGGGTGTGAGAGAGAGAGAGACAGGGAGTTGGAGGGTGTCAGAGAGAGAGAGAAAGAGACAGGGAGTTGGAGTGTGTGAGAAAGAGAGAGGGAGAGACAGGGTGTTGGAGGGTGTGAGAGAGAGAGACGGAGAGACAGTGAGTTGGAGGGTGTGAGTGAGAGAGAGAGACAGATGGGTAGTTGGAGGTGTGAGATAGAGAGAGAGGGAGTTGGAGGGTGAGAGAGACACGGAGTTGGAGGTTGTGTGAGAGAGAGAGAGAGAGACAGGGTGTTGGAGGGTTTACGAGAGAGAGAGAGAGACAGGGAGTTGGAGGCTGTGAGAGGGAGAGTGAGAGAGAGTCGAATCGTTGGAGGGTGTGAGAGAGAGAGACAGGGAGTTGGAGGGTTTACGAGAGAGAGAGAGAGAGACGGAGTTGGAGGATTTGTGATAGATATAGAAACAGTGTTTGAGGGTGTGTGTGTGGGAGAGAGAGATTCAGGGAATTGGAGGATGTGAGAGAGAGAGAGACAGGGGGTTGGAGGGTTTGAGAGAGGGAGAGAGACAGGCGGTTGGAGGGTGTGAGAGAGAGAGAGACAGGGGGTTGGAGGGTGTGAGAGGGCGAGAGAGAGAGAGGCACGTAGTTGGAGGGTGTGAGAGAGAGAGACAGGGGGTTGGAGGGTGTGTGAGAGAGAGAGAGAGACAGGGTGTTGGAGGGTGTGAGAGAGAGAGAGAGACCGGGCATTGGAGAGTGTGAGAGAGAGAGAGAGACAGGGGGTTGGAGAGTGTGTGAGAGAGAGAGAGGGGGTTGGAGGGTGTGAGAGAGAGAGAGACAGGGGGTTGGAGGGTGTGAGAGGGAGAGAGAGAGAGAGGCGCGTAGTTGGAGGGTGTGAGAGAGATAGACAGGGAGTTGCAGGGTGTGAGAGACAGAGAGACAGGGGGTTGGAGGGTGTGTGTGAGAGAGAGAGAGAGAGACAGGGTGTTGGAGGGTGTGAGAGAGAGAGACCGGGGGTTGGAGAGTGTGAGAGAGACAGGGTGTTGGAGGGTGTGTGAGAGAGAGAGAGACAGGGGGTTGGAGGGAGTGAGAGACAGAGTGAGAGAGACAGGGAGTTGGAGGGTGTGAGACGGAGAGAGAGAGACAGGGAGTTGGAGGGTGTGAGAGGGAGAGAGAGAGAGAGGCGGGTAGTTGGAGGGTGAGAGAGAGAGAGAGGGAGACGGGCAGTTGGAGGGTGTGAGAGAGAGAGAGGCAGGGAGTTGGAGGGTATGTGCGAGAGAGAGGCAGGGAGTTGGAGGGTATGTGAGAGAGACGGGGAGTTGGAGGGTGTGAGAGGGAGAGAGAGAGAGACAGGGAGTTGGAGGGTGTCTGAGAGAGAGAGAGGGAGAGAAAGGGAGACGGAGGGTGAGAGAGAGAGAGAGAAAGGGGGTTCGAGAGTGTGTGAGAGAGAGAGAATGAGACGTGTGGTTGGAGGGAGTGAGAGAGAGAGAGAGAGAGAGACAGGGAGTTGGAGGGTGTGTGTAAGAGAGAGAGAGAGAGTTGGAGGGTGTGTGTGAGAGAGAGACAGGGAGTTGGAGGGTGTGAGAGGGAGAGAGAGAGAGAGAGGCGGGTAGTTGGAGGGTGAGAGAGAGAGAGGGAGACGGGCAGTTGGAGGGTGTGAGAGAGAGAGGCAGGGAGTTGGAGGGTATGTGAGAGAGAGAGGCAGGGAGTTGGAGGGTATGTGAGAGAGAGAGACGGGGAGTTGGAGGCTGTGAGAGGGAGAGAGAGAGAGAGAGACAGGGAGTTGGAGGGTGTGTGAGAGAGAGAAAGGGGGTTCGAGAGTGTGTGTGAGAGAGAGAGAGTGACAGCTGTAGTTGGAGGGTGTGTGTGAGAGAGAGAGGGAGTTGGAGGGTGTGTGAGAGAGAGAGACAGGGAGTTGGAGGGTGTGAGAGGAAGAAAGAGAGATACAGGGAGTTGGATGGTGTGAGAGGGAGAGAGAGCGAGCGAGTGAGTTGGAGGGTATGTGTGAGAGAGACAGGGAGTTGGAGGGTATGTGTGAGAGAGAGAGACGGGTAGTTGGAGGGTGTGGGAGGGAGAGGCAGGGAGTTGGAGGGTATGTGAGAGAGAGAGAGACGGGGAGTTGGAGGGTGTGAGAGAGAGAGAGAGAGACAGAGGGTTGGAGGGTGAGAGAGAGAAAGAGAGACAGGCAGTTGGATGGTGTGAGAGGGAGAGAGAGAGAGAGACAGGCAGTTGGATAGTGTGAGAGAGAGAGAGACAGGCAGTTGGAGGGTGTGAGAGGGAGAGATAGATAGAGACAGGGTGTTGGAGGGTGAGAGAGAGACAGAGAGAGACAGGGAGTTGGAGGGTGTGAGAGAGAGTGAAACAGAGTGTTGGAGGTTGTGTATGGGACAGAGAGGCAGACAGTTGGAGGGTGTGAGAGAGAGAGAGATAGACAGGGAGTTGGAGGGTTTACAAGAGAGAGAGAGAGAGATAGGGAGTTGGAGGGTGTGAGAGAGAGAGAGGGAGAGACAGTGAATTGGAGGGTGTGAGAGTGAGAGTGAGATAGAGTCGAATCGTTGGAGGGTGTGAGAGAGAGTGACAGGGAGTTGGAGAGTGTCAGAGAGAGAGAGAGAGAGAGAGACAGGGAGTTGGAGTGTGTGAGAAAGAGAGAGGGAGAGACAGGGAGTTGGAGGGTCTGAGAGAGAGAGACGGAGAGACAGTGAGTTGGAGGGTGTGAGTGAGAGAGAGAGAGACAGATGGGTTGTTGGAGGTGTGAGATAGAGAGAGAGGGAGTTGGAGGGTGAGAGAGACATGGAGTTGGAGGTTGTGTGAGAGAGAGAGAGAGACAGGGTGTTGGAGGGTGTGAGAGAGAGAGAGAGAGACAGGGAGTTCGAGGATATGTGTGAGAGAGAGAGGGAGACGGGTAGTTGGAGAGTGTGAGAGAGAGACAGGGAGTTGGTAGGTGAGAGAGAGAGTGAGTTGGAGGGTGAGAGAGAGAGAGAGATAGACAGGGATTTGGAGGGTGTGTGAGAGAGAGAGAGAGACAGGGTTTTGGAGGGTGTGTGAGAGAGAGAGATAGACAGGGCGTTAGAGGGTGTGAGAGAGAGAGAGAGACAGTGAGTTGGAGGGTGTCAGAGAAAGAGAGAGAGAGACAGGGAGTTGGAGTGTGTGAGAAACAGAGAGGGAGAGACAGGGAGATGGAGGGTGTGTGTGAGAGAGAGAGATAGACAGGGGGTTAGAGGGTGTATGTGAGAGAGAGACAGGTTATTGGTGGGTGTGAGAGGGAGAGGGAGACGGGATTGGAGGTTGTGAGAGGGAGAGAGAGACAGGGGATTGGAGGGTGTGAGAGGGAGAGAGAGAGAAACAGGGAGTTAGAGGTTGTGAGATAGAGAGAGAGACAGGGAGTTGGAGGGTGTCAGAGAGAGAGAGAGAGAGACAGGGAGTTGGAGTGTGTGAGAAAGAGAGAGGGAGAGACAGGGTGTTGGAAGGTGTGAGAGAGAGAGACGAAGAGACAGTGACTTGGAGGGTGTGAGTGAGAGAGAGAGAGACAGATGGGTAGTTGGAGGGTGTGAGTGAGAGAGAGAGGGAGTTGGAGGGTGAGAGAGACACGGAGTTGGAGGTTGTGTGAGAGAGAGAGAGAGAGAGACAGGGTGTTGGAGGGTTTACGAGAGAGAGAGAGAGATAGGGAGTTGGAGGGTGTGAGAGAGAGAGAGGGAGAGACAGTGAATTGGAGGGTGTGAGAGTGAGAGTGAGATAGAGTCGAATCGTTGGAGGGTGTGAGAGAGAGTGACAGGGAGTTGGAGGGTGTCAGAGAGAGAGAGAGAGAGAGACAGGGAGTTGGAGTGTGTGAGAAAGAGAGAGGGAGAGACAGGGAGTTGGAGGGTCTGAGAGAGAGAGACGGAGAGACAGTGAGTTGGAGGGTGTGAGTGAGAGAGAGAGAGACAGATGGGTAGTTGGAGGTGTGAGATAGAGAGAGAGGGAGTTGGAGGGTGAGAGAGACACAGAGTTAGAGGTTGTGTGTGAGAGAGAGAGAGACAGGGTGTTGGAGGGTGTGAGAGAGAGCGAGAGAGAGACAGGGAGTTGGAGGGTATGTGTGAGAGAGAGAGGGAGACGGGTAGTTGGAGGGTGTGAGAGAGAGACAGGGAGTTGGAAGGTGAGAGAGAGAGTGAGTTGGAGGGTGAGAGAGAGAGATAGACAGGGAGTTGGAGGGTGTGTGTGAGAGAGAGAGAGACAGGGTGTTGGAGGGTGTGTGAGGGAGAGAGACAGACAGGGCGTTAGAGGGTGTGAGAGAGAGAGAGAGACAGTGAGTTGGAGGGTGTCAGAGAAAGAGAGAGAGACAGGGAGTTGGAGTGTGTGAGAAACAGAGAGGGAGAGACAGGGAGATGGAGGGTGTGTGTGAGAGAGAGAGATAGACAGGGGGTTAGAGGGTGTATGTGAGAGAGAGACAGGGTATTGGTGGGTGTGAGAGGGAGAGGGAGACGGGATTGGAGGGTGTGAGAGGGAGAGAGAGACAGGGGATTGGAGGGTGTGAGAGGGAGAGAGAGAGAAACAGGGAGTTAGAGGGTGTGAGAGAGAGAGACAGGGAGTTGGAGGGTGTCAGAGAGAGAGAGAAAGAGACAGGGAGTTGGAGTGTGTGAGAAAGAGAGAGGGAGAGACAGGGTGTTGGAGGGTGTGAGAGAGAGAGACGGAGAGACAGTGAGTTGGAGGGTGTGAGTGAGAGAGAGAGACAGATGGGTAGTTGGAGGTGTGAGATAGAGAGAGAGGGAGTTGGAGGGTGAGAGAGACACGGAGTTGGAGGTTGTGTGAGAGAGAGAGAGAGAGACAGGGTGTTGGAGGGTTTACGAGAGAGAGAGAGAGACAGGGAGTTGGAGGCTGTGAGAGGGAGAGTGAGAGAGAGTCGAATCGTTGGAGGGTGTGAGAGAGAGAGACAGGGAGTTGGAGGGTTTACGAGAGAGAGAGAGAGAGACGGAGTTGGAGGATTTGTGATAGATATAGAAACAGTGTTTGAGGGTGTGTGTGTGGGAGAGAGAGATTCAGGGAATTGGAGGATGTGAGAGAGAGAGAGACAGGGGGTTGGAGGGTTTGAGAGAGGGAGAGAGACAGGCGGTTGGAGGGTGTGAGAGAGAGAGAGACAGGGGGTTGGAGGGTGTGAGAGGGCGAGAGAGAGAGAGGCACGTAGTTGGAGGGTGTGAGAGAGAGAGAGACAGGGGGTTGGAGGGTGTGTGAGAGAGAGAGAGAGACAGGGTGTTGGAGGGTGTGAGAGAGAGAGAGAGACCGGGTATTGGAGGGTGTGAGAGAGAGAGAGAGACAGGGGGTTGGAGAGTGTGTGAGAGAGAGAGAGGGGGTTGGAGGGTGTGAGAGAGAGAGAGACAGGGGGTTGGAGGGTGTGAGAGGGAGAGAGAGAGAGAGGCGCGTAGTTGGAGGGTGTGAGAGAGATAGACAGGGAGTTGCAGGGTGTGAGAGACAGAGAGACAGGGGGTTGGAGGGTGTGTGTGAGAGAGAGAGAGAGAGACAGGGTGTTGGAGGGTGTGAGAGAGAGAGACCGGGGGTTGGAGAGTGTGAGAGAGACAGGGTGTTGGAGGGTGTGTGAGAGAGAGAGAGACAGGGGGTTGGAGGGAGTGAGAGACAGAGTGAGAGAGACAGGGAGTTGGAGGGTGTGAGACGGAGAGAGAGAGACAGGGAGTTGGAGGGTGTGAGAGGGAGAGAGAGAGAGAGGTGGGTAGTTGGAGGGTGAGAGAGAGAGAGAGGGAGACGGGCAGTTGGAGGGTGTGAGAGAGAGAGAGGCAGGGAGTTGGAGGGTATGTGCGAGAGAGAGGCAGGGAGTTGGAGGGTATGTGAGAGAGACGGGGAGTTGGAGGGTGTGAGAGGGAGAGAGAGAGAGACAGGGAGTTGGAGGGTGTCTGAGAGAGAGAGAGGGAGAGAAAGGGAGACGGAGGGTGAGAGAGAGAGAGAGAAAGGGGGTTCGAGAGTGTGTGAGAGAGAGAGAATGAGACGTGTGGTTGGAGGGAGTGAGAGAGAGAGAGAGAGAGAGACAGGGAGTTGGAGGGTGTGTGTAAGAGAGAGAGAGAGAGTTGGAGGGTGTGTGTGAGAGAGAGACAGGGAGTTGGAGGGTGTGAGAGGGAGAGAGAGAGAGAGGCGGGTAGTTGGAGGGTGAGAGAGAGAGAGGGAGACGGGCAGTTGGAGGGTGTGAGAGAGAGAGGCAGGGAGTTGGAGGGTATGTGAGAGAGAGAGGCAGGGAGTTGGAGGGTATGTGAGAGAGAGAGACGGGGAGTTGGAGGCTGTGAGAGGGAGAGAGAGAGAGAGAGACAGGGAGTTGGAGGGTGTGTGAGAGAGAGAAAGGGGGTTCGAGAGTGTGTGTGAGAGAGAGAGAGTGACAGCTGTAGTTGGAGGGTGTGTGTGAGAGAGAGAGGGAGTTGGAGGGTGTGTGAGAGAGAGAGACAGGGAGTTGGAGGGTGTGAGAGGAAGAAAGAGAGATACAGGGAGTTGGATGGTGTGAGAGGGAGAGAGAGCGAGCGAGTGAGTTGGAGGGTATGTGTGAGAGAGACAGGGAGTTGGAGGGTATGTGTGAGAGAGAGAGACGGGTAGTTGGAGGGAGTGGGAGGGAGAGGCAGGGAGTTGGAGGGTATGTGAGAGAGAGAGAGACGGGGAGTTGGAGGGTGTGAGAGAGAGAGAGAGAGACAGAGGGTTGGAGGGTGAGAGAGAGAAAGAGAGACAGGCAGTTGGATGGTGTGAGAGGGAGAGAGAGAGAGAGACAGGCAGTTGGATAGTGTGAGAGAGAGAGAGACAGGCAGTTGGAGGGTGTGAGAGGGAGAGATAGATAGAGACAGGGTGTTGGAGGGTGAGAGAGAGACAGAGAGAGACAGGGAGTTGGAGGGTGTGAGAGAGAGTGAAACAGAGTGTTGGAGGTTGTGTATGGGACAGAGAGGCAGACAGTTGGAGGGTGTGAGAGAGAGAGAGATAGACAGGGAGTTGGAGGGTTTACAAGAGAGAGAGAGAGAGATAGGGAGTTGGAGGGTGTGAGAGAGAGAGAGGGAGAGACAGTGAATTGGAGGGTGTGAGAGTGAGAGTGAGATAGAGTCGAATCGTTGGAGGGTGTGAGAGAGAGTGACAGGGAGTTGGAGAGTGTCAGAGAGAGAGAGAGAGAGACAGGGAGTTGGAGGGTCTGAGAGAGAGAGACGGAGAGACAGTGAGTTGGAGGGTGTGAGTGAGAGAGAGAGAGACAGATGGGTAGTTGGAGGTGTGAGATAGAGAGAGAGGGAGTTGGAGGGTGAGAGAGACACAGAGTTAGAGGTTGTGTGAGAGGGAGAGAGAGACAGGGTGTTGGAGGGTGTGAGAGAGAGCGAGAGAGAGACAGGGAGTTGGAGGGTATGTGTGAGAGAGAGAGGGAGACGGGTAGTTGGAGGGTGTGAGAGAGAGACAGGGAGTTGGAAGGTGAGAGAGAGAGTGAGTTGGAGGGTGAGAGAGAGAGATAGACAGGGAGTTGGAGGGTGTGTGTGAGAGAGAGAGAGACAGGGTGTTGGAGGGTGTGTGAGGGAGAGAGACAGACAGGGCGTTAGAGGGTGTGAGAGAGAGAGAGAGACAGTGAGTTGGAGGGTGTCAGAGAAAGAGAGAGAGACAGGGAGTTGGAGTGTGTGAGAAACAGAGAGGGAGAGACAGGGAGATGGAGGGTGTGTGTGAGAGAGAGAGATAGACAGGGGGTTAGAGGGTGTATGTGAGAGAGAGACAGGGTATTGGTGGGTGTGAGAGGGAGAGGGAGACGGGATTGGAGGGTGTGAGAGGGAGAGAGAGACAGGGGATTGGAGGGTGTGAGAGGGAGAGAGAGAGAAACAGGAAGTTAGAGGGTGTGAGAGAGAGAGACAGGGAGTTGGAGGGTGTCAGAGAGAGAGAGAAAGAGACAGGGAGTTGGAGTGTGTGAGAAAGAGAGAGGGAGAGACAGGGTGTTGGAGGGTGTGAGAGAGAGAGACGGAGAGACAGTGAGTTGGAGGGTGTGAGTGAGAGAGAGAGACAGATGGGTAGTTGGAGGTGTGAGATAGAGAGAGAGGGAGTTGGAGGGTGAGAGAGACACGGAGTTGGAGGTTGTGTGAGAGAGAGAGAGAGAGACAGGGTGTTGGAGGGTTTACGAGAGAGAGAGAGAGACAGGGAGTTGGAGGCTGTGAGAGGGAGAGTGAGAGAGAGTCGAATCGTTGGAGGGTGTGAGAGAGAGAGACAGGGAGTTGGAGGGTTTACGAGAGAGAGAGAGAGAGACAGAGTTGGAGGATTTGTGATAGAGATAGAAACAGTGTTTGAGGGTGTGTGTGTGGGAGAGAGAGATTCAGGGAATTGGAGGGTGTGAGAGAGAGAGAGACAGGGGGTTGGAGGGTTTGAGAGAGGGAGAGAGACAGGCGGTTGGAGGGTGTGAGAGAGAGAGAGACAGGGGGTTGGAGGGTGTGAGAGAGTGAGAGAGAGAGAGGCACGTAGTTGGAGGGTGTGAGAGAGAGAGAGACAGGGGGTTGGAGGGTGTGTGAGAGAGAGAGAGAGACAGGGTGTTGGAGGGTGTGAGAGAGAGAGAGAGACTGGGCATTGGAGAGTGTGAGAGAGAGAGAGAGACAGGGGGTTGGAGAGTGTGTGAGAGAGAGAGAGGGGGTTGGAGGGTGTGAGAGAGAGAGAGACAGGGGGTTGGAGGGTGTGAGAGGGAGAGAGAGAGAGAGGCGCGTAGTTGGAGGGTGTGAGAGAGATAGACAGGGAGTTGCAGGGTGTGAGAGACAGAGAGACAGGGGGTTGGAGGGTGTGTGAGAAAGAGAGAGAGAGACAGGGTGTTGGAGGGTGTGAGAGAGAGAGACCGGGGGCTGGAGAGTGTGAGAGAGAGAGAGAGACAGGGTGTTGGAGGGTGTGTGAGAGAGGGAGAGACAGGGGGTTGGAGGGTGTGAGAGAGAGAGTGAGACAGGGGGTTGGAGCGTGTGAGAGAGAGAGAGAGAGAGACAGGGAGTTGGAGGGTGTGAGAGGGTGAGAGAAAGAGGCGGGCAGTTGGAGGGTGTGAGAGAGAGAGAGATAGGGAGTTGGAGTGTGTGAGAAAGAGAGAGGGAGAGACAGGGAGTTGGAGGGTCTGAGAGAGAGAGACGGAGAGACAGTGAGTTGGAGGGTGTGAGTGAGAGAGAGAGAGAGATGGGTAGTTGGAGGTGTGAGATAGAGAGAGAGGGAGTTGGAGGGTGAGAGAGACACAGAGTTAGAGGTTGTGTGAGAGGGAGAGAGAGACAGGGTGTTGGAGGGTGTGAGAGAGAGCGAGAGAGAGACAGGGAGTTGGAGGGTATGTGTGAGAGAGAGAGGGAGACGGGTAGTTGGAGGGTGTGAGAGAGAGACAGGGAGTTGGAAGGTGAGAGAGAGAGTGAGTTGGAGGGTGAGAGAGAGAGATAGACAGGGAGTTGGAGGGTGTGTGTGAGAGAGAGAGAGACAGGGTGTTGGAGGGTGTGTGAGGGAGAGAGACAGACAGGGCGTTAGAGGGTGTGAGAGAGAGAGAGAGACAGTGAGTTGGAGGGTGTCAGAGAAAGAGAGAGAGACAGGGAGTTGGAGTGTGTGAGAAACAGAGAGGGAGAGACAGGGAGATGGAGGGTGTGTGTGAGAGAGAGAGATAGACAGGGGGTTAGAGGGTGTATGTGAGAGAGAGACAGGGTATTGGTGGGTGTGAGAGGGAGAGGGAGACGGGATTGGAGGGTGTGAGAGGGAGAGAGAGACAGGGGATTGGAGGGTGTGAGAGGGAGAGAGAGAGAAACAGGGAGTTAGAGGGTGTGAGAGAGAGAGACAGGGAGTTGGAGAGTGTCAGAGAGAGAGAGAAAGAGACAGGGAGTTGGAGTGTGTGAGAAAGAGAGAGGGAGAGACAGGGTGTTGGAGGGTGTGAGAGAGAGAGACGGAGAGACAGTGAGTTGGAGGGTGTGAGTGAGAGAGAGAGACAGATGGGTAGTTGGAGGTGTGAGATAGAGAGAGAGGGAGTTGGAGGGTGAGAGAGACACGGAGTTGGAGGTTGTGTGAGAGAGAGAGAGAGAGACAGGGTGTTGGAGGGTTTACGAGAGAGAGAGAGAGACAGGGAGTTGGAGGCTGTGAGAGGGAGAGTGAGAGAGAGTCGAATCGTTGGAGGGTGTGAGAGAGAGAGACAGGGAGTTGGAGGGTTTACGAGAGAGAGAGAGAGAGACAGAGTTGGAGGATTTGTGATAGAGATAGAAACAGTGTTTGAGGGTGTGTGTGTGGGAGAGAGAGATTCAGGGAATTGGAGGGTGTGAGAGAGAGAGAGACAGGGGGTTGGAGGGTTTGAGAGAGGGAGAGAGACAGGCGGTTGGAGGGTGTGAGAGAGAGAGAGACAGGGGGTTGGAGGGTGTGAGAGGGTGAGAGAGAGAGAGGCACGTAGTTGGAGGGTGTAAGAGAGAGAGAGACAGGGGGTTGGAGGGTGTGTGAGAGAGAGAGAGAGACAGGGTGTTGGAGGGTGTGAGAGAGAGAGAGAGACTGGGTATTGGAGAGTGTGAGAGAGAGAGAGAGACAGGGGGTTGGAGAGTGTGTGAGAGAGAGAGAGGGGGTTGGAGGGTGTGAGAGAGAGAGAGACAGGGGGTTGGAGGGTGTGAGAGGGAGAGAGAGAGAGAGGCGCGTAGTTGGAGGGTGTGAGAGAGATAGACAGGGAGTTGCAGGGTGTGAGAAACAGAGAGACAGGGGGTTGGAGGGTGTGTGAGAGAGAGAGAGAGAGACAGGGTGTTGGAGGGTGTGAGAGAGAGAGACCGGGGGCTGGAGAGTGTGAGAGAGAGAGAGAGACAGGGTGTTGGAGGGTGTGTGAGAGAGGGAGAGACAGGGGGTTGGAGGGTGTGAGAGAGAGAGTGAGACAGGGGGTTGGAGCGTGAGAGAGAGAGAGAGAGAGAGACAGGGAGTTGGAGGGTGTGAGAGGGTGAGAGAAAGAGGCGGGCAGTTGGAGGGTGTGAGAGAGAGAGAGATAGGGAGTTGGAGTGTGTGAGAAAGAGAGAGGGAGAGACAGGGAGTTGGAGGGTCTGAGAGAGAGAGACGGAGAGACAGTGAGTTGGAGGGTGTGAGTGAGAGAGAGAGAGAGATGGGTAGTTGGAGGTGTGAGATAGAGAGAGAGGGAGTTGGAGGGTGAGAGAGACACAGAGTTAGAGGTTGTGTGAGAGGGAGAGAGAGACAGGGTGTTGGAGGGTGTGAGAGAGAGCGAGAGAGAGACAGGGAGTTGGAGGGTATGTGTGAGAGAGAGAGGGAGACGGGTAGTTGGAGGGTGTGAGAGAGAGACAGGGAGTTGGAGGGTGAGAGAGAGAGATAGACAGGGAGTTGGAGGGTGTGTGTGAGAGAGAGAGAGACAGGGTGTTGGAGGGTGTGTGAGGGAGAGAGACAGACAGGGCGTTAGAGGGTGTGAGAGAGAGAGAGAGACAGTGAGTTGGAGGGTGTCAGAGAAAGAGAGAGAGACAGGGAGTTGGAGTGTGTGAGAAACAGAGAGGGAGAGACAGGGAGTTGGAGGGTGTGAGAGGGAGAGAGAGAGAGACAGGGAGTTGGAGGGTGTCTGAGAGAGAGAGAGGGAGAGAAAGGGAGACGGAGGGTGAGAGAGAGAGAGAGAAAGGGGGTTCGAGAGTGTGTGAGAGAGAGAGAATGAGACGTGTGGTTGGAGGGAGTGAGAGAGAGAGAGAGAGAGAGACAGGGAGTTGGAGGGTGTGTGTAAGAGAGAGAGAGAGAGTTGGAGGGTGTGTGTGAGAGAGAGACAGGGAGTTGGAGGGTGTGAGAGGGAGAGAGAGAGAGAGGCGGGTAGTTGGAGGGTGAGAGAGAGAGAGGGAGACGGGCAGTTGGAGGGTGTGAGAGAGAGAGGCAGGGAGTTGGAGGGTATGTGAGAGAGAGAGGCAGGGAGTTGGAGGGTATGTGAGAGAGAGAGACGGGGAGTTGGAGGCTGTGAGAGGGAGAGAGAGAGAGAGAGACAGGGAGTTGGAGGGTGTGTGAGAGAGAGAAAGGGGGTTCGAGAGTGTGTGTGAGAGAGAGAGAGTGACAGCTGTAGTTGGAGGGTGTGTGTGAGAGAGAGAGGGAGTTGGAGGGTGTGTGAGGAAGAAAGAGAGATACAGGGAGTTGGATGGTGTGAGAGGGAGAGAGAGCGAGCGAGTGAGTTGGAGGGTATGTGTGAGAGAGACAGGGAGTTGGAGGGTATGTGTGAGAGAGAGAGACGGGTAGTTGGAGGGTGTGGGAGGGAGAGGCAGGGAGTTGGAGGGTATGTGAGAGAGAGAGAGACGGGGAGTTGGAGGGTGTGAGAGAGAGAGAGAGAGACAGAGGGTTGGAGGGTGAGAGAGAGAAAGAGAGACAGGCAGTTGGATGGTGTGAGAGGGAGAGAGAGAGAGAGAGACAGGCAGTTGGATAGTGTGAGAGAGAGAGAGACAGGCAGTTGGAGGGTGTGAGAGGGAGAGATAGATAGAGACAGGGTGTTGGAGGGTGAGAGAGAGACAGAGAGAGACAGGGAGTTGGAGGGTGTGAGAGAGAGTGAAACAGAGTGTTGGAGGTTGTGTATGGGACAGAGAGGCAGACAGTTGGAGGGTGTGAGAGAGAGAGAGATAGACAGGGAGTTGGAGGGTTTACAAGAGAGAGAGAGAGAGATAGGGAGTTGGAGGGTGTGAGAGAGAGAGAGGGAGAGACAGTGAATTGGAGGGTGTGAGAGAGAGCGAGAGAGAGACAGGGAGTTGGAGGGTATGTGTGAGAGAGAGAGGGAGACGGGTAGTTGGAGGGTGTGAGAGAGAGACAGGGAGTTGGAAGGTGAGAGAGAGAGTGAGTTGGAGGGTGAGAGAGAGAGATAGACAGGGAGTTGGAGGGTGTGTGTGAGAGAGAGAGAGACAGGGTGTTGGAGGGTGTGTGAGGGAGAGAGACAGACAGGGCGTTAGAGGGTGTGAGAGAGAGAGAGAGACAGTGAGTTGGAGGGTGTCAGAGAAAGAGAGAGAGACAGGGAGTTGGAGTGTGTGAGAAACAGAGAGGGAGAGACAGGGAGATGGAGGGTGTGTGTGAGAGAGAGAGATAGACAGGGGGTTAGAGGGTGTATGTGAGAGAGAGACAGGGTATTGGTGGGTGTGAGAGGGAGAGGGAGACGGGATTGGAGGGTGTGAGAGGGAGAGAGAGACAGGGGATTGGAGGGTGTGAGAGGGAGAGAGAGAGAAACAGGGAGTTAGAGGGTGTGAGAGAGAGAGACAGGGAGTTGGAGGGTGTCAGAGAGAGAGAGAAAGAGACAGGGAGTTGGAGTGTGTGAGAAAGAGAGAGGGAGAGACAGGGTGTTGGAGGGTGTGAGAGAGAGAGACGGAGAGACAGTGAGTTGGAGGGTGTGAGTGAGAGAGAGAGACAGATGGGTAGTTGGAGGTGTGAGATAGAGAGAGAGGGAGTTGGAGGGTGAGAGAGACACGGAGTTGGAGGTTGTGTGAGAGAGAGAGAGAGAGACAGGGTGTTGGAGGGTTTACGAGAGAGAGAGAGAGACAGGGAGTTGGAGGCTGTGAGAGGGAGAGTGAGAGAGAGTCGAATCGTTGGAGGGTGTGAGAGAGAGAGACAGGGAGTTGGAGGGTTTACGAGAGAGAGAGAGAGAGACAGAGTTGGAGGATTTGTGATAGAGATAGAAACAGTGTTTGAGGGTGTGTGTGTGGGAGAGAGAGATTCAGGGAATTGGAGGGTGTGAGAGAGAGAGAGACAGGGGGTTGGAGGGTTTGAGAGAGGGAGAGAGACAGGCGGTTGGAGGGTGTGAGAGAGAGAGAGACAGGGGGTTGGAGGGTGTGAGAGGGTGAGAGAGAGAGAGGCACGTAGTTGGAGGGTGTGAGAGAGAGAGAGACAGGGGGTTGGAGGGTGTGTGAGAGAGAGAGAGAGACAGGGTGTTGGAGGGTGTGAGAGAGAGAGAGAGACTGGGCATTGGAGAGTGTGAGAGAGAGAGAGAGACAGGGGGTTGGAGAGTGTGTGAGAGAGAGAGAGGGGGTTGGAGGGTGTGAGAGAGAGAGAGACAGGGGGTTGGAGGGTGTGAGAGGGAGAGAGAGAGAGAGGCGCGTAGTTGGAGGGTGTGAGAGAGATAGACAGGGAGTTGCAGGGTGTGAGAAACAGAGAGACAGGGGGTTGGAGGGTGTGTGAGAGAGAGAGAGAGAGACAGGGTGTTGGAGGGTGTGAGAGAGAGAGACCGGGGGCTGGAGAGTGTGAGAGAGAGAGAGAGACAGGGTGTTGGAGGGTGTGTGAGAGAGGGAGAGACAGGGGGTTGGAGGGTGTGAGAGAGAGAGTGAGACAGGGGGTTGGAGCGTGTGAGAGAGAGAGAGAGAGAGACAGGGAGTTGGAGGGTGTGAGAGGGTGAGAGAAAGAGGCGGGCAGTTGGAGGGTGTGAGAGAGAGAGAGATAGGGAGTTGGAGTGTGTGAGAAAGAGAGAGGGAGAGACAGGGAGTTGGAGGGTCTGAGAGAGAGAGACGGAGAGACAGTGAGTTGGAGGGTGTGAGTGAGAGAGAGAGAGAGATGGGTAGTTGGAGGTGTGAGATAGAGAGAGAGGGAGTTGGAGGGTGAGAGAGACACAGAGTTAGAGGTTGTGTGAGAGGGAGAGAGAGACAGGGTGTTGGAGGGTGTGAGAGAGAGCGAGAGAGAGACAGGGAGTTGGAGGGTATGTGTGAGAGAGAGAGGGAGACGGGTAGTTGGAGGGTGTGAGAGAGAGACAGGGAGTTGGAAGGTGAGAGAGAGAGTGAGTTGGAGGGTGAGAGAGAGAGATAGACAGGGAGTTGGAGGGTGTGTGTGAGAGAGAGAGAGACAGGGTGTTGGAGGGTGTGTGAGGGAGAGAGACAGACAGGGCGTTAGAGGGTGTGAGAGAGAGAGAGAGACAGTGAGTTGGAGGGTGTCAGAGAAAGAGAGAGAGACAGGGAGTTGGAGTGTGTGAGAAACAGAGAGGGAGAGACAGGGAGATGGAGGGTGTGTGTGAGAGAGAGAGATAGACAGGGGGTTAGAGGGTGTATGTGAGAGAGAGACAGGGTATTGGTGGGTGTGAGAGGGAGAGGGAGACGGGATTGGAGGGTGTGAGAGGGAGAGAGAGACAGGGGATTGGAGGGTGTGAGAGGGAGAGAGAGAGAAACAGGGAGTTAGAGGGTGTGAGAGAGAGAGACAGGGAGTTGGAGGGTGTCAGAGAGAGAGAGAAAGAGACAGGGAGTTGGAGTGTGTGAGAAAGAGAGAGGGAGAGACAGGGTGTTGGAGGGTGTGAGAGAGAGAGACGGAGAGACAGTGAGTTGGAGGGTGTGAGTGAGAGAGAGAGACAGATGGGTAGTTGGAGGTGTGAGATAGAGAGAGAGGGAGTTGGAGGGTGAGAGAGACACGGAGTTGGAGGTTGTGTGAGAGAGAGAGAGAGAGACAGGGTGTTGGAGGGTTTACGAGAGAGAGAGAGAGACAGGGAGTTGGAGGCTGTGAGAGGGAGAGTGAGAGAGAGTCGAATCGTTGGAGGGTGTGAGAGAGAGAGACAGGGAGTTGGAGGGTTTACGAGAGAGAGAGAGAGAGAGACGGAGTTGGAGGATTTGTGATAGAGATAGAAACAGTGTTTGAGGGTATGAGTGTGGGAGAGAGAGATTCAGGGAATTGGAGGATGTGAGAGAGAGAGAGACAGGGGGTTGGAGGGTTTGAGAGAGGGAGAGAGACAGGCGGTTGGAGGGTGTGAGAGAGAGAGAGACAGGGGGTTGGAGGGTGTGAGAGGGTGAGAGAGAGAGAGGCACGTAGTTGGAGGGTGTGAGAGAGAGAGAGACAGGGGGTTGGAGGGTGTGTGAGAGAGAGAGAGAGACAGGGTGTTGGAGGGTGTGAGAGAGAGAGAGAGACCGGGCATTGGAGAGTGTGAGAGAGAGAGAGAGACAGGGGGTTGGAGAGTGTGTGAGAGAGAGAGAGGGGGTTGGAGGGTGTGAGAGAGAGAGAGACAGGGGGTTGGAGGGTGTGAGAGGGAGAGAGAGAGAGAGGCGCGTAGTTGGAGGGTGTGAGAGAGATAGACAGGGAGTTGCAGGGTGTGAGAGACAGAGAGACAGGGGGTTGGAGGGTGTGTGTGAGAGAGAGAGAGAGAGACAGGGTGTTGGAGGGTGTGAGAGAGAGAGACCGGGGGTTGGAGAGTGTGAGAGAGACAGGGTGTTGGAGGGTGTGTGAGAGAGAGAGAGACAGGGGGTTGGAGGGAGTGAGAGACAGAGTGAGAGAGACAGGGAGTTGGAGGGTGTGAGACGGAGAGAGAGAGACAGGGAGTTGGAGGGTGTGAGAGGGAGAGAGAGAGAGGCGGGTAGTTGGAGGGTGAGAGAGAGAGAGAGGGAGACGGGCAGTTGGAGGGTGTGAGAGAGAGAGAGGCAGGGAGTTGGAGGGTATGTGCGAGAGAGAGGCAGGGAGTTGGAGGGTATGTGAGAGAGACGGGGAGTTGGAGGGTGTGAGAGGGAGAGAAAGAGAGACAGGGAGTTGGAGGGTGTCTGAGAGAGAGAGAGGGAGAGAAAGGGAGACGGAGGGTGAGAGAGAGAGAGAGAAAGGGGGTTCGAGAGTGTGTGAGAGAGAGAGAATGAGACGTGTGGTTGGAGGGAGTGAGAGAGAGAGAGAGAGAGAGACAGGGAGTTGGAGGGTGTGTGTAAGAGAGAGAGAGAGAGTTGGAGGGTGTGTGTGAGAGAGAGACAGGGAGTTGGAGGGTGTGAGAGGGAGAGAGAGAGAGAGGCGGGTAGTTGGAGGGTGAGAGAGAGAGAGGGAGACGGGCAGTTGGAGGGTGTGAGAGAGAGAGGCAGGGAGTTGGAGGGTATGTGAGAGAGAGAGGCAGGGAGTTGGAGGGTATGTGAGAGAGAGAGACGGGGAGTTGGAGGCTGTGAGAGGGAGAGAGAGAGAGAGAGACAGGGAGTTGGAGGGTGTGTGAGAGAGAGAAAGGGGGTTCGAGAGTGTGTGTGAGAGAGAGAGAGTGACAGCTGTAGTTGGAGGGTGTGTGTGAGAGAGAGAGGGAGTTGGAGGGTGTGTGAGGAAGAAAGAGAGATACAGGGAGTTGGATGGTGTGAGAGGGAGAGAGAGCGAGCGAGTGAGTTGGAGGGTATGTGTGAGAGAGACAGGGAGTTGGAGGGTATGTGTGAGAGAGAGAGACGGGTAGTTGGAGGGTGTGGGAGGGAGAGGCAGGGAGTTGGAGGGTATGTGAGAGAGAGAGAGACGGGGAGTTGGAGGGTGTGTGAGAGAGAGAGAGAGAGACAGAGGGTTGGAGGGTGAGAGAGAGAAAGAGAGACAGGCAGTTGGATGGTGTGAGAGGGAGAGAGAGAGAGAGAGACAGGCAGTTGGATAGTGTGAGAGAGAGAGAGACAGGCAGTTGGAGGGTGTGAGAGGGAGAGATAGATAGAGACAGGGTGTTGGAGGGTGAGAGAGAGACAGAGAGAGACAGGGAGTTGGAGGGTGTGAGAGAGAGTGAAACAGAGTGTTGGAGGTTGTGTATGGGACAGAGAGGCAGACAGTTGGAGGGTGTGAGAGAGAGAGAGATAGACAGGGAGTTGGAGGGTTTACAAGAGAGAGAGAGAGAGATAGGGAGTTGGAGGGTGTGAGAGAGAGAGAGGGAGAGACAGTGAATTGGAGGGTGTGAGAGAGAGCGAGAGAGAGACAGGGAGTTGGAGGGTATGTGTGAGAGAGAGAGGGAGACGGGTAGTTGGAGGGTGTGAGAGAGAGACAGGGAGTTGGAAGGTGAGAGAGAGAGTGAGTTGGAGGGTGAGAGAGAGAGATAGACAGGGAGTTGGAGGGTGTGTGTGAGAGAGAGAGAGACAGGGTGTTGGAGGGTGTGTGAGGGAGAGAGACAGACAGGGCGTTAGAGGGTGTGAGAGAGAGAGAGAGACAGTGAGTTGGAGGGTGTCAGAGAAAGAGAGAGAGACAGGGAGTTGGAGTGTGTGAGAAACAGAGAGGGAGAGACAGGGAGATGGAGGGTGTGTGTGAGAGAGAGAGATAGACAGGGGGTTAGAGGGTGTATGTGAGAGAGAGACAGGGTATTGGTGGGTGTGAGAGGGAGAGGGAGACGGGATTGGAGGGTGTGAGAGGGAGAGAGAGACAGGGGATTGGAGGGTGTGAGAGGGAGAGAGAGAGAAACAGGGAGTTAGAGGGTGTGAGAGAGAGAGACAGGGAGTTGGAGGGTGTCAGAGAGAGAGAGAAAGAGACAGGGAGTTGGAGTGTGTGAGAAAGAGAGAGGGAGAGACAGGGTGTTGGAGGGTGTGAGAGAGAGAGACGGAGAGACAGTGAGTTGGAGGGTGTGAGTGAGAGAGAGAGACAGATGGGTAGTTGGAGGTGTGAGATAGAGAGAGAGGGAGTTGGAGGGTGAGAGAGACACGGAGTTGGAGGTTGTGTGAGAGAGAGAGAGAGAGACAGGGTGTTGGAGGGTTTACGAGAGAGAGAGAGAGACAGGGAGTTGGAGGCTGTGAGAGGGAGAGTGAGAGAGAGTCGAATCGTTGGAGGGTGTGAGAGAGAGAGACAGGGAGTTGGAGGGTTTACGAGAGAGAGAGAGAGAGACGGAGTTGGAGGATTTGTGATAGAGATAGAAACAGTGTTTGAGGGTGTGTGTGTGGGAGAGAGAGATTCAGGGAATTGGAGGATGTGAGAGAGAGAGAGACAGGGGGTTGGAGGGTTTGAGAGAGGGAGAGAGACAGGCGGTTGGAGGGTGTGAGAGAGAGAGAGACAGGGGGTTGGAGGGTGTGAGAGGGCGAGAGAGAGAGAGGCACGTAGTTGGAGGGTGTGAGAGAGAGAGAGACAGGGGGTTGGAGGGTGTGTGAGAGAGAGAGAGAGACAGGGTGTTGGAGGGTGTGAGAGAGAGAGAGAGACTGGGTATTGGAGGGTGTGAGAGAGAGAGAGAGACAGGGGGTTGGAGAGTGTGTGAGAGAGAGAGAGGGGGTTGGAGGGTGTGAGAGAGAGAGAGACAGGGGGTTGGAGGGTGTGAGAGGGAGAGAGAGAGAGAGGCGCGTAGTTGGAGGGTGTGAGAGAGATAGACAGGGAGTTGCAGGGTGTGAGAGACAGAGAGACAAGGGGTTGGAGGGTGTGTGTGAGAGAGAGAGAGAGAGACAGGGTGTTGGAGGGTGTGAGAGAGAGAGACCGGGGGTTGGAGAGTGTGAGAGAGACAGGGTGTTGGAGGGTGTGTGAGAGAGAGAGAGACAGGGGGTTGGAGGGAGTGAGAGACAGAGTGAGAGAGACAGGGAGTTGGAGGGTGTGAGACGGAGAGAGAGAGACAGGGAGTTGGAGGGTGTGAGAGGGAGAGAGAGAGAGAGGCGGGTAGTTGGAGGGTGAGAGAGAGAGAGAGGGAGACGGGCAGTTGGAGGGTGTGAGAGAGAGAGAGGCAGGGAGTTGGAGGGTATGTGCGAGAGAGAGGCAGGGAGTTGGAGGGTATGTGAGAGAGACGGGGAGTTGGAGGGTGTGAGGGGAGAGAGAGAGAGACAGGGAGTTGGAGGGTGTCTGAGAGAGAGAGAGGGAGAGAAAGGGAGACGGAGGGTGAGAGAGAGAGAGAGAAAGGGGGTTCGAGAGTGTGTGAGAGAGAGAGAATGAGACGTGTGGTTGGAGGGAGTGAGAGAGAGAGAGAGAGAGAGACAGGGAGTTGGAGGGTGTGTGTAAGAGAGAGAGAGAGAGTTGGAGGGTGTGTGTGAGAGAGAGACAGGGAGTTGGAGGGTGTGAGAGGGAGAGAGAGAGAGAGGCGGGTAGTTGGAGGGTGAGAGAGAGAGAGGGAGACGGGCAGTTGGAGGGTGTGAGAGAGAGAGGCAGGGAGTTGGAGGGTATGTGAGAGAGAGAGGCAGGGAGTTGGAGGGTATGTGAGAGAGAGAGACGGGGAGTTGGAGGCTGTGAGAGGGAGAGAGAGAGAGAGAGACAGGGAGTTGGAGGGTGTGTGAGAGAGAGAAAGGGGGTTCGAGAGTGTGTGTGAGAGAGAGAGAGTGACAGCTGTAGTTGGAGGGTGTGTGTGAGAGAGAGAGGGAGTTGGAGGGTGTGTGAGGAAGAAAGAGAGATACAGGGAGTTGGATGGTGTGAGAGGGAGAGAGAGCGAGCGAGTGAGTTGGAGGGTATGTGTGAGAGAGACAGGGAGTTGGAGGGTATGTGTGAGAGAGAGAGACGGGTAGTTGGAGGGTGTGGGAGGGAGAGGCAGGGAGTTGGAGGGTATGTGAGAGAGAGAGAGACGGGGAGTTGGAGGGTGTGTGAGAGAGAGAGAGAGAGACAGAGGGTTGGAGGGTGAGAGAGAGAAAGAGAGACAGGCAGTTGGATGGTGTGAGAGGGAGAGAGAGAGAGAGAGACAGGCAGTTGGATAGTGTGAGAGAGAGAGAGACAGGCAGTTGGAGGGTGTGAGAGGGAGAGATAGATAGAGACAGGGTGTTGGAGGGTGAGAGAGAGACAGAGAGAGACAGGGAGTTGGAGGGTGTGAGAGAGAGTGAAACAGAGTGTTGGAGGTTGTGTATGGGACAGAGAGGCAGACAGTTGGAGGGTGTGAGAGAGAGAGAGATAGACAGGGAGTTGGAGGGTTTACAAGAGAGAGAGAGAGAGATAGGGAGTTGGAGGGTGTGAGAGAGAGAGAGGGAGAGACAGTGAATTGGAGGGTGTGAGAGAGAGCGAGAGAGAGACAGGGAGTTGGAGGGTATGTGTGAGAGAGAGAGGGAGACGGGTAGTTGGAGGGTGTGAGAGAGAGACAGGGAGTTGGAAGGTGAGAGAGAGAGTGAGTTGGAGGGTGAGAGAGAGAGATAGACAGGGAGTTGGAGGGTGTGTGTGAGAGAGAGAGAGACAGGGTGTTGGAGGGTGTGTGAGGGAGAGAGACAGACAGGGCGTTAGAGGGTGTGAGAGAGAGAGAGAGACAGTGAGTTGGAGGGTGTCAGAGAAAGAGAGAGAGACAGGGAGTTGGAGTGTGTGAGAAACAGAGAGGGAGAGACAGGGAGATGGAGGGTGTGTGTGAGAGAGAGAGATAGACAGGGGGTTAGAGGGTGTATGTGAGAGAGAGACAGGGTATTGGTGGGTGTGAGAGGGAGAGGGAGACGGGATTGGAGGGTGTGAGAGGGAGAGAGAGACAGGGGATTGGAGGGTGTGAGAGGGAGAGAGAGAGAAACAGGGAGTTAGAGGGTGTGAGAGAGAGAGACAGGGAGTTGGAGGGTGTCAGAGAGAGAGAGAAAGAGACAGGGAGTTGGAGTGTGTGAGAAAGAGAGAGGGAGAGACAGGGTGTTGGAGGGTGTGAGAGAGAGAGACGGAGAGACAGTGAGTTGGAGGGTGTGAGTGAGAGAGAGAGACAGATGGGTAGTTGGAGGTGTGAGATAGAGAGAGAGGGAGTTGGAGGGTGAGAGAGACACGGAGTTGGAGGTTGTGTGAGAGAGAGAGAGAGAGACAGGGTGTTGGAGGGTTTACGAGAGAGAGAGAGAGACAGGGAGTTGGAGGCTGTGAGAGGGAGAGTGAGAGAGAGTCGAATCGTTGGAGGGTGTGAGAGAGAGAGACAGGGAGTTGGAGGGTTTACGAGAGAGAGAGAGAGAGACGGAGTTGGAGGATTTGTGATAGATATAGAAACAGTGTTTGAGGGTGTGTGTGTGGGAGAGAGAGATTCAGGGAATTGGAGGATGTGAGAGAGAGAGAGACAGGGGGTTGGAGGGTTTGAGAGAGGGAGAGAGACAAGCGGTTGGAGGGTGTGAGAGAGAGAGAGACAGGGGGTTGGAGGGTGTGAGAGGGCGAGAGAGAGAGAGGCACGTAGTTGGAGGGTGTGAGAGAGAGAGAGACAGGGGGTTGGAGGGTGTGTGAGAGAGAGAGAGAGACAGGGTGTTGGAGGGTGTGAGAGAGAGAGAGAGACTGGGCATTGGAGAGTGTGAGAGAGAGAGAGAGACAGGGGGTTGGAGAGTGTGTGAGAGAGAGAGAGGGGGTTGGAGGGTGTGAGAGAGAGAGAGACAGGGGGTTGGAGGGTGTGAGAGGGAGAGAGAGAGAGAGGCGCGTAGTTGGAGGGTGTGAGAGAGATAGACAGGGAGTTGCAGGGTGTGAGAGACAGAGAGACAAGGGGTTGGAGGGTGTGTGTGAGAGAGAGAGAGAGAGACAGGGTGTTGGAGGGTGTGAGAGAGAGAGACCGGGGGTTGGAGAGTGTGAGAGAGACAGGGTGTTGGAGGGTGTGTGAGAGAGAGAGAGACAGGGGGTTGGAGGGAGTGAGAGACAGAGTGAGAGAGACAGGGAGTTGGAGGGTGTGAGACGGAGAGAGAGAGACAGGGAGTTGGAGGGTGTGAGAGGGAGAGAGAGAGAGAGGCGGGTAGTTGGAGGGTGAGAGAGAGAGAGAGGGAGACGGGCAGTTGGAGGGTGTGAGAGAGAGAGAGGCAGGGAGTTGGAGGGTATGTGCGAGAGAGAGGCAGGGAGTTGGAGGGTATGTGAGAGAGACGGGGAGTTGGAGGGTGTGAGGGGAGAGAGAGAGAGACAGGGAGTTGGAGGGTGTCTGAGAGAGAGAGAGGGAGAGAAAGGGAGACGGAGGGTGAGAGAGAGAGAGAGAAAGGGGGTTCGAGAGTGTGTGAGAGAGAGAGAATGAGACGTGTGGTTGGAGGGAGTGAGAGAGAGAGAGAGAGAGAGACAGGGAGTTGGAGGGTGTGTGTAAGAGAGAGAGAGAGAGTTGGAGGGTGTGTGTGAGAGAGAGACAGGGAGTTGGAGGGTGTGAGAGGGAGAGAGAGAGAGAGGCGGGTAGTTGGAGGGTGAGAGAGAGAGAGGGAGACGGGCAGTTGGAGGGTGTGAGAGAGAGAGGCAGGGAGTTGGAGGGTATGTGAGAGAGAGAGGCAGGGAGTTGGAGGGTATGTGAGAGAGAGAGACGGGGAGTTGGAGGCTGTGAGAGGGAGAGAGAGAGAGAGAGACAGGGAGTTGGAGGGTGTGTGAGAGAGAGAAAGGGGGTTCGAGAGTGTGTGTGAGAGAGAGAGAGTGACAGCTGTAGTTGGAGGGTGTGTGTGAGAGAGAGAGGGAGTTGGAGGGTGTGTGAGAGAGAGAGACAGGGAGTTGGAGGGTGTGAGAGGAAGAAAGAGAGATACAGGGAGTTGGATGGTGTGAGAGGGAGAGAGAGCGAGCGAGTGAGTTGGAGGGTATGTGTGAGAGAGACAGGGAGTTGGAGGGTATGTGTGAGAGAGAGAGACGGGTAGTTGGAGGGTGTGGGAGGGAGAGGCAGGGAGTTGGAGGGTATGTGAGAGAGAGAGAGACGGGGAGTTGGAGGGTGTGAGAGAGAGAGAGAGAGACAGAGGGTTGGAGGGTGAGAGAGAGAAAGAGAGACAGGCAGTTGGATGGTGTGAGAGTGAGAGAGAGAGAGAGACAGGCAGTTGGATAGTGTGAGAGAGAGAGAGACAGGCAGTTGGAGGGTGTGAGAGGGAGAGATAGATAGAGACAGGGTGTTGGAGGGTGAGAGAGAGACAGAGAGAGACAGGGAGTTGGAGGGTGTGAGAGAGAGTGAAACAGAGTGTTGGAGGTTGTGTATGGGACAGAGAGGCAGACAGTTGGAGGGTGTGAGAGAGAGAGAGATAGACAGGGAGTTGGAGGGTTTACAAGAGAGAGAGAGAGAGATAGGGAGTTGGAGGGTGTGAGAGAGAGAGAGGGAGAGACAGTGAATTGGAGGGTGTGAGAGTGAGAGTGAGATAGAGTCGAATCGTTGGAGGGTGTGAGAGAGAGTGACAGGGAGTTGGAGAGTGTCAGAGAGAGAGAGAGAGAGAGACAGGGAGTTGGAGTGTGTGAGAAAGAGAGAGGGAGAGACAGGGAGTTGGAGGGTCTGAGAGAGAGAGACGGAGAGACAGTGAGTTGGAGGGTGTGAGTGAGAGAGAGAGAGACAGATGGGTAGTTGGAAGTGTGAGATAGAGAGAGAGGGAGTTGGAGGGTGAGAGAGACACAGAGTTAGAGGTTGTGTGAGAGGGAGAGAGAGACAGGGTGTTGGAGGGTGTGAGAGAGAGCGAGAGAGAGACAGGGAGTTGGAGGGTATGTGTGAGAGAGAGAGGGAGACGGGTAGTTGGAGGGTGTGAGAGAGAGACAGGGAGTTGGAAGGTGAGAGAGAGAGTGAGTTGGAGGGTGAGAGAGAGAGATAGACAGGGAGTTGGAGGGTGTGTGTGAGAGAGAGAGAGACAGGGTGTTGGAGGGTGTGTGAGGGAGAGAGACAGACAGGGCGTTAGAGGGTGTGAGAGAGAGAGAGAGACAGTGAGTTGGAGGGTGTCAGAGAAAGAGAGAGAGACAGGGAGTTGGAGTGTGTGAGAAACAGAGAGGGAGAGACAGGGAGATGGAGGGTGTGTGTGAGAGAGAGAGATAGACAGGGGGTTAGAGGGTGTATGTGAGAGAGAGACAGGGTATTGGTGGGTGTGAGAGGGAGAGGGAGACGGGATTGGAGGGTGTGAGAGGGAGAGAGAGACAGGGGATTGGAGGGTGTGAGAGGGAGAGAGAGAGAAACAGGGAGTTAGAGGGTGTGAGAGAGAGAGACAGGGAGTTGGAGGGTGTCAGAGAGAGAGAGAAAGAGACAGGGAGTTGGAGTGTGTGAGAAAGAGAGAGGGAGAGACAGGGTGTTGGAGGGTGTGAGAGAGAGAGACGGAGAGACAGTGAGTTGGAGGGTGTGAGTGAGAGAGAGAGACAGATGGGTAGTTGGAGGTGTGAGATAGAGAGAGAGGGAGTTGGAGGGTGAGAGAGACACGGAGTTGGAGGTTGTGTGAGAGAGAGAGAGAGAGACAGGGTGTTGGAGGGTTTACGAGAGAGAGAGAGAGACAGGGAGTTGGAGGCTGTGAGAGGGAGAGTGAGAGAGAGTCGAATCGTTGGAGGGTGTGAGAGAGAGAGACAGGGAGTTGGAGGGTTTACGAGAGAGAGAGAGAGAGACGGAGTTGGAGGATTTGTGATAGAGATAGAAACAGTGTTTGAGGGTGTGTGTGTGGGAGAGAGAGATTCAGGGAATTGGAGGGTGTGAGAGAGAGAGAGACAGGGGGTTGGAGGGTTTGAGAGAGGGAGAGAGACAGGCGGTTGGAGGGTGTGAGAGAGAGAGAGAGACAGGGGGTTGGAGGGTGTGAGAGGGCGAGAGAGAGAGAGGCACGTAGTTGGAGGGTGTGAGAGAGAGAGAGACAGGGGGTTGGAGGGTGTGTGAGAGAGAGAGAGAGACAGGGTGTTGGAGGGTGTGAGAGAGAGAGAGAGACCGGGCATTGGAGAGTGTGAGAGAGAGAGAGAGACAGGGGGTTGGAGAGTGTGTGAGAGAGAGAGAGGGGGTTGGAGGGTGTGAGAGAGAGAGACAGGGGGTTGGAGGGTGTGAGAGGGAGAGAGAGAGAGAGGCGCGTAGTTGGAGGGTGTGAGAGAGATAGACAGGGAGTTGCAGGGTGTGAGAGACAGAGAGACAGGGGGTTGGAGGGTGTGTGAGAGAGAGAGAGAGAGACAGGGTGTTGGAGGGTGTGAGAGAGAGAGACCGGGGGTTGGAGAGTGTGAGAGAGAGAGAGAGACAGGGTTTTGGAGGGTGTGTGAGAGAGAGAGAGACAGGGGGTTGGAGGGTGTGAGAGAGAGAGTGAGACAGGGGGTTGGAGCGTGTGAGAGAGAGAGAGAGAGAGACAGGGAGTTGGAGGGTGTGAGAGGGTGAGAGAAAGAGGCGGGCAGTTGGAGGGTGTGAGAGAGAGAGAGACAGGGGGTTGGAGAGTGTGAGAGAGCGAGAGACAGTGAGTTGGAGGGTGTGAGATACAGAGAGACAAAGAGTTGGAGGGTGTCAGAGAGAGAGAGACAGGGAGTTGGACGATGTGAGAGAGAGAGAGACAGAGGGTTGGAGGGTATGAGAGGGAGAGAGAGAGACAGGGAGTTGGAGGGTGTGAGAGGGATGGAGAGACAGAGAGTGAGACAGGGAGATAGAGCGTGAGAGAGAAAGAGACAGGTAAGTTGGAGGGTGTGTGAGAGAGACAGGGGGTTGGAGGGTTTCAGAGAGTGAGAGAGGGAGTTGGAGGGTGTGTGAGAGAGAGAGAGACAGTGAGTTGGTGGGTGGGTGAGAAAGAGAGATAGGGAGTTGGACGGTGTGAGAGGAAGAAAGAGAGAGAGACAGGGGGTTGGAGGGTGTGAGAGAGAGAGGGAGAGAGACAGTGAGTTGGAGGGTGTGAGAGAGAGAGAGAGACAGGCTGTTGGAGGGTGTGAGAGAGAGAGAGAGAGAGAGAGAGGCGGGTAGTTGGAGGGTGTCTGAGAGAGAGAGACAGGGGGTTGGAGGGTGTGAGAGAGAGAGGGAGAGAGACAGTGAGTTGGAGGGATTGTGAGAGAGAGAGAGACAGGCTGTTGGAGGGTGTGAGAGGGAGAGAGCGAGAGGCGGGTAGTTGGAGGGTGTGTGAGAGACAGAGACAGGGGGTTGGAGTGTGTGAGAGAGAGAGACAGGGGGTTGGAGGGTGTGAGAGAGAGAGGCAGGGAATTGGAGGGTATGTGAGAGAGAGAGACGGGGAGTTGGAGGGTGTGAGAGGGAGAGAGAGAGAGACAGGGAGTTGGAGGGTGTCTGAGAGAGAGAGAGGGAGAGAAAGGGAGATGGAGGGTGAGAGAGAGAGAGAGAAAGGGGGTTCGAGAGTGTGTGAGAGAGAGAGAGAGCGTGAGACGTGTGGTTGGAGGGAGTGAGGGACAGAGTGAGAGAGACAGGGAGTTGGAGGGTGTATGTAAGACAGAGAGAGTTGGAGGGTGTGTGAGAGAGAGAGAGAGACAGGGAGTTGGAGGGTGTGAGAGGGAGAGGCAGGGAGTTGGAGGGTATGTGAGAGAGAGAGAGACGGGGAGTTGGAGGGTGTGAGAGAGAGAGAGAGACAGAGGGTTGGAGGGTGAGAGAGAGAAAGAGAGACAGGCAGTTGGATGGTGTGAGAGGGAGAGAGAGAGAGACAGGCAGTTGGATAGTGTGAGAGAGAGAGAGACAGGCAGTTGGAGGGTGTGAGAGGGAGAGATAGATAGAGACAGGGTGTTGGAGGGTGAGAGAGAGACAGAGAGAGACAGGGAGTTGGAGGGTGTGAGAGAGAGTGAAACAGAGTGTTGGAGGTTGTGTATGGGACAGAGAGGCAGACAGTTGGAGGGTGTGAGAGAGAGAGAGATAGACAGGGAGTTGGAGGGTTTGAGAGGGAGAGAGAAGAGACAGGGAGTTGGATGGTTTATGAGAGAGAGAGAGAGACAGGGACAGGGAGTTGGAGGGTGTGAGAGAGAGACAGACAGGGAGTTGGAGGGTGTGAGAGAGAGAGAGAGACAGGGTGTTGGAGGGTGAGGGAGAGAGAGAGAGACAGGGTGTTGGAGGGTGAGGGAGAGAGAGAGACAGACAGGGAGTTGGAGGGTGTGAGAGGGAGAGAGAGGGAGAGACAGGGAGTTGGAGTTTGTAAGAAACAGAGAGGGAGAGACAGGGAATGGAGGGTGTGAGAGAGTGAGAGGGAGAGACAGTGAGTTGGAGGTTGTGTGTGAGAGAGAGAGAGAGACAGGGAGTTGTAGGGTGTGAGGGAGAGGGACAGGGAGTTGGAGGGTGTGAGAGATGGAGAAGACAGGGAGTTGGAGGGTGTGAGATAGAAAGACAGGGAGTTGAAGGGTGTGAGGGAGAGAGAGAGAGACAGGGTTTTTTAGGGTGTGAGAGAGAGAGAGAGAGAGAGAGAGACAGGGTATTGGTGGGTGTGAGAGGGAGAGAGAGAGAGAAACAGGGAGTTAGAGGGTGTGAGATAGAGAGAGACAGGGAGTTGGACGGTGTCAGAGAGAGAGAGAGACAGGGAGTTGGAGTGTGTGAGAAAGAGAGAGGGATAGACAGGGTGTTGGAGGGTGTGAGAGAGAGGGAGAGACAGTGAGTTGGAGGGTGTGAGTGAGAGAGAGAGAGAGACAGCAAGTTGGAGGCTGTGAGAGGGAGAGTGAGAGAGAGATGGGTAGTTGGAGAATGTGAGAGAGAGAGAGAGAGAAAGGGAGTTGGAGGTGTGAGAAAGAGAGAGAGAGGGAGTTGGAGGGTGTGAGAGACAGGGAGTTGGAGGTTGGGTGTGAGAGAGAGAGAGAGACCGGGTGTTGGAGGATTTACAAGAGAGAGAGAGACAGGGAGTTGGAGGTTTTGTGATAGAGATAGAAACAGAGTGTTGGAGAGTGTGTGTGGGACAGAGAGACAGGGAGTTGGAGGGTGTGCGAGAGAGAGAGAGAGAGAGAGATACAGGGAGTTGGAGGGTATGAGAGGGAGAGTGAGAGAGATTCGAATAGTTGGAGGGTGAGAGAGAGAGAGAGAGAGACAGGGAGTTGGAGTGTGAGAGAGAGAGACAGGGAGTTGGTGGGTTTACGAGAGAGAGAGAGAGAGAGACAGACAGATATGGAGTTGGAGGGTGTGAGAGAGAGAGAGAGAGACAGGGAGTTGGAGAGTCTGTGTGAGAGAGAGAAACAAAGCGTTGGAGGGTGTGTGTGGGAGAGAGAGACAGGGAGTTGCAGGGTGTTAGAGTGAGAGAGAGAGAAGCAGGGAGTTGGAGGGTGTGAGAGGGAGAGAGAGAGAGAGGCGGGTAGTTGGAGGTTGTGAGAGAGAGAGAGACAGGGAGTTGCAGGGTGTGAGAGAGAGAGAGACAGGGGGTTGTAGGGTGTGAGAGAGAGAGAGACAGGGGGTTGGAGGGTGTGAGAGGGAGAGAGAGAGAGAGAGGCGGGTAGTTGGAGGGTGTGAGAGAGAGAAAGACAGGGGGTTGGAGGGTGTGAGAGAGAGAGAGAGACAGGGGGTTGGAGCGTGTGAGAGAGACAGAGAGACAAAGAGTTGGAGGGTGTCAGAGAGAGAGAGACAGGGAGTTGGAGGATGTGAGAGAGAGAGAGACAGGCCATTGGAGGGTATGAGAGGGAGAGAGAGAGAGACAGGGAGTTGGAGAGTGTGTGTGAGAGAGAGAAACAAAGTGTTGGAGGGTGTGTGTGGGAGAGAGAGACAGGGAGTTGGAGGGTGGGAGAGAGAGAGAGACAGGGGGTTGCAGGGTGTGAGAGAGAGAGAGACAGGGGGTTGTAGGGTGTGAGAGAGAGAGAGACAGGGGGTTGGAGGGTGTGAGAGGGAGAGAGAGAGAGGCGGGTAGTTGGGGGGTGTGAGAGAGAGAGAGACAGGGGGTTGGAGGGTGTGAGAGAGAGAGAGAGAAACAGGGGGTTGGAGGATGTGAGAGAGAGAGACAGGTCGTTGGAGGGTATGAGAGGGAGAGAGAGAGAGACAGGGAGTTGGAGGGTGTGAGAGGGATGGAGAGACAGAGAGTGAGACAGGGAGATGGAGGGTGAGAGAGAGAGAGACAGGGAGTTGGAGTGTGTGAGAGAGAGAGAGAGAGACAGTTAGTTGGAGGGTATGTGAGAGAGAGAGACGGGGAGTTGGAGGGTGTGAGAGGAAGATAGAGAGGCAGGGAGTTGGAGGGTATGTGAGAGAGAGAGAAAGATGGAGTTGCAGGGTGTGTGTGAGAGACAGAGAGACAGGGAGTTGGAGGGTGTGAGAGGGTGAGAGAGCGCGAAACAGTGAGTTGGAGGATATGTGTGAGAGAGAGACAGGGCGTTGGAGGGTATGTGTGAGAGAGAGAGGCAGACAGGTAATTGGAGGGTGTGAGAGGGAGAGGGAGAGAGAGACAGAGAGTTGGAGGGTATGTGTGAGAGAGAGAGACGGAGACGGGTAGTTGGAGGATGTGAGGGAGAGAGGCAGGGAGTTGGAGGGTATGTGAGAGAGAGAGATGGAGATTGGGCGGGTGTGTGAGAGAGAGAGAGGGAGAGAAAGGGAGATGGAGGGTGAGAGAGAGAGAAAGATAGGGCGTTCGAGAGTGTGTGAGAGAGAGAGAGTGAGATGTGTAGTTGGAGGGAGTGAGAGAGAGAGAGAGACAGACAGGGAGTTGGAGGGTGTTTGTGAGAGAGACAGGGAGTTGGAGAGTGTGTGAGAGAGAGAGAGACAGGGAGTTGGAGAGTGTGTGAGAGAGAGAGAGACAGGGTGTTGGAGGGTGTGAGAGAGAGAGAGAGAGATAGTGCGTTGGAGGGTGTGAGAGGAAGAGAGAGAGAGAGACAGGGAATTGGAGGGTGTGAGAGGGAGAGAGAGAGCAAGACAGGGAGTTGGAGGGTTTGAGAGACAGAGGCAGACAGGGAGTTGGAGGGAGAGAAAGGGAGAGCAATCAAGAGACGGGGTTAGAGGGTGTGAGAGAGAGAGAAAGATGGAGTTGCAGACTGTGTGTGAGAGAGAGAGAGACAGGGATTTGGAGGGTGTGTGAGAGTGAGGGAGAGACAGGGAGTTGGAGGGTATGTGTGAGAGAGGGAGGGAGACGGGTAGTTGGAGGGTGTGAGAGGGAGAGGCAGGGAGTTGGAGGGTATGTGAGAGAGAGAGAGACGGGGAGTTGGTGGGTGTGAGAGAGACAGAGGGTTGGAGAGAGTGTGAGAGAGAGAGAGAGAGACAGGGAGTTGGAGGGTGTGAGAGGGAGAGTTAGCGAGAGACAGGGTGTTGGAGGGTGAGAGAGAGAGAGAGACAGGGAGTTGGAGGGTCAGAGAGAGACAGAGAGAGACAGGGAGTTGGAGGGTGTGAGAGAGAGAGAGAGAGAGAGAAAGGGAGTTGGTGGGTGAGAGTGAGAGAGAGGGAGTTGGGGGGTGTGAGAGAGAGAGACAGTGAGTTGGAGAGTGTGTGAGAGAGAGAGAAACAGAGTGTTGGAGGGTGTGTGTGGGAGAGAGAGACAGGGAGTTGGAGGGTGTGAGAGTGAGAGAGAGAGAAACAGGGAGCTGGAGGGTGTGAGAGAGAGAGAGGGAGAGACAGTGAATTGGAGGGTGTGAGAGAGAGAGAGACAGGGAGTTGGAGGGTGTGAGAGGGAGAGTGAGAGAGAGACGGGTAGTTGGAGGGTGTGAGAGAGAGAGAGAGATGGATTTGGAGTGTGAGAGAGAGAGAGAGAGACAGGGAGTTGGAGCGTGTGAGAGAGAGAGAGAGAGGGAGAGAGAGAGACAGGCAGTTGGTGGGTGTGAGAGGGAGAGAGAGACAGGGTGTTGGAGCGTGCGAGAGAGAGGGAGAGAAAGGGAGTTGGTGGGTGAGAGAGAGGGAGAGAGAGACAGGGAGTTGGACGGTTTGAGATAGAGAGACAGGGAGTTGGAGGATGGCAGAGAGAGAGAGACAGGGTGTTGGAGGGTGTGAGAGGGAGAGAGAGAGACAGGGAGTTGGAGGGTGTGAGAAGGAGAGGGAGAGAGAGACAGGAAGTTGGAGTGTGTGAGAAAGACAGCGGGAGAGACAGGGAGGTGGAGGATATGACAGAGAGAGAGAGAGACAGGGAATTGGAGGGTGTCAGAAAGAGAGAGGGAGAGACAGGGAGTTGGAGGGTGTGAGAGAGAGGGAGAGACAGTGAGTTGGAGGGTGTGAGAGAGAGGGAGAGACAGTAAGTTGGAGGGTGTGTGAGAGAGAGAGTGGGTTTGAGGGCATGAGAGTGAGACGGAGGGTAAGAGGGCATGAGGGAAAGAGAGCCTTTGAGAGAGAGAGGGGCACAGGGTTGGAGGGTGTGAGGGAAAGAGAGGGGGTTGAGGGCATGAATGAGAAGAGAGCTAGTTTGCGGGTATGAGAGAGGGTTTGAGGGTGGGTGAGGGTGAGAGACGGTTTGCGGGTGGGTGAGGGTGAGAGAAGGTTTGCGGGTGGGTGAGGGTGAGAGAAGGTTTGAGGGTGGGTGAGGGTGAGAGAGGGTTTGAGGGTGGGTGAGGGTGAGAGAAGGTTTAAGGGTGGGTGAGGGTGAGAGAGGGTTTGAGGGTGGGTGAGGGTGAGAGAAGGTTTGAGGGTGGGTGAAGGTGAGAGAGGGTTTGAGGGTGGGTGAGGGTATGAGAGAGGGTTTGAGGGTGGGTGAGGGTGAGAGAGGGTTTGAGGGTGGGTGAGGGTGAGAGAGGGTTTGAGGGTGGGTGAGGGTGAGAGAGGGTTTGAGGGTGAGAGAGGGTTTGAGGGTGAGAGAGGGTTTGAGGGTGGGTGAGGGTATGAGAGAGGGTTTGAGGGTGGGTGAGGGTGAGAGAGGGTTTGAGGGTGGGTGAGGGTGAGAGAGGGTTTGAGGATGGGTGAGGGTGAGAGAGGGTTTGAGGGTGGGTGAGGGTATGAGAGAGGGTTTGAGGGTGGGTGAGGGTGAGAGAGGGTTTGAGGGTGGGTGAGAGTGAGAGAGGGTTTGAGGGTGGGTGAGAGTGAGAGAGGGTTTGAGGGTGGGTGAGAGTGAGAGAGGGTTTGAGGGTGGGTGAGGGTGAGAGAGTGTTTGAGGGTGGGTGAGGGTGAGAGAGGGTTTGAGGGTGGGTGAGAGTGAGAGAGGGTTTGAGGGTGGGTGTGAGTGAGAGAGGGTTTGAGGGTGGGTGAGGGTGAAAGAGGGTTTGTGAGTGTGAGAGAGAGAGATAAATTAAGTCGGAAGGCGGGAGAGAGAGAAAGAGGGCTCGAAGGGTTGAGAGAGAGGGACTGAGAGCATGAGAGAGAGAGAGAGAGCGAGGGTTTAAGGCCATAAGAGAGAGGCAGACGGTTTGAGAGTGTGGGCGAAAGAGAGAGGGTTTGAGGGCGTGAGAGAGAGAGAGAGGGTTTGTGGGCATGGGAGAAAGAGAGAGTTTCAGGGTGTGAGAGAGTGGGAGAATGTTTGAGGGTGTCAGAGAGAGAGGGTTTGAGGGCATGAGGGATAGTGAGAGGGTTTGAGGCCATGCAAGAAAGAGAGGCTTTTTGAGGGGTTAGAGAGTGAAAGAGTTTTAGGGTGTGAGAGAGACAGAGAGGTTTTGAGGGTTTGCAAGAGAGAGAGAGAGACAGACGGTTGGAGGGTGAGAGAGAGAGAGAGAGAGTGCTGGAAGGCGTGAGAGAGAGTTTGATGGCATGAGAGAGAGAGGGGGTTTGAGGGTGAGAGAGCAAGAGCATTTCAGGACCTGAGAGAGAGAGACAGTGACAGAGAGGGTTTGAGGGCATCAGAGAGGGCTTGAAGGTATGAGACAGAGACAGACAGTTTGAATACATGAGAGAGGGACAGAGATGGGCGGAAGGCATGAGAGAGAGAGAGAGAGAGGGTTCAAAGGCATGAGAGAGGGATTGAGGGCATGAGAGAGAGAGTTTGAGGCAGGAGATAGGGAGATGGTTTGAAGGCGTGAGAGAAAGAGAGATGGTTTGTGGGCATGTGAGGGAGAGAGATAGAGGGTTTGAGGACCTGAGAGAGAGAGAGAGAAAGGGGGAGAGACAGTCAGAGTTTGAGGGCATCAGAAAGGGTTTGAGGGTGTGAGAAAGAGAGGGAGGGTTCAAGGGCATGAGAGAAAGAGGGAGTGTTCAAGGGCGTGGGAGAGATAGTGGGTTTGAGGTCCTGAGAGAGAGAGGTTTTGAGGGCTGGACAGGGGCACAGGGTTCGAGGGCATGAGAGAGAGAGAGAGAAGGTTTGAGGTCATGAGAGAGGGTTTGAAGGCTTGAGAAAGAGAGAGAGGGTTTGACGCAATGAGAGAGAGGGAGACAGATTTAGAGCCTGAGAGAAAGAGAGAGTTTGAGGTTGTGAGAGAGAGAGCTTTCATGGGCGTGAGAAAGAGAGACAGAGGAGGTTTGACGCCCTGAGAGACAGATTTAGAGGGCGAGAGGGAGATACAGTGGATTTGAAGACTTGAGATAGAGAGTTGCAGGGTATGAGACAGAGATGGAGAGGGTTGGAGGACCTGAGAGAGAGAGATGGTTTGAGGGTGTGAAAATATGAGAAAGGATTTGAGGGCATATGGGAGAGGGCATCAGGGGCGTGAAGGAGAGAGAGTGGGTTTGGGCATGAGAGAGAGATGGTTTGAGGGCATGAGAGAGAGAAAGAGGGTTTGAGGGCATGTGAGGAAGAGAGGGTTTGTGGGCATGGCAGAGAGAGAGAGTTTCAGGGTGTGAGAGAGGGAGTGGGTTGGAGGGCGTGAGAGTGAGAGTGAGGGTTTGAGGGCATCAGAGAGAGAGAGAGAGGATTTGAGGGAGTCAGAGAGAGGGTTTTATGGCGAGAGAGAGGTGGAGGATTTGAGGGCTTGAGAGAGAGGGAGAGAGGGTTTGAGGGCTGGAGAGGGAGAGGCACAGGATTGGAGGGCATGATTGGCAGGGAGAGGTTTTCAGGGTGTGATAGAGAGGGTTTGAGGACGTGAGAGAGAGAGAGGGAGGGAGGGTTTGAGGGTGAGAGAGAGAGAGGTAGTGTTTGAGGTAGTAAGACAGAGGGTTAGAGGGCGTGTGAGAGAGAGAGAGAGGGTTTGAGGGCATGAGTGAGAGAGGGTTTGAGGGCATTAGAGAGAGAGGATTTGAGGGTGTGGGAGTGAGAGGGTATGAGTGTGTGAGAGAGATTTTGAAGACGTGAGAGAGAGATTTTAAGGGCATGAGAGGGGGAGAGAGGATTTGAAGGCTTGAGAGGGCGCGTGTTTGAGGGGGTGAGACAGAGAGTCACAGGATTGGAGAAACATATGAGAAAGAGGGAGAATTTGAGGGCATGAAAGAGGAAGATAGAGATTTGAGGGCTTGTGGGAGAGAGGGTTTGAGGTCTTGAGAGATAGAGTCACAGGGTTGGAGGGCGGGAGTGAGAGAGAGAAAGGGTTTGAGGGCATGAGAGTGAGAGGGTTTGAGGGCATTAGAGAGAGGTTTTGAGGGTATGGGTGTGAGAGGGTATGAATGTGTGAGAGAGATTTTGAGGGCATGAGAGTGAGAGTAAAGGCTTGATGGCGTGAGAGAAAGTAAAAGTGTTTGAGGGAATGAGAGAGAGAGAAGTTTGAGGGCGAGAGAGAGAGAGATAGAGGTATTGAAAGTTATGGAAAGATGAATAGTAACTCTTTTGAGTACAAACCTGTTTCCATCTGTTTCAGATGAAGTTACATGTTTCGTAGTTTGCCATTGTGAGATTTGAACTCTTGATCTCAGGGTTACAAACCCAGTACCATAACCACTTGGCTACTTAGGCCAAGCGAAAGATGACTTGTAGTCGCAAGTATTCACAGTGTGCTGCTGACGTCAATTGTTGCTAAAATTAAATATCCAGCATAACCAGCATCATACCCTAGCTATTATACTTACGTTTTACACATCTGTTTGTAGCAGGGCTCACAGCCCATCCAGAGCGCGCACAAATATTAGCTCTGAAAGCAAAATTTATCTGTGTTAATTATGAAATTCTCCGTCAAACCACTATTCATTTTATTTGTTATACTTAGAAAAGGTGTTTGTTTCTTTTCCTTTGGCTGTGTTATCTATTGGATTATTCACATAGCCATTATCAGTTATACATCAAGGTACTCCCTGATGACTTAGCAAGTTTGTCCACTGAGCAGCAATCCCTCCCAGGCCCCAGGTGCAATTTCTGTGTTATATGGGTTGGCTGATCTTCGTTGGGCTGGTAGTTGGAATAATGGAACTGGCCTCTGAGTCATCAGAATAGGAGAATATTGGCCAACTTGCCATTCTTGCTCGATATCTAGCTATTCCCTCCAGAACGTGAGAACAAGATTGGGCTCTGCTGTGATACCTCAAAGATCAACTAGGTGCTGCTTTCCATTGCCAATGTCCACATGTCATCGGGTGACTGAAAAGTTGAACCATAAGAATAATTCAAAAATGCTAAGTGTATAATCCTCAAAGCAGCTTGAGACGCCCTGGGCCTGTTTCACCCCCTGCGCTCTAGTGTTCAACATGCTGATTTACTCAGGCTGATGAACAAGAACTTGCTTCTCCTTTTGTAGGTATTCATAGGAACATAGGAACAGATGAAGGCCATTCAACCTGTTCTGCCATTCAATAAGTTCACGGCTGATCCAACACTTATCCACACTGTCCCCACAACCCTTTACCTTATTGTTAATCAGAAAACTATCAATCTGTGCTTTAAATATACTCATTGAGTGAGCGTCCATAGCCTTCTGGGGTAGAGAATTCCAAAGACTCACAACCCTCTGAGTGAAGACATTTCTCCTTATCTTGGTCTGAAGTGGCTTCCCCCTTATTCTGAAATTGTGTCCCCTGGTTCTAGACTTCCCAATCAGGGGAAACATCTTACCTGCATCTACCCTGTCTATTCCTTTCAGTATTTTGTAGGTTTCAATGAGATCACCCCTCATTCTTCAAAGCTCGAGAAACCCAGTTTCCCCAACCTCTCCTCACAGGACAGCCTCACCATCCCCGGAACAAGTCTGGTGAATCTTAGTTGCACTTCCTCTATGGCAATATATCCTTTCTTAGGGAAGGGGACCAAACCTGCCCACAGTACCCCAGGTGCGGTCTAACCAATCTCCTATATAACTGAAGCAAGAATTCACTCCTGTGCTCAAATCCTCTTAATAGCTGATAAAGGCTAACATTCCATTAGCTTCCTATTTGCCTGCTGCACCTACATGTAATCTCTTATCATTTCTAATCACTTACTATTTAGGAAATACTCTGCACATCTGTTCCTTCTTCCAAAGTGGATAGCCTCAATATTTTTCACATTATGTTCTACCTGCCACATGAAATTCTCTTCTTACCCACTCACTAAGTGGTCAAATTCTCCTGTAGCCGCTTCACATCTTCCTCACGACACATTCCCACCGAGCCAAACTTGGAAATATTACATTTGGTCCCCATATCCAAATCATTGATATATATTACAAACAGCAGTGTGCAGCCAATAAAAACATTGGGAAAGAGAAATGTTAGAGAATAGAAAAAAGGAGGAAAAGTAACTTCACCCTCTTTTCTTTAGATTTTACCAGCTCTTTCCCAGCAACTTTATCTTTAATCTCAGATTTTTTTTATATCTAACCAGCCATCAATTGCCATTTGGCTCCATTATCCATTCTCTCATGTTGTTTCTCTCTTTTCAGCTTTCAACCTATTACAGTACGATCTTTTACACCGTTAAAGCTCCGTCTATCTTGTTTCAGAATTATCTTTTAGGAATATGACCTAATTCAAGCTTAAAAATAAAAATGCCATGAGTAGTTTTGTATTCAATAAATCCACTGATCTCTGCACGCCACCTCTAACATTATTACTCAATTAAATAATTGCCCAAACTGTTGTCAAATGTTTGCTTTTTGTGCAGAAATAAGCAATTAATTTTCCCACACTTTCTAATACTTTCTAATTCTTGTGAACACGGTGGGAAAAAGCAGTATATTCAAGCTCATTCTCTTGTTCACACAATAGCGCTTCTGGAAATCACTTTATATAGGTTGTAGCTCCTTTTTATCTAAGTAAAAGGGGTAAGTAATGAACCAGCCTTCAGAATTAATTATACATCTTAATATGTCCAGTGATGTTCAAAGATGTAGTTACTAAAGTAAGAAAGAGTATCAATGGGAAACACAGCACCTGGGTGCAAACACCATGAATACAGCTCATTAACCTCTTTTGGATGTCCGATACTCATAAATCAGGCCATCAGCCCATTTTGAGACAAAAAGGTTGGAAGATGTGACAATCCCAAAGCAGAGTTTATTTCTCTCCCTTCATGCTATATATCATTTCCAAGTTTAGGAAGACAAATAGTCAATTCTCAAACCTTTATCAATGTTACTGACATTTTGATGTTGTGTGGTAAGATTTCTCAATTCTGCTCTGTAGAGAGCATGATGCAGAGAATACCTCATGTGACCAGTCATGGATGTGAATATGCATTTACACCCTGTGGTAAAGTCTGTTATAATGATGCTCTGTATCTCACAAACAATTTAAAAAAATGTTTTAAAATCCCCCTTGATAGTGACCAATTGTAGTTTTTAAAACAGGCTGGTAATCTATGATTATAACATTTTATTGACAACTACAAGCTAGTACACTGAGACAGACAACACCTATTCATATGGCATCTTTAACGTGGAACTTGTTTGAAGGTGGCTCATGGAGGCAGGAGGAAAATGGATACCTTGCCAAAGAAGGGACGATTCGATGGGGTGGTTAGAAGCTGAATCAAAGATAAGATATAAGGAGATAGAAAGATGGAGAGACTTAGTCTAGACTGTGGAATTTGCACTCTGTCGGTGACTGAATGGATAATGGGACAAAAAAGGCACAAAACATGGGGCCAAAACAGTAGATCTCACGAGGAGATAGGTTACAAAAATGGGGAACGTTGAGGCAATGAAGGGATTTGAAGAATTGGAAAGAATTTGACTGCATTGGGAGATCAGCAAGGTCAGGAACAATGGGTGAGTGGAACTTGCTGCTGGGTAGAATGCACACAGCAGGATTTTACAAGCTGAAGTTTATACAGGGTCGAGGATGAAAAGCTAACCAGGAGAGCATTGTAATGGTCAGGTTACAGGTGACAGGGTTTTGAAGGAAGCTTTTTGAGGCAGATGGACTGATATAGGGAGAGTCAGACAATGTTACAGATATAGAAATATGTGGAATAAAAGCTTTGGAGTTGGATGCTCAGCTCTGGATGGTTTGGTTCAATGAGACCAAGATTAATGGAAAGTGGCTGAGGAAATACATTTCAGTTGGCCCACAAGTTAACCTGTTTTTGGTAGATGAATCAGTGTGGCACAGGAGGAGGCCACTTGGCCCATCATGTCTGCACCGGCTCTCCCAATGAGCCAGTGTCATTGCTCTGCCTTTTCCCCATACACCTGCACATTGAATATTTGAATACAAACGTCGCATTTGCTTCTTTTGCAAATCGCTTTCAATCGATTCCTTCTGGTTCTGGATCCTTTTCTGAGTGGGAAAGGGTTCACCTTGTCCACTCTGTCCAGCCCCCTCATGGTTTGGAACATCCCGATCAAATCTCCTGTCAGCCTTGTCCCCTCCAAGGGAAACGGGGCCAGTGTTTGGGATCTATCTTTCCAGCTGACGCTTCTCCTTCCTCACCCTTGTCAACCTCTTCTACACTCTCTCCAATGTGTCCCCATCTTTCCTAGAGTGTGGCGCCCAGGACTCTGCCCAATGCTCCAGCTGTGGCCTAACCAGTGTCTTCTATCCCTTCAGCAGAAGCTGCCAGCTCTTGTCCTCTCTGCCCCTGGCAATAAGGCCCAGGACACTATGTGCTTGATTCCCTGCTCTCTGCAGCTGTCCCAGCAGCTTCAATGGTGTGTGCACATGGCCAGGCAGCTTTCTGTGCTGCTGCCCCCTCTCCAATCCCCCCGTTCCTGGGCCTGGCTGGCTGGCTGGATGTGTCTCCAAGGCCAGGACAGCTCGGCCTGTTCGGAAGCCCCAGTTGCTGCAGCAACTCTTCAATTCCTCATGTCAATGGCGAGGAGAAAGCAGCCCAGCAGCATTGAGCTGAAGGGGCTTCACCCACTGACCCAGACGCTCCCACTGGGCTGACACTTGCCTTCCTCAGACGCAATGTCAACAGTTGCGGCCCCGAGTCGGAGCGGCCGCGGGGGCCACAATGAGGTCGTCCGGACGGGACTTTTCCAGCACGTTTGCCGTTCCCGCCATGAGCTGAGGCTCCGCAATCAAGCGCGCGCCCCGCCCACTGCTCCCCAGCTGCGGGGGCAGCGCGCGCCCCGCCCCGCCCCGTCCCGCCGGCTCAGCCAATCACTGCAGCCGGACACGTGGCACTCAGCCGCCATTGTCCAATCAGCAGCGAGCAGCTCATCGCCTATTGGTCCTGATCTCCCGACGCATCACAAAGCTGATCCGAGGCTTCCAATCCCTCAATTGCCTGAACTGTGGCCAATTGCCAGTCCAGGGAGACACCGTGTCCGAGTCCTCCTGGGCTGCTGGAGCAGGGACTTTTCACACAGGGACTGGACTTTCTGGGAAGGGCAAAGGGCCATTTCAGGAATGGCTCTTGTTTCACCTCCCACTCCTCAGCATGCAGTTTGCTCTCAGGCATTGGAAACACAACCATTCCTGGTGCATCTGCAACCCTCATCCTTCTCAAGCAGCCCAAACAAAAGCTGCTCGGTGGGGAGAAATATCCTGAAGCTCCTCACGGAACAATAACATCACCAATGACGGCAAAGGGAACCACTCAAACATGATAGAAACGGAGCCTCTCCCAGATCCCCTGCTCAACCCTCTCAGGAGACATCCAAACAGAACATGCTGCAAAAACTCAGCTGCTCTGTCTCTCTCTCTGTGTGGAGAGACAAACACAGTTAACGCTTCCAGTCTCTCTGACTTCTCCAGAGCTGCAGTTGCAATGCTTTGTTGTCTTTGACTCTGTTACTGATCCTGGTCATTATTCCTTTTCTTACACTTACTCCTGGATTCCCAGGATTCCCAGATGTGCTCTGAACTCAGAGGAATTTCTGTAGCAAAAACTAAGAGAGCTGGAAAAGCCCAGCAGGTCCGACAACATCTGCGGAGAGGAAACACTGTTAACGTTTCCAGTCCGTCTGACTCTTCATCAGAATTTCTGGAGACCTGGGCTCCATTTTTCTGATGATCTAACCCAACATTTAATTAGTTTCTCACCATTGTATCAACATTAAAAGGGAACAAAAACTACTGATGATTTCACACTACTTTCTACATGAGCAACTGTTAATTCCACCCGTTATCTATCCATGTAACCCAAAGTATATCGCTCAGTCATTGCTAACGCCTTGTTTGCCAACAGACCTGCCTGGTTCATGTATTGTGTTCCCAAGGCTGCGAAAGGATTCACTCGGTTCTGAATTCCCATAAGCAGGTGTGTCTTTCTGAAGTCACGTCAACCTTAAAGGGACCCTGCTCACAAACTGCTTAAAGCAGTGAAGGTGATGGAATGGTTGCCTATTAAAACCACGCTTCATCTCAGAGGGTTAAATTATGAATCTGTGGCAAAATCGCAAGTTTAGTTGTGGTTAGTTCCCTTCAAATGTGAGTTAGATTTTATATTCAACGTTTAAATATAATGTATTCTACTTCTATTGGTTCTTCATTTTGTCCCTTTTTGAAAGCTGTTCCCTCTATCCTGACATTGTTCCCCTCACTGTGTTACACACCAGCCAAAAGAATGGACAACAATTTACTGATTTATCAATCTAGTTTAACACTGCCGTGCAGGAATGAAACAGTGCTGCATAGTCATCGATTCCTGTCAGGAAGATATAATAATTCTCATAATGTTATTGAACTCTGTGGTAAAATAAAGATATCTGTGTCTGTGAGAGAGAGAGAGACTTAACTGGATTAAATGGTAAACATGGGGGAGGATTAGAATGTGAGGTTTGAAAGGACATTTGCATTTTTAAATAAACCTGACTAGATTGTTTTCAAAGGAGGAGTGAAAGGTGTCACCGGGCCAGGTGAAGTTTAGAAACATTGTGTTTATTTTTTCCAAAAGGTTACTGGTAAGACTTTGTGCCATGAGAGTTTTTTATTATCAGAAAGGTAAAGTCCAAAGACACAGTGAAACAGTGGGAATTTGCATTCAAAGGGGAAAATATGTATAAAAGGAATGAAGGCTGTGTGTCAGGGTAAGTATTTTTAAGACCTAAGAAGTGTAAGGAGCCTCCAGAATCCATGCCTCAAGCTGCTGTTTTCAAAGAACTGAAGTTAAGAAATCTCAGTGTGAATTGGACTGGTTCAGGGGATTGTGTGTCACCTTGCCTGGCTCTTTGGAAACCTATGCATCTTCCTGTTGCCTTAATGGAAGTGAAACTGGGAGTCAGATTAAGTAGGGGATTTAGAAGTAACTATCGTAGTGATTTGTGGACATAGATATGTGCTTAAAATTCATTTTTCTTTTTCATAAATGTTCAGTTTAGTTTTGTAAAAAGACTTGGTGGTTTTATCACTGCTGAATTCAAGACACACATCCCGAAATTTATAAAAACTATCAAACAAGTTGTGGCTTTTGTGTCAAGTTTCCCTTTGAATCACAGAATCTTAACGGCACAGAAGGAGGCCATTCGGCCCATCGTGTCTGCACCGGCTCTCCAAGTGAGCATGATGACTTAGTGCCATTGCCCTGCCTTTTCGCCATACCCTTGAACATTGTTTCTATTCAAATAATCATCTAATGTCCTCAAATGCCTCAGTTGAATCTGCTTCCACCACGCTTCAGGCAGAGCAGTCCAGACCCCAACCACTCGCCGTGTGAGAAAGGTTTTTCTCACATCACACTTGCTTCTTTTGCAAATCACTTTAAATCTGTGCCCTCTCATTCTTGATCATTTTACGAGAAGGAACAGCTTCTCCCTATCTACTCTGTTCAGCCCCCTCATCATTTTGAACATCTCTATCAAATCTCCTCTCAGCCTTCTCCTCGCCAGGGAGAACAGTGCCAACCTCTTCAATCTATCCTCATAGCTGAAGTTTCTCATGCTTGGAAGGACTCTTGTAAACCTCTTCTGCACTCTCTCCAACGTGTTCACATCCTTCCTACAATGTGGCACACAGAATTATACACAATGCTCCAATTGATGTCTAATGAGCGTCTTATATAAATTCAGCATAACCTGCTTGCTCTTGTACTCTGTGCCCCTATTAATGAAGCCTGGGATACTATATGCTTTATTACCTGCTCTCTCCACCTGTCCTGCCACCTTCATTCATCTATGCACATAGATACCCAAGTCTTTCTGCTCCGACAGCTCCTTCAGAATGTCACCCCTTATTTGATATTGTCTGTCCATGTTCTTCCTACCCAAGTGCATCACCTCACACTTCTCATTTGAACAACTCAGCATTTACCATCAGCTTTGCCAGAAAATATCCACACCCTTCAATTAGATGTCGGATGAAGCTCCACTTATCTTCAAGACAGAATTAGGATTTGAGGGCGTCAGAGAGAGGGGGTTTGAGGGTGTGAGAAAGGGAGAGAGTATTTGAAGGTGGGTGAGAGAGGACTTCATGGCTTGGAAACGAGACAGGGGGTTTTAGGCGTGACAGAGAGAGAGAGATGGTTTGAGGGCCTGAGAGAGAGCGAGGATTTGAAGGTGTGAGGGAGGGGGTTTTGAGGGCATGAGAAAGAGAGAGAGAGAGAGGGGGGGTTTGTGGGCTGGAGAGTGAGAGGGAGGGTAAGAGGGCATGAGAGAGAAGGGAATTGAGAGCGTGAGAGAGAGGATTTGATGGCGAGAAAGAGAGACATTTTCAGGGTGTAGTGAGAGAGAGAGAGGGTTTGAGATGGAGAGTGTTTCAGTGTGTGAGAGAGGGGGACAAAGGTTTTGAGGGCGTCAGAGAGAGGATTCGTGGGTCTCAGAGAGAGAGGGTTTAATTGCGAGAGAGAGAGGGAAGGTCTGAGGGCTTGAAAGAGAGAGGCACAGGGTTTGAGAGCATGAGAGAGAGAGGGTTTGAGAATGTGAAAGTGAGAGGGAGGGTAAGAGGGAGAGAGAGACAGGGTTTGAGACTGTGAGAGAAAGAAAGAGGTTTTGAGGCTATGAGAGAGAGAGGGTTTGAGGGCATGAGAGAGAGAGATAGAGAGTTTGAAGGCTTGAGAGAGAAAGTTTCAGGCCATGAGGAGAGGGAGAGGGTTGGAGGACCTGAGAGAGAGAGAGAGAGAGTGAGGGTTTGAGGGCATCAGAGAGAGAGAGAGTGTTTGAGGTTGTGAGAAAGAGAGAGAAGATTTGAGAGTGTGAGAGAGAGAGAAGCAAAGTGTTGGAGGGCATGAGAGACAGAGAAAGGGTTTGAGTGCGTGAGAGAGAGATGGTTTGAGGGCATGAAAGAGAGAGGAAGAGGTTCAGAAGGCTTGAGAGAGAAAGAGAGAGAGAGAAAGAGGGGTTCCGAGGGCATGAGAGAGTGAGGTTTGAGGTTGTGAGACAGAGGGAGATGGTTGGAGGAACTGAGAGAGAGAGAAGGTGGCAGAGAGGGTTTGAGGGCATCAGAGAGGGTTTGAGAGCATGAGAGAGAGAGGGTTGAGGGCATGAGAGGGAGAGGGTTTGAGGGCATGTGAGAGAGAGGGTTTGAGGGTGTGGGAGAGGGAGATAGAAAGTTTGAAAGTTTGAGAGAGAGAGAGACAGTTTCAGGGTGTGGGAGAGAGGGGTTGAGGGTTTGAGAGAAAGAGGCACAGCGTTGGAGGGTGTGATAGACAGAGAGGGTTTAGGGCATGTGAGAGGGAGGGTTTGAGGGCGTGAGAGAGAGAGGGAGAGGGTTTGAGGGCATAAGAGAGAGAGAGGGAGGATTTGAGGGTGTGAGAAATAGAGACAGAGGGTTGGAGGGCGTGAGAGAGAGAGGGGGGTTGTGGGCCTGAGAGTGAGAACAAAGGCTTGATGGCATAAGAGAGAGACAGTGTGTCTGAGGGCATGAGAGAGAGGGAGATGGTTGGATGAACTGAGAGAGAGAGGGTTTGAGGGCATGAGAGGGAGAGAGAAGCTTTGACAGCGTGAGAGGGAGGGAAAGATGGCATGAGAGAGGGGGTGGATTTGAGAGCATGAGAGATAGAGATGGTTTGAGGGCATGAGTGAGGGTTTGAGGACAAGAGAGAGAGGGTTTGAGAGTGAGAGAGGGAGAGAGCATTTGAGGGCATGAGATGGAGAGAAAGGGAGGGTTTGAGGGTGTGAGAGAGAGAGAGGCACAGGGTTGGAGGGTGTGATTGACAGAGAGAGGTTTTGAGGGTGTGATAGAGAGGGTTTGAGGACATGAGAGAGAGAGAGAGGTAGGGTTTGAGGTTGTGAGACAGAGGGTTGAAGGGCGTGAGAAAGAGAGGTTTTGTGGGCATGAGAGAGAAAGAGAGGGGGTTTGAGGGCGAGAGAGAGCCTTTCAGGGCGTGAGAGAGAGACAGCGAGTGGGATTGAAGGCGTGAGAGAAAAAGAGAGAGGGTTTGAGAGTGTGTGTGAGAGAGACGATTTGAGGGCATGAGAGAGAGGGTTTAATGGTGAGAGAGACAGAGAGGGAGTGTTTGAGGGCTTGAGAGAGAGAGAGGCACAGAGTTGGAGGGCACGATAGACAGAGTGAGGCTTTGAGGGTGTGATAGAGAGGGTTTGTCATTTAGAGGAACAGCACGCCAGTTACCCATCTCTCCCCAATGTTGGGGAGTCTGGCCGCATATCCAACAGGCACCCTGTCCTACCTCTCTAGCATAGGTGTGGCAAAGAGACAAAAAGGTGTTTGGGCGATGGTCCCTTGGGTATACCCCGTGGAATATAACAAAGAACAGTGTGCTATACATAATACAAGTTAAATCGCTTAGTAACAGTGGCTATACTATCGCCGGACAATGTTTTTTTACAGCGGGTAACGTGGATCCAGTCTTCCTTCCCTTCAACCTTCCGAGCTGTCCGAGCTGTTAGCAACACGAGGTAGGGCCCTTTCCACCGAGGGGAAAGAGAGTCTTTATTTCGATTTTTTACATACACTTGAGCACCTGGCTGGAGTATCTTCTGCAGTCACATGAGCCTGCCTTACCCTCCCATGCAATTCAGCTTGTGTGTTGCATAGAGCTTGGGTGTAAGCCGAAGTCTGCTCACGGTTCCATACTAAGGTGAAGTTTTCGGCACATCCAGGAGGCTGGGCTCCGGTACTCATAGGACGTCCCATAAGAGCTTCATGGGGGGTTATTCCAGTGGCTCTATTTTTCCTATTTCGCACAGCATAAAGCACGACTGGGAGTGCTTCTGGCCACGGGAGGTTAATATCCTGACAAACGTTAGACAGGGCGTTTTTCAATTCCCCATTTCCCCTTTCTACCATCCCTGAGGACTGTGGCTGGTCGGGAATATGCAGTTTCCATTGAAATCCCAGAGCCTGCGCTAAGTCTTTTACTGTCTTTCTGGTAAAGTGAGTCCCTCGGTCACTATTTATTCCCCGAAGTTTTCCCTATCCAGGTGATATTTCTTTCCACAATATTTTCACCAGCGTTCACGCAGCATCTTTCCGTGTGGGGGAAGCTTCTACCCATCGGGTGACCATGTCCACGATCGCTAAGATATTCTTATATCCCAAGGCCCAGGGCAAAGGCCCAAAAGCAGTGAGTAAAGTTTGGGAGGGTGTCCTGGGCAGGGGAGCTGATCACACACGGCTGCTGCTCCTTTGTTATTCTGCTGCCAAATCCAACAAGAGCCAGTGATTTGTCAGCGATGAGCATTGGTCTCGAGGCAGCGATGCCTCAGGAATGGGGACACTGAGGGGCTGACAGGACCTTCTCACTCAGCTCACAGCCTGGATGGCATCACTTGGAGACACAGCCAATCAGGAGACAGCGGCTCCGTGCCAGCCAATCAGGAGACAGCGGCTCCGTGCCAGCCAGTCAGGGGACAGCGGCTCCGTGCCAGCCAATCAGGGGACAGCAACTCCGTGCCCAGCCAATCAGGAGACAGGGGCTCCGTGCCAGCCAATCAGGGGACAGCGGCTCCATGCCAGCCAATCAGGAGACAGGGGCTCCGTGCCAGCCAATCAGGGGACAGCGGCTCTGTGCCCAGCCAATCAGGGGACAGCGGCTCCATGCCCAGCCAATCAGGGGACAGCAGCTCCATGCCAGACAATCAGGAGACAGCAGCTCAGTGCCAGACAATCAAGGGACAGCAGCTCCGTGCCAGACAATCAGGAGACAGCGGCTCAGTGCCAGACAATCAAGGGACAGCAGCTCCGTGCCAGCCAATCAGGAGACAGTGGGGCCGTGCCAGCCAATCAGGGCACAGAAGCCCTGTCCCGCGCTCTGACCGTTACCGCTCGTGCACTGAGGCTGCGGCCGGGGATTGTGGCTGGAGCCCTGAAGCCGGGTCAGTGGGGGCGGATTGGTGGGGGGGGGGGGGTGTGGGGGGGTCACCGGTCATGGGGCCGCGGCGAGGGCAGGATTTCAATGACCACTCCCCACCCCTCCCAATGCCACCTCGGTTGGGAACCGAGTTTGTGTCCAGAGGTAACTCGGTGGCGGGGGAGACCCGCCTGAGGCCCGTTTAACCCCTGAGGGGGGGCGGGGTTCCCGCCCTGGGTCACAGCCAGGGGGCGGGGCTCCCCCCTTGGGTCACAGCCAGGGGGCGGGGTTCCCCCCTTGGGGGTCACAGCCAGGGGGCGGGTTTCCCGGCCTGGGTCACAGCCAGGGGGCAGGGTTCCCGGCCTGGCTCACAGCCAGGGGGCGGGTTTCCCGGCCTGGGTCACAGCCAGGGGGCGGGGTTCCCCCCTTGGGTCACAGCCAGGGGGCGGGGTTCCCCCCTTGGGTCACAGCCAGGGGGCGGGGTTCCCACCCTGGGTCACAGCCAGGGGGCAGGGTTCCCGGCCTGGCTCACAGCCAGGGGGCGGGTTTCCCGGCCTGGGTCACAGCCAGGGGCGGGGTTCCTGCCCTGGGTCACAGCCAGGGGGCGGGGTTCCCACCTTGGGTCACAGCCAGGGGGCGGGGTTCCCCCCTTGGGTCACAGCCAGGGGGCGGGGTTCTCACCCTGGGTCACACCCCATTCTCTGGCCATCCTGCTCGCTCCAGTGGGTTTCATTAAATTCCACCCAAAGTCACTGATCAATCCAATAGGCAATTCAGGAGGAAGGTCCATTCCCAGGGAGCAGGGAGATATAGATGAGGCGACCGGCATAGAGATGTATTTCACAGGAAGTGAGATAAACACATGGGCGAGGAAGGAGGAGAAGAGAATGACCACTGGGTTTAGATGAAGAGGGGTAGGAGCAAGGGAAGTGGAGACAGTGGTCATGTCACTGGCCTAGTAAGCCCAAGGTCTAGGTCTGGGGGCACTGGGTTCAAATCCCACCGTGCCAGCCGGTGGATTTTAAATTCAGTTAATAAACCCAACATGACAACTATTGTCAATTTGTTATAAAGATCGACCTGGCTCACTAACGTCCTCCCTTTAGGGAAGAATATCCTTACCTGGTCTGACCTGCATGTGACCCTGGACCCACAGGAATGTGGTTGACTCTTAACTGACCTCTGAAATGACCGAGCAAGCTGCTCAGTTCAGGGGTAATTCGCAACAAATGTTGGCCTTGCCAGTGACCCCCACATTCCATGAAAAAATCTAGCTCCTTTTGTTTAGAGGAACTTTCAAATCATCTTTCTTTAAATGATTCCCTAACTCAGCTGCAGAGTTTAATCAGCAGACAGATAATATGATTTCAATGGTCTTTTTTAAAGACAAATTTTGGCAATGCAGCTGGTCAGCGGGTCTTCAAATGGGATCTTTTCCGTCGATTTGAGAGGATGGATGGGGCTTTGGTTACAAATTGCATCCAAAATTTGTAGCAGCTAAAAGCAGTGAGGTGCTCCCTCAGCTCTGCACTGATGCGTCAACATCAATTTTTGGGCACAAGCCTCGGATGTGGAGTTTGAACGGGGACCTTCTGACTGGGGCAGACTGACTTACCCACTGACCCAAGGGAACATTGACCTCCTGCAGCCTTTTCTCCAGTTGCAGGCTTGGCTTCTAACAATGCTGGTTCCCTGATATTCCCAACAAGATTTAAGTATATTTCTGAAAATCTCCAAGTGCTTGCTGAATATTGGTCCTAACCCTGAGCAGGAGTAGTTGCTTTTTTTCTCCGGGTTCACACCAACAATGTCAGCTGTGGCCCAGTGAGCACAGTTCTTGACTTTGAATGGGAAGGGTGTGGCCAAGTCCTAATCCAAAGATTTGAACACAAAACCTAGACTGATGCTCCCAGTGCAGTACTGAGGGAGTGCTGCAGTCTTCAAGGTGCTGCTGTATTTGGATAAGGCATCAAATGGAGGCCCCTATCTGCCATCTCAGGTGAAGATAAAAGATCCGGTGGAGCTGTTTTGGATAAAAGCCTCAAACAAGATCACTAAAACAGAAGTCCTGCTGGTAATTGCATTTCTGTTTGTAGGAGCTTGCTGAGTGTAAATTGGCTCGGATATTAACTTCATTGCAACAGTGACGATGCTCCACATGTACCACATGTTCCTTTCAAGCACTTTGGGATGTCCTGAGGCCATAACCAGTATTAAATACATGCAAGTTCTTTGTTTCCTATAATACAAACAACAGCGGTGAGGGTGGCCTTGGCAACCAGGCCTGGCATTGCCTGTTTTCACCTGAAGCACAATGATAAGGCACTGAAACCACCATAAAATGCAGTTTGGCTGAAATGAATAGAAACAGTATAAATGAATTGACAGTGGTTGGGAGCAAGGAGAATAACCGTCTGTTAAATTTCCAGTGACTGAAACTTGTTATAAACAAGCGGGATTTAATAGTAACCTATAAAATTCTAACAGGACCAGACAGGGTAGATGCAGGAAGGATGTTCCCGATGGTGGGGGTGTCCAGAACCAGGGGTCACAGTCTGAGGATATGGGGTAGACCATTTAGGACTGAGATGAGGAGAAATTTCTTCACCCAGACACTGGTGAGCCTGTGGAATTCACTACCACAGAAAGTAGTTGAGGCCAAAACATTGTATGTTTTCAAGAAGGAGTTAGATATAGCTCTTGGGGGGGGCGAAAGGGATTAAAGGGTATGGGGAGAAAGCGGGAGCAGGCTATTGAGTTGGATGATCAGCCATGATCAGAATGAATGGTGGGGCAGGCTCGAAGAGCCTGTTTCTATGTTTCTATGAGCTCTTTTGCAGATTGGACATATTAGAAATTCAGCAATATTTGGAAATGTAGTCAGAGTAATTGTTATCCTGGGGGATTTGCTGTGCTGTCACATTAAGGTGAAAATGGCTTTCTAACTTCTGGTGTCAAATGCCAATCTGAATCCCCAGAGCAGAAATGCCCAGCTGCAGTGAACCTTTCTCAGGACAGGCAGTCTGATGCAGCTTTGAATCCACTCTGGCTTCAGCCCAACGCCAAGGCAAGATCACCTGTGAACTTGTTAACATTTCAACATGTCTTAGTAATATCAATAGACAACACTCCCACATTTGTAAGATTGATCATCATATAAATACCGTCCACTCCCACATAAAGGGCAGTGAAGACCTGGAACTGTGTCGCTGTGAAAGGCTGTTGATGGTGGGTCATTTGGAGATTTTGGGACTGAGATCCGTGTTTCTATGTTGCTAACCACATTCTCCTAACATTCAATATGAGCACATGGGGAGCAGGGCACTGCATTTTCTGAGCTTCTCTCTGGCTCGGGGCAGGAGTGAGGGTAGCAGGTCACTGCGGCCTGGTGGGTGATGGGTGAGTGCTGCCTCCTGGAAATTCTGCTCTGAGATCAGGGTAATTACAACTTAACTTTCTTATTTCGGATCTCACTGAGAGGCGAGAACGAGATCTTCAACTTCCTTAATCACTTGCTGAGAAGTGACAAAGGATGAGACGGAGTGAAATGGAGTTGGGCGGAGAGCACAAAACAGACGGTATCACTTTGCCCATCCCGCACTCCATCCAACTCTCAGTTCCATTGACTCATTAACGACCAGCACAAGTGATTCTGCTTATTTAGCATCGCTGCTTGTGCCCATATCACTCCGTTATCATGATCATTTTGGACTACACAGCTTTTTCTCCCCTGTGTTTTGTTTTTTAAGGGTAGGCCACAATGAGGATTAATGGCTTGGAAAATGTGAATGATCACACAAGGGTGCTGAAGTGATAAGAATGCAGACAAAGCTTGAGTTATTTTGGTTGAATCATTGCGGGGTTTGGAGCCGTTGTGACAGAGATGGGGAGATATTAGACGTTATGCTGGTTCCTTCACACTGCTCCACCGGGCAGGGTTGAAACATTCATTCCACCACTGAATTGAAAACCATCCCACCAGCTCTCCTGGAATTCCTTGAGATTGGACAGTAGGCTACCAATATTATACAATAGGCTACCAATATTATAATCAAGTGCAGCGCTAAATTACATTTACAGCGCAGAGACAGGTCATTCAGCCCAACTATTCCATGCCCGGGTTTATACTCCACACAAGCCTCCTGCTGACTTTTTCAGCTAACCCTGGGCAGTGTCTTCTCCACTGTACAAAAAAGGTTCTCTGGCATCGGGGCCATTTGAAGGTGTTGTGCCCTGCAGCGCCATCTGACAGGACGCAGCCAATGAGCAGCCCATTATGGGAGATGTGGGTGCTGCTGAGGGATCCGTGGCCCTTAATTGTGTCACAGGCGAACTAACAACTGCTGCCCCGAGATCCAACCTCCATGAAAATCTCCTGGAGGCTGAAACACATCGGAGAACAGACCCAACCGGCTTCAGTCGTATTTTCTAGGCTCCCTCCCCACCCCCCAACTGAATCCAAATCCTCAGGGCTGGGAAGATTCTGCCCTCTGTCACCATGTCCTGCTATTTGAGTATTGCTGAAAAAGAGATCTCGGACTCATCAGTGCGATACGAAAAATTTAGATGTGGCCCTTTTTTCAGCAATACTCAAGTTCTTTACTAGCAAAGCTTCGATTCCTTTCTCCCTCATGTGGTTACCCAGCTTTTCTTTAAATGTATCTATGGCATTCACTTATGGAGCAGGTTTCGTGTTCTTGCAATTGTCTAACTGCAGGAGCAATGTCCATTCACGTGGTGCAGGAAAGGTCAGACATAGGACTGAGGGTGATTAAACTTTATAGGCCTCAAAGCTATACAATTAATGAGGGAGTAATGAATTATACTTTCCCCGTCACTTAAAATGTTTAATTAAAAAAAGAAATCTTTCTTCTGGTGCTGCAGAAGCAGCTGGCCAGGCTGTATCATAGTCGTCTTCTACAGGCCTCCACCAGCAAGAAGCATCTTTCTTTCTGCACCTACCGCGCCCCACCTCTCCCCTCCCTACCGCGCCCCACCTCTCCCCTCCCTACCGCGCCCCACCTCTCCCCTCCCTACCGCGCCCCACCCCTCCCCTCCCTACCGCGCCCCACCTCTCCCCTCCCTACCGCGCCCCACCTCTCCCCTCCCTACCGCGCCCCACCTCTCCCCTCCCTACCGCGCCCCACCTCTCCCCTCCCTACCGCGCCCCACCTCTCCCCTCCCTACCGCGCCCCACCTCTCCCCTCCCTACCGCGCTCCACCTCTCCCCTCCCTACCGCGCCCCACCTCTCCCCTCCCTACCGCGCCCCACCTCGCCCCTCCCTACCGCGCCCCACCTCTCCCCTCCCTACCGCGCCCCACCTCTCCCCTCCCTACCGCGCCCCACCTCTCCCCTCCCTACCGCGCCCCACCTCTCCCCTCCCTACCGCGCCCCACCCCTCCCCTCCCTACCGCGCCCCACCCCTCCCCTCCCTACCGCGCCCCACCCCTCCCCTCCCTACCGCGCCCCACCTCTCCCCTCCCTACCGCGCCCCACCTCTCCCCTCCCTACCGCGCCCCACCTCTCCCCTCCCTACCGCGCCCCACCTCTCCCCTCCCTACCGCGCCCCACCTCTCCCCTCCCTACCGCGCCCCACCTCTCCCCTCCCTACCGCGCCCCACCTCTCCCCTCCCTACCGCGCCCCACCTCTCCCCTCCCTACCGCGCCCCACCTCTCCCCTCCCTACCGCGCCCCACCTCTCCCCTCCCTACCGCGCCCCACCTCTCCCCTCCCTACCGCGCCCCACCTCTCCCCTCCCTACCGCGCCCCACCTCTCCCCTCCCTACCGCGCCCCACCTCTCCCCTCCCTACCGCGCCCCACCTCTCCCCTCCCTACCGCGCCCCACCTCTCCCCTCCCTACCGCGCCCCACCTCTCCCCTCCCTACCGCGCCCCACCTCTCCCCTCCCTACCGCGCCCCACCTCTCCCCTCCCTACCGCGCCCCACCTCTCCCCTCCCTACCGCGCCCCACCTCTCCCCTCCCTACCGCGCCCCACCTCTCCCCTCCCAGCACTAACAAGGCTCGTCCCCGACAATAAATGGACAATAAGAAATGAAGGAAAGAAGATGCATTTACCTGACACCTTTCACAACTTCGAGACATCCCAGATTGTTTGACAGATAATGATGAAAGATGATGAGGGTCAGTTATGAGCAGGAGAGGGTCATGTCACTGAATGTGTCATTCAGAAGCCCAGGCTAATGCTGTGTGGACATGGGTTCAAATCCCACTCTGGGAGCTGGTGGAATTTAAATTCTGTTAATAAAAGCTGGAACACAAAGTAATACTGAGTATGTTATTGTTTGTTGTTAAAAAGCTCTCTGGGTCACTGATGTCCTTTTGGGAAGGAAATCTGCCATCCTTACCCGGTCTGGCCTACATGGGACTCCAGACCCCCAGCAATGTGGTTGACTATTAACTGCCCTCTGAAATGGCCGAACGAGCCACTCAGTTGAAGGGCAGTTAGGGATGGGCAACCCTTGCCAATGATGCCGACACGTCATGAAAGAATAAAAAAATACTTTTCAAAGTGCTGTCGAAATTGCAATTAAGCTGCCACAGAACTCACAACAAGATCCCATAAATAACACTGGGCCAGATATGACCAGATCGCTTTGGCTGGTAAACGTTGGCCAGGGCCTGAGGACAAGTGTCTGCTCTTCTTTGACTAGAACCATGGGACGTTTTCCACTTGCCTGAGAAGTCAGACAGGGCCTCAGTGAAAGTACAGAATTTGCAGAGTGCTGCACTGAATTATGTGCTCAAATCTCTGGCGTGGCGCTCAGCCTGCTGTCCCCAACTGAGCTCCAACTGACGCTTCAGTCTGACCCTCCAAATCACCTGGGGTGAGGAGTGCAGGGTGAAGGTGCAGCCATGGTGAAGTTGTGCCAGTGTAGTAGCCAGGAGAAAAGTCTGGCCCTGGATCTTTACTGTTGGTAACTCAGATCTCTCGTGCTATCAGCCTCAATGACTCTCTGAAGCCAGTCGCTTTGATCACACAAATTTACACAATTCAATGGCATTAAAGGAAAAGGAAAAACAATATACGATTTAGACTTTAATGAAAGATTTTCTTCTTATGCATCTGGGTATTGAAGAGAGTTGGTCCCTGTAAGGGGACCCACACTATTTCCCATCCATCCACTATCGGCCAGGCTCCGTTATTCGTGTGCTTGATGTTCCTCCACAAAGTCCAGTCCTGGGCCAGGATTTTACAGCCCCTCCCGCCCAGTGGGATATTACGGTCCCACCCAAGTGAATGGAGATTTTAATGGCTCGCTGCATCTGCCGGGTGAGCGGGGAGACACAACGTGGCGAGGCCGTAAAATCCTGGCCCTGGTGATAACTGGCACCGAAGCATGAGAGAGCTCCCTGGAGATGCTTTTTCTAAACAGGTGATCTTTAGGGATGTGTCCCACAACCCTTCATAAATCACTACCTTCTTCATCAAATGATTCACATTAAAATAAATGAATTGACATTGAAAGGTCAAAGTGAATTAATTATGCAGCAATGTTTTCTGTGAGCAGTATAACGCCAAGTTTATCCAGTCACTTGAAAACAGGAGCACACCTTCCCAGAAGTGTCTTGACTGTATTTTCTCGGGGAGATGTAAAGTGTTCAGGACAGTTTTAAGAGCTGACTGAATTTCCTGTGTGATTTTCATGTCATTGAACCTACTTTCTGTTGAACCATTCCCAGGATCAGCCCCCAGATGGCAGTTGGCAACTGCCAAAAGCTTCAATTTCAAAGCAGTGACAGCCAGGCACCATTGGCTAATCTCAGCAGGTCTGGCAGCATTGGCGGAGAAGAAAAGAGTTGATGTTTCGAGTCCTCATGACCCTTCGACAGACGAAGGGTCATGAGGACTCGAAACGTCAACTCTTTTCTTCTCCGCCGATGCTGCCAGACCTGCTGAGTTTTTCCAGGTAATTCTGTTTTTGTTTTGGATTTCCAGCATCCGCAGTTTTTTTGTTTTTACCATTGGCTAATGCTCTACAAACCACAAGGAACATTAACACCAAAGCCTTGAGATTCAGGACAAACCAAATCGCGTTCAGCATTTTTTACTTCAAAGTTCATTTAAATCCACACACAAACAAACGTCAAGAGGGAAACACCAAGCGGACTTGCAACTCGGAGTTGGGTAGGAGAGGGGTGGAGTGAGAAATTGAAAGAGAGAAAGAATGCTTTCGTGTAGCAGTACAATCTTTCTCCAACTCTCTGCACTTGAATGGATGAATAAAACCTGCCCTTGAATCTTCTGAAGACACTCTTTCTGCATGACCCCTCCCGCCCGGCCGCCTGAGCCCACGTCTGATCTACAGCAGACACCTTAGTCGATGTTTAGACTTTCTTTCATTGACGTTCTTCGAATCACTATCTCCTCCTTTCTCTCATATTGTGCCCTCTCCACCCCTCTTTCTGACTGATGCTTCTTTCCCTCTCAACCAATGGGAACTAACTCTCAGTAAAGCCTAAACCAATCCAAGAGTTGATTAACACGAGGAAATCTCGTGTTTTCTAAATTTTCTACAAATCCGACATTCCTGAGCAGGATACAAGCAGAAGATGGGCTCTTGTCCCAAATGTTTCCTTGTTCGCCATTGGAATTTTTCTTCTCTTTCCATTTTATTGGTTGTAATCAGTCTTCCATTAGCTGAGTTTCTCTCCCTTGCTTCCCCAAAGTCCCAAATCTTTGTCATATTTGCTTTTGCTCCTCGCTGTGTTGAATGTGTCATCTCTTATTCCCAGGACGTCAGACCTGCATTATTCCTCTATTCTCACAGTCCAGGCCACACGAGACAATAGCTTTATTAATATGAATTGCACATTATTTTAGAATTCTTTATAAAGTTCTTTTCAAGTAAATTTGTTGTTCCAAAAGTAGAAAAAGAGAAAACTTGATCTTCAACTCCCCTGCATTCGAAACACTGATCTTTAACAAAGACTTTCATTTATATAGCACCCAATCACACCACGAAAATGTCTGGAACACTTCACAAATGTTGAAGTGCACTGACTGTTGGTGAACTGCCCAGACTACACGAAGCTACTCACAGTAGAATTTCAACGCACATGTGCACTTGCTATTAGAATTTGAAGTGAACCCTGTACGGATACCAGGAAGGGTATGCGACATTTTGAAGGTTAATTCTGAATCTGTGTTAAACAATATTGCAGGTACCTCTCGTTTAAATCTCAGCATGGAAACTTGAAACTGTTGCCAAAGCTACAAGTATTCAGAAGCTAGCAGTGTCCTTTGTCTAAAAATAAATTATACCTTTTTACTCCTTTTATTTCCTTTTCTGAAGGTGCACCCCTCAAGTCCCTCCATTGTGAGTCCAGTCAACAGTTTGTTTCAGGTACATTATATCCCAGCCCAGAGCTGGTCTCATCCAACATTACAGAAGTGTAAGTTTCTAGGGTTACAATTAGAAACTAGAGGTGGACTCTTTACCCTTTTCAGTGCCCAGATGAGCAACTCACTTGGAGGTAACTCTTTCCAGGACAAACACGTTTCCATCTGTTGCTATTCAGATGAAGTTACATTGTTTCATAGTTTGTCATTGTGAGATTTGAACTCTTGATACTCTTTCGAGCAAAGTATAACATTCACAATTCTCCAGTCCTCTGGTAACTCTTTTGAGTACAAACCCATTTCCATCTGTTTCAGATGAAGTTACATTGTTTCATAGTTTGCCATTGTGAGATTTGAACTCTTGATTTTGGGGTCACAAGCCCAGTACCATAACCACTTGACTACTTAGGCCAAGCCAACACATCCTGGCTGTGATCAACTTACTCCATATGCAAAAGTGATTGCACCTCAAAACTTCCCACTCTCCTCAAGTGCATTTAACCTCCACAAGCGTGGAGCACAGCTGAAAGGGCTTTGTCCTGATGCTAAACGCAGGAGTGTAAAATGTGTGTGAAGCTTGGAACTGACTCTGAGATGATGATGAGCACTGTGACTGCACTTAGGCTGCACGTACATTGAAATTATAATGTCAGCTGACTCCACAACTGGGAAGTAAATGCACCCTAAGGTGCAATACCACTTCCAAGTCAGTCATTAAAGTGCCTTTTTATTAATGAGTAAACTGTAAACAGATGTGGAGGCTTCTTCCCATACTAAAAGTGCAATCCAGTGTTTCTGTTTGTGGAATGCTGACTGGATATTATGTTACTTTCATAAAATGAGTGACTAAATGGGAACTAAATAATATAACGTACTAGAGAGCAAGTCCACAGAGTTTAATTGGCACATGTTTGTCCTAAACTAGAAATCTCAAGATGGCAAACTTCATGGTTCACGTTGTTCCAAGATGTTCTGAGAATAGGATTGAAGCACCTTATTGGGTACAGTGGTATATTGGCTCTGTTACTGAACTAGTCATCTGGAGGCGTAGACCATTTATTATTTTATTCTTTGATGGGGTGTGGGCATTGTTGACAAGGCCAGCCTTTGTTGCCCCTCCCTAACTGCCCTTGAGCTGAGTGCAGTCACGCGTCGGGCAGATCAGGTAAGGGCAGCAGACTTCCTTCCCTAAAGAACATTAGTGTCCCAGATAGGTTTTTACAGCAGTCAATAATAGGTTAATGGTCGTCATTATTGAGACTAGCTTTATATTCCAGGTTTTATTAATTGTATTTACATTCCACCAGCTGCCTTGGTCGGACTTGAAGCCGCGACCCCAGATCATTAGCCTGGGCTCCTGGATTATGAGGCCAGTCACATGAGCGTGACACAACCTTCTCCCCCTAATAATTTGGAGAATAAGATCCAATTCCACCATGCTAGTTGGAGAATGTAAATAAATCTGGAATAAAAAAGCTAGTATATGTAGTGGTGACCATAAAATGACCAGAATGTTGTCCACACCCATTTGGTTCACGAATGTAATTTGGAGAGAGAGACCTGTCCTTACCCGGTGTGGCCCATTGTGACTCCAGACCCACAGCCATGTGGTTGACTCTGAATTGGACGAACAAGCCAGACAGTTACCACCACCTCTTCCTTAAGGGCAATTAAGGATGGGCAACAAATGCTGGGCTTGCAATGAATAAAGAAAACCATTAGAAACAACAGGAGCAAAGTAATGGAAGGTTTACCTTGTATCTAGCTGGTTCTGCACCTGGCCCAGTGGTGCTCACAGTGACTCCAGAAAACGGTTGGGGAGGTGGGGATTGAGCTGGCCAGCATCAGTGCTTATGTACTTTGTACTTTCAGGTCAAATGCTGGGTGCCCACACAGGACTGGAATTTCACAGCATTGAGACTGGGATAAGGACAGAATGCTGTTTCGTCTCCATTGCCCCACCCAGCTTCTTGGGCACCTGCACAGCCTTATGTTCAATGCAATGATGTACATTGATCGGTGTAAAAAACAGGGGCATTGAATAAACACCAGCTTTGGCACGAGGTCCGTTATTGCAGATCCCGTCACTTTCAAAACCAAGAACAGCTATTTGACCCTGGCTACTCTGCAGGCAAGCACGTCCGTGCTCCTCTTCTTCCAGTTTAAGACCACTTCTGCCGATCGATTCATCTTGTTCAACAATGGCGATGGCAATGACTTCATTGCTGTGGGACTAGGTAAAGGGTACGGGAAACTTGTTTGGGTCGTTTTGTTTGAGTTCTCACTGGATTCGCCACATCTGCTGTTGGTCAGTGACTCACGGAGAGTAGGAGCAGTGTAAATGTAAAGGGAAATCACAGGGCTGTAGTGTAAAACACCTGAGTTTCAAAGCAAGTACCCAGCCAGTCAGCTGAGAGTGAATGGTGGTTTAAATCAGAAAGTAGAAACTACTCCTTCAAGTAGTATTTGTCTTGTCACAACAGCCTTTATGACAAATCTTAAAAAGTGCTTATTTATCTAATTAGATCATAGGGTCACGGCTAATCCCCCCTAACGCCCCCACCCCTCCCCTACCCCCACCCCACCCCTCCTCTACCCCCCCCCCACCTCTACCCCATCCCCCCCCTCCCCCCCCACCTCTACCCCACCACCCCCCCCCCCCCCCCCCCCCCCCCCGCCACCCAAAAAAAATAATTCTTGGCTTGTTGACTTTTAGTGAATGGCCTTGGCTGTGGGTTCAGTTTCTCTGGCTTTTCTTGTGCCAGATTATTTTAATGATAAATATCACAAAGACTGGTAGAGATCTGACAGGCCATTTATTTCATTTGCTTCAGTCTTGCATCATAGCTTCGAACTGCTTCTTCAACCATTCTGGGATTTCTGCCTCCACGAGCCCACGTTTTTCTACGTGCATTCTTTCTGCAAAGTGACTCCCTGACCTCAGCTCTGACCTGCTAACTGTTTGTGCAGAGATCCCCCTGCTCTAAGTGTGACGTTTCACTGTGGAATAGTGCTGTTATTAATCTTTGTTATTCCAGTTGCTATCTTGTACACCTTCATCCCATTCACCACCTTTCAACATGACCGATTCAGAGCTTTCATGTCGATTCCAGCCCCGGCTACCTTCATCACAGCAGTGACTTTGCTTTAAGTGGCCATGAAGGTGCTTTGCGACATCTAGAGGCAACATACAAAGGCCAGTTCTTCCTTTGCAAATCCACACTCTTAAAGTTCATACATGAAGAGATAACGGGACAAGGCATGAGAGAATGAAAGCTACCCATGGAACCTTGCATCCTACAAAGATAGTCAATGCTTTTGAGAGGGGAAAGATAGAAAACAGAAGCAGAAGTGGGTCATTCGGCCCTTTGAGGCTGCTCTGCCATTCAGTCTGATCATGGCTGATCCTCTATCTCAATGCCGTATTCCTGCTCTCTCCCCATAATCCCTTGATGCCTTTAGAGTTTAGAAATCTATCTATTTCCTTCTTAAGTATAACCAGTGACTCTAGCGTGAGAATTCCACAGCTTTACCTCTGTCTGAGTGAAGACGTTTCTCCTCATCTCAGCCCTAAATAGCCTACCCTGCATCCTGAGATTGTGACCTCTTGTTCTAGACCCCCCCCAGCCAGCTAGAGGAAAGATCGTCCCTGCATTCAGTCTGTCCGTCCCTGTCAGAATTTTATATGTTTCAATAAGATCCCCTCTCATTCTTCTAAACTCCAGTCAGCACAGGCCTCGTCGGCCCAAGCTCTCCTCATACAACAACCCTGCCTTCCCAGGCATCAAGCAATTCAAGAGTGCTTCTCTCTGAAAAGGAAAGAATATCAAATAATCATCGAGGGTCTGGTTAACATTTCCACAGCCAAAGTTAAATTAAAACTAAACAATGAATCTGTGAGGAATGCACAACTTCTCAATTTTCCATTTTCTCATTTTGATATTAATTATGTCACATATATTTTTTGCTAAGCAGTGGAATATTTTTATTGCAATTCTAATGTATAATTGCAATTTACAATATATACAAATTCCTTTATTTAATCTGTGTTTGTTGATATCCTTTGCACACCAGTCCTGGCTCCAGGATTTGTTTAAAACGTGGTGAATCCGTGTCCTTCTGCAGATACATCCACAGTGTGTTTGACCTGGAAATGGGCTAAACATTATCAAGCGGAGCTCTGAAAAGGTCTTGGGTGACGATCAATGGCTCAATGTGGTTATCGCCAGGGACAACAGCAACACACACACTTCAGGTGGATGCTAGATCTGTGACTCATCATCAATGGTGCCAAAACCCTGGTCCTTAAAGGTAAGCTTCTTTCAATTTAGACCCCGCAAAACCCCCCACAACTCCAATTCACTCAGTTAAGCTGCAAGATCAATTAAATGACGCACACATTACCATTTGGAGAGGACTTACGCTGGCCAACAAAGCGAAGGCTGTTGATGAGCTATGTTCACACAAAGACTGCAGTTTTCTGTAACTACCATGGTTAATTCTTAGGCCACCACAATTCACAACAATGAGAACTCCTGACTCTTTCAAGAACTGTGGACACAGGGGATGTGATGCCTTGGGTGCTTAATGTACCGTGTAATGTGATACGTCCTGATTGGGGGACTTGGCCAATTCACTGACTCGGGTGAAACTGTGCCAACAAATCCCCAGGCAGGATCCAGGCTTGTGGTATAGTGTCTGACCTCTGCAGCTGGCCTTTAGGGCCCTGGCCAAGGTAGAGAGGATTAGGCCCATTCCGCTGTCTAGCTGCCCCTTTTCTTGGATTGTGCCAACGTCTGGATGTCAGTGTGGAACTCCACGTTCTCATTTCTGAAACTGTGGCTGCCGACTTTGGTTTTGTACATGCAGAATGGGAATTGTAGTCGGAAAGGCTGGTGACACCAATGGGACAACGCAAAAGCTTCATCGGGGCCTTGAGCAGGGGAGAGAAGCCGGGAACAGTGAGGCTGGGAGCATGTGTTTTACTTGACTGGGGTGTAAAATTGTGATTGCTGAGTGCAATAAAACAATGAGGCAGACAAGGGCTACAACTGACACTTGCATTTGGCCCTGAATGTTTGCAAGAAGGGCTACAAGGCGCGGTCTGGGTGAACCCTGAATGAGTGGCTGTGCTGGTTGGTGGGGGGAGGTAACAGGGGTTGGAATCAGTGGCAGTGGGGTAGAACAGTGCTTCCCAATTTGCCTTTAGTGTTGTCAGATGCAGCCTCCCTCTGATCTAGAAGCATTAGCTCCACATCTCCTGCTTACCTGAACACTTTGCATGCAGGCAGAAAAGCTTTCATTAAAACGTGAGGTTTCGGAGAAAATTTGGCGAGCCCTATGGCACTGCATAAAACATCAGGAATACCGTTTAGACAGGGAGACACGCTATGTTATTAAAGGGAAGGCTAGAAAGAGTGGAAAGGACCTGGCAAGGGAATGGGATGTGAAGGGAAAACAGTAATTGTGCAACACTGCAGTCAAACTGTGCGGGTACTTTCTTTGTTGTTAATTGGCACTGACTCTACCTTTACAGGTTCTGAACAGAACAGAGAATGCGAGGAGGGGCGCACACACACACATACACACACACACACACACACACACACACACACATACACACACACACACACACACACACACATACACACACACACACACACACACACACATACATACATCCACACACACACACACACATACATACATTCACACACACACACACACACACACACACACATACATACATCCACACACACACACACACATACATACATTCACACACACACACACATACATACACACATACATACATCCACACATACATACATCCACACACACACACACACACACACACACACACACACACACACACATACATAGATACACACACATACACACACACACACACACACACACACACACATACACACACACATACATAGATACACACACATACACACACACACACATACATACATACATAGACACATACCCACACACACACACATAGATACACACACACACACAATAAACACACACACACATACATACCCACACACACACACACACACACACACACACACACACACACACACACATACATACATACACACATACAAAACATACATACACACACACACATACATACATACACACACACATACATACACACACACACACACACACACACACATACATACATACACACACATATACACACATACATAAACACACACACACACATACATACACACACACACATACACACACACACACACACACACACACACACACACATACCCACACACATACACACACGCGCACACACATACACACATACATACATAAATTCACACACACACATACATTCATACACACACACACACCTGATACAGCCTTGTCGCTGATACAGCCTTGTACCTGATACAGCCTTGTTGCTGATACAGCCTTGTCACTGAAACAGCCTTGTACCTGATACAGCCTTGTACCTGATACAGCCTTGTACCTGATACAGCCTTGTCGCTGATACAGCCTTGTCGCTGATACAGCCTTGTACATGATACAGCCTTGTACCTGATACAGCCTTGTACCTGATACAGCCTTGTCGCTGATACAGCCTTGAACCAGATACAGCCTTGTACCTGATACAGCCTTGTACCTGATACAGCCTTGTACCTGATACAGCCTTGTACCTGATATAGCCGTGTACCTGACACAGCCTTATACCTGATACAGCCTTTTACCTGATACAGCCTTGTACCTGATACAGCCCTGTCACTGATACAGCCTTGTCACTGATAGAGCCTTTTACCTGATACAGCTTTTTACCTGATACAGCCTTGTCACTGATACAGCCTTGTACCTGATACAGCCTTGTCGCTGATACAGCCTGGTCACTGATACAGCCTTGTCGCTGATACAGCCTTGTCCCTGATAAAGCCTTGTACCTGATACAGCGTTGTTGCTGATACAGCGTTGTACCTGATACAGCCCTATCGCTGATACAGCCTTGTACCTGATACAGCCTTGTCGCTGATACAGCCTTGTCGCTCATACAGCCTTGTCCCTGATACAGCCTTGTACCTGATACAGCCTTGTAACTGATACAGGCTTGTTGCTGATACAGCCTTGTCACTGATACAGCCTTGTCACTGATACAGCCTTGTCACTGATACAGCCTTGTACCTGATACAGCCTTGTACCTGATACAGCCTTGTACCTGATACAGCCTTGTCACTGGTACAGCCTTGTACCTGATACAGCCATGTCACTGATACGGCCTTGTAAATGTACAGCCTTGTACCAGATACAGCCTTGTCACTGATACAGCCTTGTACCTGATACAGCCTTGTCACTGATACAGCCTTGTACCGGAAACAGCCTTGTACCTGATACAGCCTTGTCGCTGATACAGCATTGTCAATGATACAGCCTTGTAACTGATACAGCCTTGTACCTGATACAGCCTTGTACCTGATACAGTCTTGTACCTGATACAGCCTTGTCACTGATACAGCCTTGTACCTGATACACCCTTGTACCTGATACAACCTTGTACCTGATACACGCTTGTACCTGATACAGCCGTGGACCTGATACAGCCTTGTCGCTGATACAGACTTGTACCTGATACAGCCTTGTACCTGTTACAGCCTTGTCACTGATACAGCCTTATCGCTGATACAGCCTTGTACCAGATACATCCTTGTCACTGATAAAGCCTTGTACCTGATACAGCCTTGTACCTGATACAGCCTTGTACCTGATACAGCCTTGTCGCTGATACAGCCATCTACCTGATACAGCCTTGTTAATGATACAGCGTTGTCACTGATACAGCCTTTTACCTGATACAGATTTTACCTGATACAGCCTTGTTACTGATACAGCCTTGTTACTGATACAGCGTTGTACCTGATACAGCCTTTTACCTGATACAGCCTTGTACCTGATACAGCTTTGTAACTGATACAGCCTTGTCGCTGATACAGCCTTGTACATGATACAGCCTTGAACCTGATACAGCCTTGTACCTGATACAGCCTTGTCGCTGATACAGCCTTGTACCTGATACAGCCTTGTACCTGATACAGCCTTGTCACTGATACAGCCTTGTCACTGATACAGCCTTTTACCTGATACAGCCTTGTTACTGATACAGCCTTGTCACTGATACAGCCTTGTACCTGATACAGCCTTGTACCTGATACAGCCTTGTCCCTGATACAGCCTTGTCACTGATACAGCCTTGTAACTGATACAGCCTTCTACCTGATACAGCCTTGTCGCTGATACAGCCTTGTACCTGATGCAGCCTTGTCACTGATAGTGCCTTGTACCTGATACAGCCTTGTCGCTGATACAGCCTTGTCACTGATACAGCCTTGTACCTGATACAGCCTTGTCTCTGATACAGCTTTGTACCTGATACAGCCTTGTCGCTGATACAGCGTTGTACCTGATACAGCATTGTACCTGATACAGCCTTGTCACTGATACAGTCTTGTCACTGATACAGCCTTGTACCTGATATAGCCGTGTACCTGACACAGCCTTATACCTGATACAGCCTTTTACCTGATACAGCCTTGTATCTGATACAGCCCTGTCACTGATACAGCCTTGTCACTGATAGAGCCTTTTACCTGATACAGCTTTTTACCTGATACAGCCTTGTCACTGATACAGCCTTGTACCTGATACAGCCTTGTCGCTGATACAGCCTGGTCACTGATACAGCCTTGTCGCTGATACAGCCTTGTCCCTGATAAAGCCTTGTACCTGATACAGCGTTGTTGCTGATACAGCGTTGTACCTGATACAGCCCTATCGCTGATACAGCCTTGTACCTGATACAGCCTTGTCGCTGATACAGCCTTGTCGCTCATACAGCCTTGTCCCTGATACAGCCTTGTACCTGATACAGCCTTGTAACTGATACAGGCTTGTTGCTGATACAGCCTTGTCACTGATACAGCCTTGTCACTGATACAGCCTTGTCACTGATACAGCCTTGTACCTGATACAGCCTTGTACCTGATACAGCCTTGTACCTGATACAGCCTTGTCACTGGTACAGCCTTGTACCTGATACAGCCATGTCACTGATACGGCCTTGTAAATGTACAGCCTTGTACCAGATACAGCCTTGTCACTGATACAGCCTTGTACCTGATACAGCCTTGTCACTGATACAGCCTTGTACCTGAAACAGTCTTGTACCTGATACAGCCTTGTCGCTGATACAGCATTGTCAATGATACAGCCTTGTAACTGATACAGCCTTGTACCTGATACAGCCTTGTACCTGATACAGTCTTGTACCTGATACAGCCTTGTCACTGATACAGCCTTGTACCTGATACACCCTTGTACCTGATACAACCTTGTACCTGATACACGCTTGTACCTGATACAGCCGTGGACCTGATACAGCCTTGTCGCTGATACAGACTTGTACCTGATACAGCCTTGTACCTGATACAGCCTTGTCACTGATACAGCCTTATCGCTGATACAGCCTTGTACCAGATACATCCTTGTCACTGATAAAGCCTTGTACCTGATACAGCCTTGTACCTGATACAGCCTTGTACCTGATACTGCCTTGTCGCTGATACAGCCATCTACCTGATACAGCCTTGTTAATGATACAGCGTTGTCACTGATACAGCCTTTTACCTGATACAGATTTTACCTGATACAGCCTTGTTACTGATACAGCCTTGTTACTGATACAGCGTTGTACCTGATACAGCCTTTTACCTGATACAGCCTTGTACCTGATACAGCTTTGTAACTGATACAGCCTTGTCGCTGATACAGCCTTGTACATGATACAGCCTTGAACCTGATACAGCCTTGTACCTGATACAGCCTTGTCGCTGATATAGCCTTGTACCTGATACAGCCTTGTACCTGATACAGCCTTGTCACTGATACAGCCTTGTCACTGATAGAGCCTTTTACCTGATACAGCCTTGTTACTGATACAGCCTTGTTACTGATACAGCCTTGTACCTGATACAGCCTTGTACCTGATACAGCCTTGTCCCTGATACAGCCTTGTCACTGATACAGCCTTGTAACTGATACAGCCTTCTACCTGATACAGCCTTGTCGCTGATACAGCCTTGTACCTGATGCAGCCTTGTCACTGATAGTGCCTTGTACCTGATACAGCCTTGTCGCTGATACAGCCTTGTCACTGATACAGCCTTGTACCTGATACAGCCTTGTCTCTGATACAGCTTTGTACCTGATACAGCCTTGTCGCTGATACAGCGTTGTACCTGATACAGCATTGTACCTGATACAGCCTTGTCACTGATACAGTCTTGTCACTGATACAGCCTTGTCGCTGATATAGCCTTGTACCTGATACAGCCTTCTACATGAGACAGCCTAGACGCTGATACAGCTTATCGCTGATTCAGCCTTGTACCCGATACAGCCTTGTACATGAGACAGCCTTGTCGCTGATACAGCCTTGTCGCTGATTCAGCCTTGTACCCGATACAGCCTTGTACCTGATACAGCCTTGTCACTGATACAGCCTTGTCCCTGATACAGCTTTGTACCTGATACAGCCTTGTCGCTGATACAGCGATGTACCTGATACAGCGTTGTACCTGATACAGCCTTGTGCATGATACAGCCTTGTACCTGATAAAGCCTAAACATTCGTTTAGATAATATCACCAACTTTAACTTTAACACCTATATGTTCTACTGTACCATTGTCGCTGACATGTTTTGATGATCTGCTTCTATCACTGCTTGATGTCCACACAACCACCTCTCTCTCTCTCTATCTCTCCGCCCCCCACACACACACCTTAAACCAGCTTATATTTCAACTCTTTCTTGGACTCGAAATCAAGTTCTGTCGAAGGGTCATGAGGACTCGAAACGTCAACTCTTTTCTTCTCCGCCGATGCTGCCAGACCTGCTGAGTTTTTCCAGGTAATTCTGCTTTTGTTTTGTACACAATACAGCCTTGTCACTGATACAGCCTTGTACCTGATACAGCCTTGTCACTGATACAGCCTTGTCGCTGATACAGCATTGTCACTGATACAGCCTTGTACCTGATACAGCCTTGTCGCTGATACAGCATTGTCACTGATACAGCCTTGTACCTGATACAGCATTGTCACTGATGCAGCCTTGTACCTGATACAGCCTTGTACCTGATACAGCCTTGTTGCTGATACAACCTTGTACCTGATACAGCCTTATACCTGATACAGCCTTGTACCTGATACAGCCTTGTACCTGATACAGCCTTGTCGCTGACACAGCCTTGACACTGATACAGCCTTGTCACTGATACAGCCCTGTACCTGATACAGCCTTGTCACTGATACAGCCTTATACCTGATACAGCCTTGTCACTGATACAGCCTTGTACCTGATACAGCCTTGTCACTGATACAGCCTTGTCGCTGATACAGCCTTGTACCTGATACTGCCTTGTCGCTGATACAGCCTTGTACCTGATACAGCCTTGTACCTGATACAGCCTTGTCACTAATACAGCCTTGTACCTGATACAGCCTTGTCACTGATACAGCCTTGTACCTGATACAGCCTTGTCACTGATAAAGCCTTGTCGCTGATACAGCCTTGTACCTGATACAGCCGTGTCCCTGGTACAGCCTTGAACCTGATACAGCCTTGTCGCTGATACAGCCTTGTACCTGATACAGCCATGTACCTGATACAGCCTTGTCACTGATACAGCCTTGTCGCTGATACAGCCTTGTCGCTGATACAGCCTTGTCGCTGATATAGCCTTGTCGCTGATACAGCCTTGTACGTGATACAGCCCTGTCCCTGATACAGCCTTGTACCTGACACAGCCTTGTACCTGATACAGCCTTGTACCTGATACAGCCTTGTACCTGATACAGCCTTGTTGCTGATACAGCCTTGTACCTGATACAGCCTTGTACCTGATACAGCCTTGTACCTGATACAGCCTTGTCGCTGACAAAGCCTTGTCACTGATACAGTCTTGTCACTGATACAGCCCTGTACCTGATACAGCCTTGTCACTGATACAGCCTTGTACCTGATACAGCCTTGTCACTGATACAGCCTTGTACCTGATACAGCCTTGTCACTGATACAGCCTTGTCGCTGATACAGCCTTGTACCTGATACAGCCTTGTCGCTGATACAGCCTTGTACCTGATACAGCCTTGTACCTGATACGGCCTTGTCACTGATACAGCCTTGTCCCTGGTACAGCCTTGTACCTCTTACAGGCTTGTCGCTGATACAGCCTGGTCACTGATACAGCCTTGTACCTGATACAGCCTTGTACCTGATACAGCCTTGTCGCTGATACAGCCTTGTACCTGATACAGCCTTGTACCTGATACAGCCTTGTCACTGATACAGCCTTGTCGCTGATACAGCCTTGTACCTGATACAGCCTTGTCGCTGATATAGCCTGGTCGCTGATACAGCCTTGTCGCTATACAGCCTTGTACCTGATACAGCCTTGTACCTAATACAGCCTTGTCCCTGATACAGCCTTGTACGTGATACATCCCTGTCCCTGATACAGCCTTGTACCTGACACAGCCTTGTACCTGACACAGCCTTGTACCTGATACAGCCTTGTCCCTGATACAGCCTTGTACCTGATACAGCCTTGTCACTGATACAGCCTTCTCGCTGATACAGCCTTGTCGCTGATACAGCCTTGTCCCTGGTACAGCCTTGTACCTCTTACAGGCTTGTCGCTGATACAGCCTGGTCACTGATACAGCCTTGTACCTGATACAGCCTTGTACCTGATACAGCCTTGTCACTGATACAGACTTGTACCTGATACAGCCTTGTACCTGATACAGCATTGTACCTGATACAGCCTTGTCACTGACACAGCATTGTCACTGATACAGCCTTGTACCTGATACAGCCTTGTCACTGATACAGCCTTGTCACTGATACAGCCTTGTACCTGATACAGCCTTGTCACTGATACAGCCTTGTCGCTGATACAGCCTTGTCGCTGATACAGCCTTGTCGCTGATACAGCCTTGTCCCTGGTACAGCCTTGTACCTCTTACAGGCTTGTCGCTGATACAGCCTGGTCACTGATACAGCCTTGTACCAGATACAGCCTTGTACCTGATACAGCCTTGTCACTGATACAGACTTGTACCTGATACAGCCTTGTACCTGATACAGCATTGTACCTGATACAGCCTTGTCACTGATAAAGCCTTGTACCTGTTACAGCCTTGTCGCTCATACAGCCTGGTCACTGATACAGCCTTGTACCTGATACAGCCTTGTACCTGATACAGCCTTTTCGCTGGTACAGACTTGTCGCTGATACCGACTTGTCCCTGGTACAGCCTTGTACCTGATACAGCCTTGTACCTGATACAGCCTTGTCACTGATTAAGCCTTGCACGTGATACAGCCTTGTACCTGAAACAGCCTTGTACCTGATACAGCCTTGTCACTGATACAGCCTTGTCACTGATACAGCCTTTTACCTGATAAAGGCTTGTCGCTGATACAGCCTTTTTCCTGATACAGCCTTGTAACTGATACAGCCTTGTACCTGATACAGCCTTGTACCTGATACAGCCTTGTGCCTGATACTGGCTTGTACCTGATACAGGCTTGGCACTGATACAGCGGTGTACCTGATACAGCCTTGTAACTGATGCAGCCTTGTACCTGATACAGGCTTGTCGCTGATACAGCGTTGTACCTGATACAGCCTTGTCGCTGATACAGCGTTGTACCTGATACAGCCTTGTCACTGATACAGCCTTGTCGCTGATACAGCGTTGTACCTGATACAGCGTTGTACCTGATACAGCATTGTACCTGATACAGTGTTGTACCTGATACAGCCTTTTACCTGATACAGCCTTTTACCTGATAAAGTCTTGTACCTGAAACTGCCTTGTACCTGATACAGCCTTGTCACTGATACAGCCTTGTCACTGATACAGCCTTTTACCTGATACAGGCTTGTCGCTGATACAGCCTTTTTCCTGATACAGCCTTGTAACTGATACAGCCTTGTACCTGATACAGCCTTGTACCTGATACAGCCTTATGCCTGATACTGGCTTGTACCTGATAGAGGCTTGGCGCTGATACAGCGGTGTACCTGATACAGCCTTGTAACTGATGTAGCCTTGTACCTGATACAGGCTTGTCGCTGATACAGCGTTGTACCTGATACAGCCTTGTCGCTGATACAGCGTTGTACCTGATACAGCCTTGTCACTGATACAGCCTTGTCGCTGATACAGCGTTGTACCTGCTACAGCGTTGTACCTGATACAGCATTGTACCTGATACAGCGTTGTACCTGATACAGCCTTGTCGCTGATGCAGCGTTGAACCTGATACAGACTTGCACCTGATACAGCCTTGTCACTGATACAGCCTTGTTACTGATACAGCCTTGTACCTGATACAGCCTTGTACCTGATACAGCCTTGTAACTGATACAGCCTTGTACCTGATACAGCCTTGTCACTGATAAAGCATTGTACCGGATACAGCGTTGTACATGATACAGCCTTGTACCTGATACAGCCTTGTCACTGATACAGCCTTGTCCCTTGTACAGACTTGTACCTCATACAGGCTTGTCGCTGATACAGCCTTGTCACTGATACAGCCTTGTACCTGATACAGCCTTGTACCTGATACAGCCTTGTCGCTGGTACAGACTTGTCCCTGGTACAGCCTTGTACCTCATACAGGCTAGTCGCTGATACAGCCTTGTACCTGATACAGCCATGTACCTGATACAGCCTTGTACCTGATACAGCCTTGGACCTGATACAGCCTTGTCGCTGATACAGCCTTGTCGCTGATACAGCCTTGAACCAGATACAGCCTTGTCACTGTTTAAGCCTTGTACCTGATACAGCCTTGTACCTGAAGCAGCCTTGTACCTGATACAGCCTTGTCGCTGATACAGCCTTGTCACTGATACAGCCTTTTACCTGATACAGGCTTGTCGCTGATACAGCCTTTTTCCTGATACAGCCTTGTAACTGATACAGCCTTGTACCTGATACAGCCTTGTACCTGATACAGCCTTGTGCCTGATACTGGCTTGTCGCTGATACAGCCTTGTACCTGATACAGCCTTGTCGCTGATACAGCGTTGTACCTGATATAGCGTTGTACCTGATACAGCCTTTTTCCTGATACAGCCTTTTACCTGATAAAGCCTTGTACCTGACACAGCCTTGTACCTGATACAGCCTTGTCGCTGATGCAGCGTTGAACATGATACAGACATGCACCTGATACAGCCTTGTCACTGATACAGAATTGTTACTGATACAGCCTTGTACCTGATAGAGGCTTGTCACTGATACTGCCTTGTACCTGATACAGCCTTGTATCTGATACAGCCTTGTAACTGATACAGCCTTGTACGTGATACAGCCTTGTCACTGATACAGACTTGTTCCTGATACAGCCTTGTCGCTGATACAGCCTTGTCGCTGATGCAGCCTTGTACCTGATACAGCCTTGTACCTGATACAGCCTTGTAACTGATACAGTCGTGTACCTGATACAGCCTTATACCTGATACAGCCTTTTACCTGATACAGCCTTTTACCTGATACAGCCTTGTCACTGGTACAGCCTTGTCACTGATACAGCCTTGTCACTGATACAGCCTTGTCACTGATACAGCCTTGTCACTGATACAGCCTTTTACCTGATACAGCCTTTTACCTGATACAGCCTTGTCACTGATACAGCCTTGTCACTGAAACAGCCTTGTACCTGATACAGCCTTGTCACTGATACAGCATTGTCACTGATACAGCCTTTTACCTAATACAGGCTTGTCGCTGATACAGCCTTGTCACTGATACAGCCTTTTACCTGATACAGCCTTTTACCTGATACAGCCTTGTCACTGATACAGCATTGTCGCTGATGCAGCGTTGTACCTGATACAGACTTGTACCTGATAAAGCCTTGTCACTGATACAACCTTGTACCAGATACAGCCTTGTCGCTGATACAGCCTTGTCGCTGATACAACCTTGTCGCTGATACAGCCTTGTACCTGGTACAGCCTTGTACCTCATACAGGCTTGTCGCTGATACAGCCTGGTCACTGATACAGCCTTGTACCTGATACAGCCTTGAACCTGATACAGCCTTGTCACTGATACAGACTTGTCCCTGATACAGACTTGTACCTGATACAGCCTTGTACCTGATACAGCCTTGTCACTGATAAAGCCTTGTACCTGATACAGCCTTGTCGCTGATACAGCCTGGTCACTGATACAGCCTTGTACCTGATACAGCCTTGTCACTGATACAGCCTTGTCGCTGATACAGCCTTGTACCTGATACAGCCTTGTCGCTGATACAGCCTTGTACCTGATACAGCCTTGTACCTGATACAGCCTTGTACCTGATACAGCCTTGTCACTGATACAGCCTTGTACCTGATACAGCCGTGTCACTGATACAGCCTTGTACCAGATACAGCCTTGTACCTGATACAGCCTTGTCACTGATACAGACTTGTACCTGATACAGCCTTGTACCTGATACAGCATTGTACCTGATACAGCCTTGTCACTGATAAAGCCTTGTACCTGTTACAGCCTTGTCGCTCATACAGCCTGGTCACTGATACAGCCTTGTACCTGATACAGCCTTGTACCTGATACAGCCTTGTCACTGATACAGCCTTGTCGCTGATACAGCCTTGTCGCTGATACAGCCTTGTCGCTGATACAGCCTTGTCCCTGGTACAGCCTTGTACCTCTTACAGGCTTGTCGCTGATACAGCCTGGTCACTGATACAGCCTTGTACCAGATACAGCCTTGTACCTGATACAGCCTTGTCACTGATACAGACTTGTACCTGATACAGCCTTGTACCTGATACAGCATTGTACCTGATACAGCCTTGTCACTGATAAAGCCTTGTACCTGTTACAGCCTTGTCGCTCATACAGCCTGGTCACTGATACAGCCTTGTACCTGATACAGCCTTGTACCTGATACAGCCTTTTCGCTGGTACAGACTTGTCGCTGATACCGACTTATCCCTGGTACAGCCTTGTACCTGATACAGCCTTGTACCTGATACAGCCTTGTCACTGATTAAGCCTTGCACGTGATACAGCCTTGTACCTGAAACAGCCTTGTACCTGATACAGCCTTGTCACTGATACAGCCTTGTCACTGATACAGCCTTTTACCTGATACAGGCTTGTCGCTGATACAGCCTTTTTCCTGATACAGCCTTGTAACTGATACAGCCTTGTACCTGATACAGCCTTGTACCTGATACAGCCTTATGCCTGATACTGGCTTGTACCTGATAGAGGCTTGGCGCTGATACAGCGGTGTACCTGATACAGCCTTGTAACTGATGTAGCCTTGTACCTGATACAGGCTTGTCGCTGATACAGCGTTGTACCTGATACAGCCTTGTCGCTGATACAGCGTTGTACCTGATACAGCCTTGTCACTGATACAGCCTTGTCGCTGATACAGCGTTGTACCTGCTACAGCGTTGTACCTGATACAGCATTGTACCTGATACAGCGTTGTACCTGATACAGCCTTGTCGCTGATGCAGCGTTGAACCTGATACAGACTTGCACCTGATACAGCCTTGTCACTGATACAGCCTTGTTACTGATACAGCCTTGTACCTGATACAGCCTTGTACCTGATACAGCCTTGTAACTGATACAGCCTTGTACCTGATACAGCCTTGTCACTGATAAAGCATTGTACCGGATACAGCGTTGTACATGATACAGCCTTGTACCTGATACAGCCTTGTCACTGATACAGCCTTGTCCCTTGTACAGACTTGTACCTCATACAGGCTTGTCGCTGATACAGCCTTGTCACTGATACAGCCTTGTACCTGATACAGCCTTGTACCTGATACAGCCTTGTCGCTGGTACAGACTTGTCCCTGGTACAGCCTTGTACCTCATACAGGCTAGTCGCTGATACAGCCTTGTACCTGATACAGCCATGTACCTGATACAGCCTTGTACCTGATACAGCCTTGGACCTGATACAGCCTTGTCGCTGATACAGCCTTGTCGCTGATACAGCCTTGAACCAGATACAGCCTTGTCACTGTTTAAGCCTTGTACCTGATACAGCCTTGTACCTGAAGCAGCCTTGTACCTGATACAGCCTTGTCGCTGATACAGCCTTGTCACTGATACAGCCTTTTACCTGATACAGGCTTGTCGCTGATACAGCCTTTTTCCTGATACAGCCTTGTAACTGATACAGCCTTGTACCTGATACAGCCTTGTACCTGATACAGCCTTGTGCCTGATACTGGCTTGTCGCTGATACAGCCTTGTACCTGATACAGCCTGGTACCTGATACAGCCTTGTACCTGATACAGCCTTGTCGCTGATACAGCGTTGTACCTGATATAGCGTTGTACCTGATACAGCCTTTTTCCTGATACAGCCTTTTACCTGATAAAGCCTTGTACCTGACACAGCCTTGTACCTGATACAGCCTTGTCGCTGATGCAGCGTTGAACATGATACAGACATGCACCTGATACAGCCTTGTCACTGATACAGAATTGTTACTGATACAGCCTTGTACCTGATAGAGGCTTGTCACTGATACTGCCTTGTACCTGATACAGCCTTGTATCTGATACAGCCTTGTAACTGATACAGCCTTGTACCTGATACAGCCTTGTCACTGATACAGACTTGTTCCTGATACAGCCTTGTCGCTGATACAGCCTTGTCGCTGATGCAGCCTTGTACCTGATACAGCCTTGTACCTGATACAGCCTTGTAACTGATACAGTCGTGTACCTGATACAGCCTTATACCTGATACAGCCTTTTACCTGATACAGCCTTTTACCTGATACAGCCTTGTCACTGGTACAGCCTTGTCACTGATACAGCCTTGTCACTGATACAGCATTGTCACTGATACAGCCTTTTACCTAATACAGGCTTGTCGCTGATACAGCCTTGTCACTGATACAGCCTTTTACCTGATACAGCCTTTTACCTGATACAGCCTTGTCACTGATACAGCATTGTCGCTGATGCAGCGTTGTACCTGATACAGACTTGTACCTGATAAAGCCTTGTCACTGATACAACCTTGTACCAGATACAGCCTTGTCGCTGATACAGCCTTGTCGCTGATACAACCTTGTCGCTGATACAGCCTTGTACCTGGTACAGCCTTGTACCTCATACAGGCTTGTCGCTGATACAGCCTGGTCACTGATACAGCCTTGTACCTGATACAGCCTTGAACCTGATACAGCCTTGTCACTGATACAGACTTGTCCCTGATACAGACTTGTACCTGATACAGCCTTGTACCTGATACAGCCTTGTCACTGATAAAGCCTTGTACCTGATACAGCCTTGTCGCTGATACAGCCTGGTCACTGATACAGCCTTGTACCTGATACAGCCTTGTCACTGATACAGCCTTGTCGCTGATACAGCCTTGTACCTGATACAGCCTTGTCGCTGATACAGCCTTGTACCTGATACAGCCTTGTACCTGATACAGCCTTGTACCTGATACAGCCTTGTCACTGATACAGCCTTGTACCTGATACAGCCGTGTCACTGATACAGCCTTGTACCAGATACAGCCTTGTACCTGATACAGCCTTGTCACTGATACAGACTTGTACCTGATACAGCCTTGTACCTGATACAGCATTGTACCTGATACAGCCTTGTCACTGATAAAGCCTTGTACCTGTTACAGCCTTGTCGCTCATACAGCCTGGTCACTGATACAGCCTTGTACCTGATACAGCCTTGTACCTGATACAGCCTTGTCACTGATACAGCCTTGTCGCTGATACAGCCTTGTCGCTGATACAGCCTTGTCGCTGATACAGCCTTGTCCCTGGTACAGCCTTGTACCTCTTACAGGCTTGTCGCTGATACAGCCTGGTCACTGATACAGCCTTGTACCAGATACAGCCTTGTACCTGATACAGCCTTGTCACTGATACAGACTTGTACCTGATACAGCCTTGTACCTGATACAGCATTGTACCTGATACAGCCTTGTCACTGATAAAGCCTTGTACCTGTTACAGCCTTGTCGCTCATACAGCCTTGTCACTGATACAGCCTTGTACCTGATACAGCCTTGTACCTGATACAGCCTTTTCGCTGGTACAGACTTGTCGCTGATACCGACTTATCCCTGGTACAGCCTTGTACCTGATACAGCCTTGTACCTGATACAGCCTTGTCACTGATTAAGCCTTGCACGTGATACAGCCTTGTACCTGAAACAGCCTTGTACCTGATACAGCCTTGTCACTGATACAGCCTTGTCACTGATACAGCCTTTTACCTGATACAGGCTTGTCGCTGATACAGCCTTTTTCCTGATACAGCCTTGTAACTGATACAGCCTTGTACCTGATACAGCCTTGTACCTGATACAGCCTTATGCCTGATACTGGCTTGTACCTGATAGAGGCTTGGCGCTGATACAGCGGTGTACCTGATACAGCCTTGTAACTGATGTAGCCTTGTACCTGATACAGGCTTGTCGCTGATACAGCGTTGTACCTGATACAGCCTTGTCGCTGATACAGCGTTGTACCTGATACAGCCTTGTCACTGATACAGCCTTGTCGCTGATACAGCGTTGTACCTGCTACAGCGTTGTACCTGATACAGCATTGTACCTGATACAGCGTTGTACCTGATACAGCCTTGTCGCTGATGCAGCGTTGAACCTGATACAGACTTGCACCTGATACAGCCTTGTCACTGATACAGCCTTGTTACTGATACAGCCTTGTACCTGATACAGCCTTGTACCTGATACAGCCTTGTAACTGATACAGCCTTGTACCTGATACAGCCTTGTCACTGATAAAGCATTGTACCGGATACAGCGTTGTACATGATACAGCCTTGTACCTGATACAGCCTTGTCACTGATACAGCCTTGTCCCTTGTACAGACTTGTACCTCATACAGGCTTGTCGCTGATACAGCCTTGTCACTGATACAGCCTTGTACCTGATACAGCCTTGTACCTGATACAGCCTTGTCGCTGGTACAGACTTGTCCCTGGTACAGCCTTGTACCTCATACAGGCTAGTCGCTGATACAGCCTTGTACCTGATACAGCCTTGGACCTGATACAGCCTTGTCGCTGATACAGCCTTGTCGCTGATACAGCCTTGAACCAGATACAGCCTTGTCACTGTTTAAGCCTTGTACCTGATACAGCCTTGTACCTGAAGCAGCCTTGTACCTGATACAGCCTTGTCGCTGATACAGCCTTGTCACTGATACAGCCTTTTACCTGATACAGGCTTGTCGCTGATACAGCCTTTTTCCTGATACAGCCTTGTAACTGATACAGCCTTGTACCTGATACAGCCTTGTACCTGATACAGCCTTGTGCCTGATACTGGCTTGTCGCTGATACAGCCTTGTACCTGATACAGCCTGGTACCTGATACAGCCTTGTACCTGATACAGCCTTGTCGCTGATACAGCGTTGTACCTGATATAGCGTTGTACCTGATACAGCCTTTTTCCTGATACAGCCTTTTACCTGATAAAGCCTTGTACCTGACACAGCCTTGTACCTGATACAGCCTTGTCGCTGATGCAGCGTTGAACATGATACAGACATGCACCTGATACAGCCTTGTCACTGATACAGAATTGTTACTGATACAGCCTTGTACCTGATAGAGGCTTGTCACTGATACTGCCTTGTACCTGATACAGCCTTGTATCTGATACAGCCTTGTAACTGATACAGCCTTGTACCTGATACAGCCTTGTCACTGATACAGACTTGTTCCTGATACAGCCTTGTCGCTGATACAGCCTTGTCGCTGATGCAGCCTTGTACCTGATACAGCCTTGTACCTGATACAGCCTTGTAACTGATACAGTCGTGTACCTGATACAGCCTTATACCTGATACAGCCTTTTACCTGATACAGCCTTTTACCTGATACAGCCTTGTCACTGGTACAGCCTTGTCACTGATACAGCCTTGTCACTGATACAGCCTTGTCACTGATACAGCCTTGTCACTGATACAGCCTTTTACCTGATACAGCCTTTTACCTGATACAGCCTTGTCACTGATACAGCCTTGTCACTGAAACAGCCTTGTACCTGATACAGCCTTGTCACTGATACAGCATTGTCACTGATACAGCCTTTTACCTAATACAGGCTTGTCGCTGATACAGCCTTGTCACTGATACAGCCTTTTACCTGATACAGCCTTTTACCTGATACAGCCTTGTCACTGATACAGCATTGTCGCTGATGCAGCGTTGTACCTGATACAGACTTGTACCTGATAAAGCCTTGTCACTGATACAACCTTGTACCAGATACAGCCTTGTCGCTGATACAGCCTTGTCGCTGATACAACCTTGTCGCTGATACAGCCTTGTACCTGGTACAGCCTTGTACCTCATACAGGCTTGTCGCTGATACAGCCTGGTCACTGATACAGCCTTGTACCTGATACAGCCTTGAACCTGATACAGCCTTGTCACTGATACAGACTTGTCCCTGATACAGCCTTGTACCTGATACAGCCTTGTACCTGATACAGCCTTGTCACTGATAAAGCCTTGTACCTGATACAGCCTTGTCGCTGATACAGCCTGGTCACTGATACAGCCTTGTACCTGATACAGCCTTGTCACTGATACAGCCTTGTCGCTGATGCAGCCTTGTACCTGATACAGCCTTGTCGCTGATACAGCCTTGTACCTGATACAGCCTTGTACCTGATACAGCCTTGTCACTGATACAGCCTTGTACCTGATACAGCCGTGTCACTGATACAGCCTTGTACCAGATACAGCCTTGTACCTGATACAGCCTTGTCACTGATACAGACTTGTACCTGATACAGCCTTGTACCTGATACAGCATTGTACCTGATACAGCCTTGTCACTGATAAAGCCTTGTACCTGTTACAGCCTTGTCGCTCATACAGCCTGGTCACTGATACAGCCTTGTACCTGATACAGCCTTGTACCTGATACAGCCTTTTCGCTGGTACAGACTTGTCGCTGATACCGACTTGTCCCTGGTACAGCCTTGTACCTGATACAGCCTTGTACCTGATACAGCCTTGTCACTGATTAAGCCTTGCACGTGATACAGCCTTGTACCTGAAACAGCCTTGTACCTGATACAGCCTTGTCACTGATACAGCCTTGTCACTGATACAGCCTTTTACCTGATAAAGGCTTGTCGCTGATACAGCCTTTTTCCTGATACAGCCTTGTAACTGATACAGCCTTGTACCTGATACAGCCTTGTACCTGATACAGCCTTGTGCCTGATACTGGCTTGTACCTGATACAGGCTTGGCACTGATACAGCGGTGTACCTGATACAGCCTTGTAACTGATGCAGCCTTGTACCTGATACAGGCTTGTCGCTGATACAGCGTTGTACCTGATACAGCCTTGTCGCTGATACAGCGTTGTACCTGATACAGCCTTGTCACTGATACAGCCTTGTCGCTGATACAGCGTTGTACCTGATACAGCGTTGTACCTGATACAGCATTGTACCTGATACAGTGTTGTACCTGATACAGCCTTTTACCTGATACAGCCTTTTACCTGATAAAGTCTTGTACCTGAAACTGCCTTGTACCTGATACAGCCTTGTCACTGATACAGCCTTGTCACTGATACAGCCTTTTACCTGATACAGGCTTGTCGCTGATACAGCCTTTTTCCTGATACAGCCTTGTAACTGATACAGCCTTGTACCTGATACAGCCTTGTACCTGATACAGCCTTATGCCTGATACTGGCTTGTACCTGATAGAGGCTTGGCGCTGATACAGCGGTTTACCTGATACAGCCTTGTAACTGATGTAGCCTTGTACCTGATACAGGCTTGTCGCTGATACAGCGTTGTACCTGATACAGCCTTGTCGCTGATACAGCGTTGTACCTGATACAGCCTTGTCACTGATACAGCCTTGTCGCTGATACAGCGTTGTACCTGCTACAGCGTTGTACCTGATACAGCATTGTACCTGATACAGCGTTGTACCTGATACAGCCTTGTCGCTGATGCAGCGTTGAACCTGATACAGACTTGCACCTGATACAGCCTTGTCACTGATACAGCCTTGTTACTGATACAGCCTTGTACCTGATACAGCCTTGTACCTGATACAGCCTTGTAACTGATACAGCCTTGTACCTGATACAGCCTTGTCACTGATAAAGCATTGTACCGGATACAGCGTTGTACATGATACAGCCTTGTACCTGATACAGCCTTGTCACTGATACAGCCTTGTCCCTTGTACAGACTTGTACCTCATACAGGCTTGTCGCTGATACAGCCTTGTCACTGATACAGCCTTGTACCTGATACAGCCTTGTACCTGATACAGCCTTGTCGCTGGTACAGACTTGTCCCTGGTACAGCCTTGTACCTCATACAGGCTAGTCGCTGATACAGCCTTGTACCTGATACAGCCATGTACCTGATACAGCCTTGTACCTGATACAGCCTTGGACCTGATACAGCCTTGTCGCTGATACAGCCTTGTCGCTGATACAGCCTTGAACCAGATACAGCCTTGTCACTGTTTAAGCCTTGTACCTGATACAGCCTTGTACCTGAAGCAGCCTTGTACCTGATACAGCCTTGTCGCTGATACAGCCTTGTCACTGATACAGCCTTTTACCTGATACAGGCTTGTCGCTGATACAGCCTTTTTCCTGATACAGCCTTGTAACTGATACAGCCTTGTACCTGATACAGCCTTGTACCTGATGCAGCCTTGTGCCTGATACTGGCTTGTCGCTGATACAGCCTTGTACCTGATACAGCCTGGTACCTGATACAGCCTTGTACCTGATACAGCCTTGTCGCTGATACAGCGTTGTACCTGATACAGCGTTGTACCTGATACAGCCTTTTTCCTGATACAGCCTTTTACCTGATAAAGCCTTGTACCTGACACAGCCTTGTACCTGATACAGCCTTGTCGCTGATGCAGCGTTGAACATGATACAGACATGCACCTGATACAGCCTTGTCACTGATACAGAATTGTTACTGATACAGCCTTGTACCTGATAGAGGCTTGTCACTGATACTGCCTTGTACCTGATACAGCCTTGTATCTGATACAGCCTTGTAACTGATACAGCCTTGTACCTGATACAGCCTTGTCACTGATACAGACTTGTTCCTGATACAGCCTTGTCGCTGATACAGCCTTGTCGCTGATGCAGCCTTGTACCTGATACAGCCTTGTACCTGATACAGCCTTGTAACTGATACAGTCGTGTACCTGATACAGCCTTATACCTGATACAGCCTTTTACCTGATACAGCCTTTTACCTGATACAGCCTTGTCACTGGTACAGCCTTGTCACTGATACAGCCTTGTCACTGATACAGCCTTGTCACTGATACAGCCTTGTCACTGATACAGCCTTTTACCTGATACAGCCTTTTACCTGATACAGCCTTGTCACTGATACAGCCTTGTCACTGAAACAGCCTTGTACCTGATACAGCCTTGTCACTGATACAGCATTGTCACTGATACAGCCTTTTACCTAATACAGGCTTGTCGCTGATACAGCCTTGTCACTGATACAGCCTTTTACCTGATACAGCCTTTTACCTGATACAGCCTTGTCACTGATACAGCATTGTCGCTGATGCAGCGTTGTACCTGATACAGACTTGTACCTGATAAAGCCTTGTCACTGATACAACCTTGTACCAGATACAGCCTTGTCGCTGATACAGCCTTGTCGCTGATACAACCTTGTCGCTGATACAGCCTTGTACCTGGTACAGCCTTGTACCTCATACAGGCTTGTCGCTGATACAGCCTGGTCACTGATACAGCCTTGTACCTGATACAGCCTTGAACCTGATACAGCCTTGTCACTGATACAGACTTGTCCCTGATACAGCCTTGTACCTGATACAGCCTTGTACCTGATACAGCCTTGTCACTGATAAAGCCTTGTACCTGATACAGCCTTGTCGCTGATACAGCCTGGTCACTGATACAGACTTGTACCTGATACAGCCTTGTCACTGATACAGCCTTGTCGCTGATACAGCCTTGTACCTGATACAGCCTTGTCGCTGATACAGCCTTGTACCTGATACAGCCTTGTACCTGATACAGCCTTGTACCTGATACAGCCTTGTCACTGATACAGCCTTGTACCTGATACAGCCGTGTCACTGATACAGCCTTGTACCAGATACAGCCTTGTACCTGATACAGCCTTGTCACTGATACAGACTTGTACCTGATACAGCCTTGTACCTGATACAGCATTGTACCTGATACAGCCTTGTCACTGATAAAGCCTTGTACCTGTTACAGCCTTGTCGCTCATACAGCCTGGTCACTGATACAGCCTTGTACCTGATACAGCCTTGTACCTGATACAGCCTTTTCGCTGGTACAGACTTGTCGCTGATACCGACTTGTCCCTGATACAGCCTTGTACCTGATACAGCCTTGTACCTGATACAGCCTTGTCACTGATTAAGCCTTGCACGTGATACAGCCTTGTACCTGAAACAGCCTTGTACCTGATACAGCCTTGTCACTGATACAGCCTTGTCACTGATACAGCCTTTTATCTGATAAAGGCTTGTCGCTGATACAGCCTTTTTCCTGATACAGCCTTGTAACTGATACAGCCTTGTACCTGATACAGCCTTGTACCTGATACAGCCTTGTGCCTGATACTGGCTTGTACCTGATACAGGCTTGGCGCTGATACAGCGGTGTACCTGATACAGCCTTGTAACTGATGCAGCCTTGTACCTGATACAGGCTTGTCGCTGATACAGCGTTGTACCTGATACAGCCTTGTCGCTGATACAGCGTTGTACCTGATACAGCCTTGTCACTGATACAGCCTTGTCGCTGATACAGCGTTGTACCTGATACAGCGTTGTACCTGATACAGCATTGTACCTGATACAGTGTTGTACCTGATACAGCCTTTTACCTGATACAGCCTTTTACCTGATAAAGTCTTGTACCTGAAACTGCCTTGTACCTGATACAGCCTTGTCACTGATACAGCCTTGTCACTGATACAGCCTTTTACCTGATACAGGCTTGTCGCTGATACAGCCTTTTTCCTGATACAGCCTTGTAACTGATACAGCCTTGTACCTGATACAGCCTTGTACCTGATACAGCCTTATGCCTGATACTGGCTTGTACCTGATAGAGGCTTGGCGCTGATACAGCGGTGTACCTGATACAGCCTTGTAACTGATGTAGCCTTGTACCTGATACAGGCTTGTCGCTGATACAGCGTTGTACCTGATACAGCCTTGTCGCTGATACAGCGTTGTACCTGATACAGCCTTGTCACTGATACAGCCTTGTCGCTGATACAGCGTTGTACCTGCTACAGCGTTGTACCTGATACAGCATTGTACCTGATACAGCGTTGTACCTGATACAGCCTTGTCGCTGATGCAGCGTTGAACCTGATACAGACTTGCACCTGATACAGCCTTGTCACTGATACAGCCTTGTTACTGATACAGCCTTGTACCTGATACAGCCTTGTACCTGATACAGCCTTGTAACTGATACAGCCTTGTACCTGATACAGCCTTGTCACTGATAAAGCATTGTACCGGATACAGTGTTGTACATGATACAGCCTTGTACCTGATACAGCCTTGTCACTGATACAGCCTTGTCCCTTGTACAGACTTGTACCTCATACAGGCTTGTCGCTGATACAGCCTTGTCACTGATACAGCCTTGTACCTGATACAGCCTTGTACCTGATACAGCCTTGTCGCTGGTACAGACTTGTCCCTGGTACAGCCTTGTACCTCATACAGGCTAGTCGCTGATACAGCCTTGTACCTGATACAGCCATGTACCTGATACAGCCTTGTACCTGATACAGCCTTGGACCTGATACAGCCTTGTCGCTGATACAGCCTTGTCGCTGATACAGCCTTGAACCAGATACAGCCTTGTCACTGTTTAAGCCTTGTACCTGATACAGCCTTGTACCTGAAGCAGCCTTGTACCTGATACAGCCTTGTCGCTGATACAGCCTTGTCACTGATACAGCCTTTTACCTGATACAGGCTTGTCGCTGATACAGCCTTTTTCCTGATACAGCCTTGTAACTGATACAGCCTTGTACCTGATACAGCCTTGTACCTGATACAGCCTTGTGCCTGATACTGGCTTGTCGCTGATACAGCCTTGTACCTGATACAGCCTGGTACCTGATACAGCCTTGTACCTGATACAGCCTTGTCGCTGATACAGCGTTGTACCTGATACAGCGTTGTACCTGATACAGCCTTTTTCCTGATACAGCCTTTTACCTGATAAAGCCTTGTACCTGACACAGCCTTGTACCTGATACAGCCTTGTCGCTGATGCAGCGTTGAACATGATACAGACATGCACCTGATACAGCCTTGTCACTGATACAGAATTGTTACTGATACAGCCTTGTACCTGATAGAGGCTTGTCACTGATACTGCCTTGTACCTGATACAGCCTTGTATCTGATACAGCCTTGTAACTGATACAGCCTTGTACCTGATACAGCCTTGTCACTGATACAGACTTGTTCCTGATACAGCCTTGTCGCTGATACAGCCTTGTCGCTGATGCAGCCTTGTACCTGATACAGCCTTGTACCTGATACAGCCTTGTAACTGATACAGCCTTGTACCTGATACAGCCTTGAACCTGATACAGCCTTGTCACTGATACAGACTTGTCACTGATACAGCCTTGTCACTGATACAGCCTTGTCACTGATACAGCCTTTTACCTGATACAGCCTTTTACCTGATACAGCCTTGTCACTGAAACAGCCTTGTACCTGATACAGCCTTGTCACTGATACAGCATTGTCACTGATACAGCCTTTTACCTAATACAGGCTTGTCGCTGATACAGCCTTGTCACTGATACAGCCTTTTACCTGATACAGCCTTTTACCTGATACAGCCTTGTCACTGATACAGCATTGTCGCTGATGCAGCGTTGTACCTGATACAGACTTGTACCTGATAAAGCCTTGTCACTGATACAACCTTGTACCAGATACAGCCTTGTCGCTGATACAGCCTTGTCGCTGATACAACCTTGTCGCTGATACAGCCTTGTACCTGGTACAGCCTTGTACCTCATACAGGCTTGTCGCTGATACAGCCTGGTCACTGATACAGCCTTGTACCTGATACAGCCTTGAACCTGATACAGCCTTGTCACTGATACAGACTTGTCCCTGATACAGCCTTGTACCTGATACAGCCTTGTACCTGATACAGCCTTGTCACTGATAAAGCCTTGTACCTGATACAGCCTTGTCGCTGATACAGCCTGGTCACTGATACAGCCTTGTACCTGATACAGCCTTGTCACTGATACAGCCTTGTCGCTGATACAGCCTTGTACCTGATACAGCCTTGTCGCTGATACAGCCTTGTACCTGATACAGCCTTGTACCTGATACAGCCTTGTACCTGATACAGCCTTGTCACTGATACAGCCTTGTACCTGATACAGCCGTGTCACTGATACAGCCTTGTACCTGATACAGCCTTGTCACCGATACAGCCTTGTCGCTGATACAGCCTTGTACCTGATACAGCCTTGTCGCTGATAGAGCCTTGTACCTGATACAGCCCTGTACCTGATACAGCCTTGTCGCTGACACAGCATTGTCACTGATACAGCCTTGTACCTGATACAGCCTTGTACCTGATACAGCCATGTTACTGATACAGCCTTGTCACTGATTCAGCCTTTTACCTGATACTGGCTTGTAGCTGATACAGCCTTGTCGCTGATACAGCCTTGTCGCTGATACAGCCTTGTCCCTGGTACAGACTTGTACCTCATACAGGCTTATCGCTGATACAGCCTGGTCACTAATACAGTCTTGTACCTGATACAGCCTTGTACCTGATACAGCCTTGTCACTGATACAGACTTGTACCTGATACAGCCTTGTACCTGATACAGCATTGTAGCTGATACAGCCTTGTCACTGATAAAGCCTTGTACCTGATACAGCCTTGTCGCTGATACAGCCTGGTCACTGATACAGCCTTGTACCTGATACAGCCTTGTACCTGATACAGCCTTGTCGCTGGTACAGACTTGTCGCTGTTACAGACTTGTCCCTGGTCCAGCCTTGTACCTCATACAGCCTTGTACCTGATACAGCCTTGTACCTGATACAGCCTTGGACCTGATACAGCCTTGTCACTGATACAGCCTTGAACCAGATACAGCCTTGTCACTGATTAAGCCTTGTACCTGATAAAGCCTTGTACCTGAAACTGCCTTGTACCTGATACAGCCTTGTCACTGATACAGCCTTGTCACTGATACAGCCTTTTACCTGATACTGGCTTGTAGCTGATACAGCCTTTTTCCTGATACAGCCTTGTAACTGATACAGCCTTGTACCTGATACAGCCTTGTACCTGATACAGCCTTGTGCCTGATAGTGGCTTGTACCTGATACAGGCTTGTCGCTGATACAGCGTTGTACATGATACAGCCTTGTACCTGATACAGCCTTGTACCTGATACAGGCTTGTCGCTGATACAGCGTTGTACCTGATACAGCCTTGTCGCTGATACAGCGTTGTACCTGATAAAGCCTTGTCACTGATACAGCCTTGTCGCTGATACAGCATTGTACCTGATACAGCGTTGTACCTGATACAGCGTTGTTCCTGATACAGCCTTTTACCTGATACAGCCTTTTACCTGATAAAGCCTTGTACCTGACATAGCCTTGTACCTGATACAGCCTTGTCGCTGATGCAGCGTTGAACCTGATACAGACTTGCACCTGATACAGCCTTGTCACTGATACAGCCGTGTTACTGATACAGCCTTGTACCTGATACAGCCTTGTACCTGATATAGCCTTGTCACTGATACAGCCTTGTACCTGATACAGACTTATCGCTGATACAGGCTTGTCACTGATACAGCCTTGTACCAGATACAGCCTTGTACCTGATACAGCCTTGTATCTGATACAGCCTTGTAACTGATACAGCCTTGTACCTGATACAGCCTTGTCACTGATACAGACTTGTCGCTGATATAGCTTTGTACCTGATACAGCGTTGTACCTCATACAGGCTTGTCGCTGATACAGCCTCGTCACTGATACAGCCTTGTACCTGATACAGCCTTGTACCTGATACAGCCTTGTACCTGATACAGCCTTGTCGCTGATACAGACTTGTCCCTGGTACAGCCTTGTACCTCATACAGGCTAGTCGCTGATACAGCCTTGTACCTGATACAACCTTGTACTTGAAACAGCCTTTACCTGATACAGCCTTGTACCCGATACAGCCTTGGACCTGATATCGCCTTGTCGCTGATACAGCCTTGAACCAGATACAGCCTTGTCACTGAAACAGCCTTGTACCTGATACAGCCTTGTCACTGATACAGCATTGTCACTGATACAGCCTTTTACCTGATACAGGCTTGTCGCTGATACAGCCTTGTCACTGATACAGCCTTTTACCTGATACAGCCTTTTACCTGATACAGCCTTGTCACTGATACAGCATTGTCGCTGATGCAGCGTTGTACCTGATACAGACTTGTACCTGATAAAGCCTTGTCACTGATACAACCTTGTACCAGATACAGCCTTGTCGCTGATACAGCCTTGTCGCTGATACAGCCTTGTACCTGATACAGCCTTGTACCTGATACAGCCTTGTACCTGATACAGCCGTGTCACTGATACAGCCTTTTACCTGATACAGCCTTGTACCTGATACAGCCTTGTACCTGATACAGCCTTGTACCTGATACAGGCTTGTCGCTGTTACAGCGTTGTACCTGATACAGCCTTGTCACTGATACAGCGTTGTACCTGATACAGCCTTGTCGCTGATACAGCCTTGTGGCTGATACAGCCTTGTACCTGATACAGGCTTGTCGCTGTTACAGCGTTGTACCTGATACAGCCTTGTCACTGATACAGCGTTGTACCTGATACAGCCTTGTCACTGATACAGCCTTGTCGCTGATACTGCGTTGTACCTGATACAGCGTTGTACCTGATACAGCGTTGTACCTGATACAGCCTTTTACCTGATACAGCCTTTTACCTGATAAAGCCTTGTACCTGACACAGCCTTGTACCTGATACAGCCTTGTCACTGATGCAGCGTTGAACCTGATACAGATTTGCACCTGATACAGCCTTGTCACTAATAAAGACTTGTTACTGATACAGCCTTGTACCTGATACAGGCTTGTCACTGATACAGCCTTGTACCTGATGCAGCCTTGTATCTGATACAGCCTTGTAACTGATACAGCCTTGTACCTGATACTGCCTTGTACCTGATACAGCCGTGTACCTGATACAGCCTTGTACCTGATACAGCCTTGTACCTGATACAGCCTTGTCACTGATACAGCCTTGTCACTGATACAGCCTTGTCACTGATACAGCCTTTTAACTAATACAGCCTTTTACCTAATACAGCCTTGTCACTGATACAGCCTTGTCGCTGATGCAGCGTTGTACCTGATACAGCCTTGTACCTGATACAGCCTTGTACCTGATACAGCCTTGTACCTGATACAGGCTTGTCACTGATTCAGCCTTGTCACTGGTACAGCCTTGTACCTGATACAGCCATGTCACTGATACGGCCTTGTAACTGTACAGCCTTGTACCAGATACAGCCTTGTCACTGAATCAGCCTTGTACCTGATACAGCCTTGTCACTGATACAGCCTTGTCACTGATACAGCCTTGTACCTGAAACAGCCTTGTACCTGATACAGCCTTGTCGCTGATACAGCATTGTCAATGATACAGCCTTGTACCTGATACAGCCTTGTCCCTGGTACAGCCTTGTACCTGATTCAGCCCTGTCACTGATACAGCCTTGTCACTGATAAAGCCTTGTACCTGATACAAACTTGTACCTGATACACCCTTGTACCTGATACAGCCGTGTACCTGATACAGCCTTGTCCCTGATACAGCCTTGTACCTGATACAGCCTTGTACCTGATACAGCCTTGTCACTGATACAGCCTTATCGCTGATACAGCCTTGTACCAGATACATCCTTGTCACTGATAAAGCCTGCTACCTGATACACCCCTGTACCTGATACAGCATTGTCGCTGATACAGCCTTTTCCCTGATATAGCCTTGTTATTGATACAGCGTTGTCACTGATACAGCCTTTTACCTGATACAGATTTTACCTGATGCAGCCTTGTTACTGTTACAGCCTTGTTACTGATACAGCGTTGTACCTGATACAGCCTTTTACCTGATACAGCCTTGTCGCTGATACAGCCTTGTACCTGATACAGCCTTGTCACTGATACAGCCTTGTCACTGATACAGCCTTTTACCTGATACAGCCTTGTTACTGATACAGCCTTGTCGCTGATACAGCCTTGTCACTGATACAGCCTTGTCGCTGATACAGCGTTGTACCTGATACAGCGTTGTACCTGATACAGCGTTGTACCTGATACAGCTTTGTACATGATACAGCCTTGTACATGATAAGCCTTGTACCTGATTCAGCCTTGTACCTGACACAGCCTTGTCGCTGATACAGCGTTGTTCCTGATACAGCGTTGTACCTGATTCCGCCTTGTACCTGATATAGTCTTGTACGTGACACAGCCTTGCCACTGATACAGCCTTGCCACTGATACAGCCTTGTCATTGATACAGCCTTGTCGCTGATACAGCCTTGTCGCTGATACAGCCTTCTACCTGATACAGCCTTCTACCTGATACAGTCTTGTCGCTGATACAGCCTTGTCGCTGATACAGCCTTGTACCTGATACAGCCTTGTCACTGATACAGCCTTGTACCTGATACAGCCTTGTCGCTGATACAGCTTTGTCATTGATACAGCCTTGTACCTGATACAGCCTTGTCCCTGATACAGCTTTGCCCCTGATACAGCCTTGTCGCTGATACACTCCAGCGGCTCATTATAGTTTCCATATAGCCCACACTGCCTCCAACCACTCTCTGCGGTTTCCCTATAGTCCACACTGACTCCATGGATGTCTATGGCTTCCCTATATCCCACACTGACTCTAGTGGCTCTCTACTGTTTCCATATATTCCACACAGACTGCAGTTGCTCTGTATGGTTTCCCTGCTGTCCACACTGCCTCCAGTGGCTCTCTATGGTTTCCCCACATAACACACTGACTCCAGGTGCACTTTACAGATTCCCTATAGCCCTCACTGACTGCAGTGGCTCTCTATAGATTCCCTATAGCTCACACTGACCCCAGTGATTCTGTATGGTTTCTCTATAGTCCACAATGAAAGCAGACGCTCTGGACGGTTTCCCCATATCCCACACTGACTCTACCAGCTCTCTACGTTTTCCCTATATCCCACACTGACTCCTGTGGCTCTGTATGGTTTCCTTTTAACCCACACTGAATCCAGTGGCACTCTACAGTTTCCCTGTATTCCACACTGACTCCAGCTGCTCTCTACGGTTTCCCTATAGCCCACACTGACTCCAGCCACTCTCTACGGTTTCCCTATAGCCCAAACAGACTCAGGCAGATCTCTACGGTTATGCTATCGCCTACACTGACTCTAGCGGCTCTCAACGCTTTCCCTTTATCCCACACTGACTCCAATGGCTCTCTACGGTTTTCCTATAGTCCACGCTGTCTCGAGCGGCTCTCTACATTATCCCTATATCCCATGCTGACTCTAGTGGCTCTCTACGGTTTCCCTATATCCCACACTGACTCCTTGGCTTTCTACTGTTTCCATAGATTCCACACAGACTGCAGTTGCTCTGTATGGTTTCCCTATTGTCCACACTGCCTGCAGAGGCTCTCTATGGTTTCCCCACATAACACGCAGTCTCCAGGGGCTCTTTACAGTTTCCCTATAGCCTTCACTGACGCCAGTGGCTCTCTACAGATTCCTATCTTGACTCCCTTCTCTCTCCCCTTGTCCAGTCCCTTCCCACCTACATCCGTGATTCCTCTGACACCTTACGTCACATCAACAATTTCCAGTTCCCTGGCTCCAACCGCTTCCTCTTCACCATGGACGTCCAATCCCTCTACACCTCCATCCCCCACCAGGATGGTCTGAGGGCCCTTAGCTTCTTCCTCGAACAGAGGCCCGAACAATCCCCATCCACCACTACTCTCCTCCGTCTGGCTGAACTTGTTCTCACGTTGAACAATTTCTCCTTCAACTCCTCTCACTTTCTCCAAATAAAAGGTGTGGCTATGGGTACCCGCATGGGCCCCAGCTATGCCTGTCTCTTTATGGGATATGTGGAACATTCCTTGTTGCAGTCCTACCCCGGCCCCCTTCCACAACTTTTTCTCCGGTACATCGATGATTACTTCGGTGCTGCTTCATGCTCTCGTCGGGACTTGGAAAAATTTATTAATTTTGCTTCCAATCTCCAGCCCTCCATCATTTTCACGTGGTCCATCTCTGACACTTCCCTTCCCTTCCTTGACCTCTCTGTCTCAATCTCTGGTGATAGACTGTCCACCAATATCCACTACAAACCCACCGACTCCCACAGCTACCTCGACTACAGCTCCTCACACCCCGCTTCCTGTAAGGACTCCATCCCATTCTCCCAGTTCCTTCGCCTTCGTCGCATCTGTTCCGATGATGCTACCTTCAAAAACGGTTCCTCTGACATGTCCTCCTTCTTCCTTAACCGAGGTTTTCCACCCACGGTCGTTGACAGGGCCCTCAACCGTGTCCGGCCCATCTCCCGCGCATCCGCCCTCACGCCTTCTCCTCCCTCCCAGAAACATGATAGGGTCCCCCTTGTCCTCACTTATCACCCCACCAGCCTCCGCATTCAAAGGATCATCCTCCGCCATTTCCGCCAACTCCAGCATGATGCCACCACCAAACACATCTTCCCTTCACCCCCCTTATCGGCATTCCATAGGGATCGCTCCCTCCGGGACACCCTGGTCCACTCCTCCATCACCCCCTACTCCTCAACCCCCTCCTATGGCACCACCCCATGCCCACGCAAAAGATGTAACACCTGCCCCTTCACTTCCTCTCTCCTCACCGTCCAAGGGCCCAAACATTCCTTTCAAGTGAAGCAGCATTTCACTTGCATTTCCCCCAACTTAGTCTACTGCATTCATTGCTCCCAATGTGGTCTCCTCTACATTGGAGAGACCAAACGTAAACTGGGCGACCGCTTTGCAGAACACCTGCGGTCTGTCCGCAAGAATGACCCAAACCTCCCTGTGGCTTGCCATTTTAACACTCCACCCTGCTCTCTTGCCCACATGTCTGTCCTTGGCTTACTGCATTGTTCCAGTGAAGCCCAACGCAAACTGGAGGAACAACACCTCATCTTCCGACTAGGCACCTTACAGCCTTCCGGTCTGAATATTGAATTCAATAACTTTAGGTCGTGAGCTCCCTCCCCCATCCCCACCCCCTTTCTGTTTCCCCCTTTTTTTCCCCCCTTTTTTTTTCCCTATAAATTTTATAGATTTTTCTTTTCCCACCTATTTCCATTATTTTTAAATATTTTAAAATCCTTTATGCTCCCCCCACCCCCACTAGAGCTGTACCTTGAGTGCCCTACCATCCATTCTTAATTAGCACATTCGTTTAGATAATATCACCAACTTTAACTTTAACACCTATGTGTTCTTTTGCACCATTGTTACTGACATCTTTTGATGATCTGCTTCTATCACTGCTTGTTTGTCTACACAAGCACCTCTGTCTCTCTCTCTCTCTCCTTCCCCCCCCCCCCCCCACACACCTTAAACCAGCTTATATTTCAACTCTTTCCTGGACTCGAAATCAAGTTCTGTCGAAGGGTCATGAGGACTCGAAACGTCAACTCTTTTCTTCTCCGCCGATGCTGCCAGACCTACTGAGTTTTTCCAGGTAATTCTGTTTTTGTTTTAGATTTCCAGCATCCGCAGTTTTCTTTGTTTTCATCCCTATAGGCCACACTGACTCCAGTGGCTCTGTCTGGTTTCCCTATAGTCCACAATGAAACCAGACGCTCCGGACGATTTCGCCATATCCCACACTGACTCCAGCAGCTCTCTACGCTTTCCCTATATAACACACTGACTCCAGTGGCTCTGTGCAGTTTCCCTATAGCCCTCACTGATTCCAGTGCCTCTCTACGGTTTTCCTATAGTCCACACTGACTAGCGGCTGTCCAATGTTCCCCTATAGTCCACACTGACTAGCGGCTGTCCAATGTTCCCCTATAGTCCACACTGACTAGCGGCTCTCTAATGTTTCCCTATATCCCACTCTGACTCCAATGGCTCTCTAAAGCTTCCCTATAGCCCACACTGCCTCCAACCACTCTCTGCACTTTCCGTATAGTCCACACTGACTCCAGCGGCTCTCAACGCTTTCGCTTTATCCCTCACTGACTCCATTGGATCTCAAAGGTTTCCCTATAGCCCAGATTGCCTCCAGCCGCTCTCTACGGTTTCCCTATAGCCCAAAAAGACTCAGGCAGATCTCTACAGTTCCTCTATAACCTAGTCTGACTCCAGCCACCCTCTACGGTTTCCCTATAGCCCAAACAGACTCAGGCAGATCTCTATGGTTCCTCTATAACCTAGTCTGACTCTAGCGGCTCTCAACACTTTTCCTTTATCTCACACTGACACCAATGGCTCTCTACGGTTTTCCTATAGTCCACACTGACTCGAGCAGCTCTCTACATTTTCCCTATATCCCACTCTGACTACAGTGGCTCTCTGCGGTTTCCCTATATCCCACACTGATTCCTTGGCTCTCAACTGTTTCCATATATTCCACACAGACTCCAGTTGCTCTGTATGGTTTCCCTATTGTCCACACTGCCTGCAGTGGCTCTCTATGGTTTCCCCACATAACACACAGACTCCAGGGGCTTTTTAAAGTTTCCCTATAGCCCACACTGACTCCAGTGGCTCTCTACAGATTCCCAATAGGCCACACTGATCCAGTGACTCTGTATGGTTTCCCTATAGTCCACAATGAAACCAGACGCTCTGGATGGTTTCCAATGTTTGGAATGTCAGAGAATTGAATGAAATATCATGCCAACGAATGGATGTCACGTCATGGAATGGAATGGAAAGGAATGCCATACTTTGGAAAGGAATGTCATGACATGTCATTGAATGGCATGGAATGTCATGGAATGGAATGGAATGTCCTATCATGGAATGGAATGTCATATCATGAAACGGAATGTAATGGAATGTCATGAAATGTAGTGGAATCTAACGGAATGGAATGTTTAGGAATGGTATGTCTTTTCATGGAATTTCATGGAATGGAATGAAATGTCATGTCATGTAATGGAGAGGCATGTCATGGAATGGAACGTAATATCATGAAATGGAATGTCATGGAATGGAATGTCCTGGAATGGAAAGTCATTGAATGGAATGGAACGTCAGGGACTGGAATGGAAGGTCATGTCAACTAATGCAATGGAATGGAATGGAATGTCATGGATGGAATGGACTGTCATGGAATGGAATGAAATGTCATGGAATGTAATGTTATTGAATAGAGTGGAACCTCAGGGAATGGAATGAATGTCACATTATTGAATGGAATATTATGTCATGGAACGGAATGGAATGTCTTGGAATGGAATGTTATTGAATGGAATAGAATGTCGAGGAATGGAATGGAATGCCATGTCAAAGAAGAGAATGTTATGTCATGGAATGGAAGAGAATGTCATGGAATGGAATGTTATTGAATGGAATTGAACGTTGAGGAATGGAATGGAATGTCATGTCAATGATTAGACTGTTATGACATGGAATGGTATGTAACGGAATAGCATTTCTTGGAATGGAATTTCATGTGGTGGAATGGAAATTCATATCATGGATTGGAATGTCATGTCATGAAATGCCATGTCAAAGAATGGAATATCATGTCATGGAATGGAATGTCCTGTCATGCAATAGAACGTGATGTCATGGAATGGAACGTAATGTCATGAAAAGGAATGTCAGGGAATGGAATGTCATGGAATGGAATGGAATGGAATGGAATGTCATGGAATGGGATGTTATTGAATGGAATAGAAACTCAGGGAATGGATTGAATGCCATGTCATCTCAACGAATAGATTGTTATGTCATGGAATGGAATGGAATGGATTGTCATTTTATGGAATGGATTGTCATGGAATGGAATCTAATGCCATGGAATGAAATGTCATGGAATGTCATGTCATGGAATGTAATGTCATGTCATGGAATGGAATGCCATGTCATGGAATGGAATGTCATGGAATGGATTGGAATGTCATGTTATGGAATGGAATGTCATGGAATGGAATGTCATGGATAGTCATGCCATGGAATGGAATGTCATGGAATGGAATGTCATGTCATGGAATGGAATAGAAAATCATGGAATGGAATGTCATTGAATGTAATGGAATGTCAGAGTATTGAATGAAATATCATGCCAACGAAAGGATGTCACGTCATGGAATGGAAAAGAATGCCATACTTTGGAAAGGAATGTCATGACATGTCATTGAATGGCATGGAATGTTATGGAATGGAATGGAATGTCCTATCATGGAATGGAATGTCATATCATGAAATGGAATGTCATGAAATGTAGTGGAACCTAACGGAATGGAATGTTTTGGAATGGTATGTCTTTTCATGGAATTTCATGGAATGGAATGAAATGTCATGTCATGTAATGGAGAGGTATGTCATGGAATGGAACGTAATATCATGAAATGGAATGTCATGGAATGGAATGTCCTGGAATGCAAAGACATTGAATGGAATGGAACGTCAGGGACTGGAATGGAAGGTCATGTCAACGAATGCAATGGCATGTCATGGAATGGAATGGAACATCATGGAACGGAATGGACTGTCATGGAATGGAATGGAATGTCATTGAATGGAATGGAATGTCATGGAATGGAAATTCATTGAATAGAATGGAACCTCAGTGAATGGAATGAATGTCATATTATGGAATGGAATATTATGTCATGGAATGGAATGGAATGTCCTGGAATGGAAAGTCATTGAATGGAATGGAACGTTGAGGACTGGAATGGAAGGTCATGTCAACAAATGCAATGGCATGTCATGGAATGGAATGGAATGTCATGGAAAGGAATGGAATGTTATGGAATATAATGTTATTGAATAGTGAGGAACCTCAGGGAATGGAATAATTGTCATATTATGGAACGGAATATTATGTCATGGAATGGAATCGAATGTTATTGAATGGAATGGAACATCGAGGAATGGAATGCAATGCCATGTCAAAGAAGAGAATGTTATGTCATGGAATGGAATAGAATGTCATGGAATGTCATGTTATGGAATGGAATGTCATGGCATGGATTGCAATGTCATGGAATGTTGCTGAATTTCAAAGAATGGAATAACATGTCGTGGAATGGAATGGGATGAAATGGATAGTCATGAAATGGAATTTCTTGTTTTGGAATGGAACGTCATGTCATGGAATGCAACGTCATATCATGGAATGGAATGACATGTCCTGGAATGCAATGGAATGTCAAGAAATTGAATGTCATGTCATGGAATGTCATGTCATGGAATGGAATTTCATGTCATGTTATGGAATGGAATGTCATGGAATGGAATGTCATGTCATTAAATTCAATGTCATGTCATGGAATGGAATGGAATGTCAAGGAATGTCATGTCATGGAATAGAATGTCTTGTCATGGAATGGAATGCCATGTCATGGAATAGAATGTCATGGAATGGAATGTTATGTAATTGAATGTCTTGGAATGTAATGTCATGGAATGGAATGTCATGTCATGGAATGGACTGGAATGTCAAGAAATGGAATGTCATGTCTTGGAATGGAATTTCATTTCATGTTATGGAATGGACTGTCATGGAATTCATCGTCTTGGATAGTCATGCCATGGAATGGAATGTCATGGAATGGAATATCATGTCATGGAATTCAATGGAATGTCATAGAATGGAATGTCATGGAATGGAATGGAATGTCATATCATGGAATGGAATATCATGGAATGGAATGGAATGTCATGGAATGGAATGTCATTGAATGCTTGGAATGTCAGTGAATTGAATGAAATATCATGCCAATGAATGGATGTCGCATCATGGAATGGAATGGAAAGGAATGCCATACTTTGGAAAGGAATGTCATGACATGTCATTGAATGGCATGGAATGTCATGGAATGGAATGGAATGTCATATCATGAAATGGAATGCAATGGAATGTCATGAAATTTAGTGGAATCAAACGGAATGGAATGTTTTGGAATGGTATGTCTTTTAATGGGATTTCATGGAATGGAATGAAATGTCATGTCATGGAATGAAATGTCATGTCATGTATTGGAGAGGCATGTCATGGAATGGAACGTAATATCATGAAATCTAATGTCATGGACTGGGATGTCCTGGAATAGAAAGTCATTGAATGGAATGGAACGTCAGGGACTGGAATGGAATGTCATGACAACGAATGCAATGGAATGGAATGGAATGTCATGGAATGGAATGGACTGTCATGGAATGGAATGGAATGTCATGGAATGTAATGTTATTGAATAGATTTGAACCTCAGGGAATGGAATGAATTTTATATTATGGAATGGAATATTATGTCATTGGAACGGAATGGAATGTCTTGGAATGGAATGTTATTGAATCTAATGGAATGTCGAGGAATGGAATGGAATGCCATGTCAAAGAAGAGAATGTTATGTCATGGAATGGAAGAGAATGTCATGGTATGGAATGTTATTGAATGGAATGGAACGTTGAGGAATGGAATGGAATGTCATGTCAATGATTAGAATGTTATGTCATGGAATGGAATGCAACGGAATAGCATTTCTTGGAATGGAATTTCATCTCATGGAATTAGATGCAATGGAATGGTATGTCATGGCATGTCATGGAGTGGCATGTCATGGAATGGAAATTCATGCTGTGCAATGGAAATTCATATCATGGATTGGAAAGTCATGTCATGAAATGTCATTTCAAAGAATGGAACATCATGTCATGGAATGGAATGCGATTTCATGCAATAGAACGTGATGTCATGGAATGGAATGTAATGTCATGAAAAGGAATGCCAGGGAATGGAATGTCATGGAATGGAATGTCATGGAATGGGATGTTATTGAATGGAATAGAAACTCAGGGAATGGATTGAATGCCATGTCATGTCAACGAATAGAATGTTATGTCATGGAATGGAATGGAATGGAATGTCATTTTATGGAATGGATTGTCATGGAATGGAATCTAATGCCATGGAATGAAATGTCATGGAATGTCATGGAATGGAATGTAATGTCATGTCATGGAATGGAATGCCATGTCATGGAATGGAATGTCATGGAATGGATTGGAATGTCATGTTATGGAATGGAATGTCATGGAATGGAATGTCATGGATTGTCATGCCATGGAATGGAATGTCATGGAATGGAAATTCATTGAATAGAATGGAACCTCAGTGAATGGAATGAATGTCATATTATGGAATGGAATATTATGTCATGGAATGGAATGGAATGTCCTGGAATGGAAAGTCATTGAATGGAATGGAACGTTGAGGACTGGAATGGAAGGTCATGTCAACAAATGCAATGGCATGTCATGGAATGGAATGGAATGTCATGGAAAGGAATGGAATGTTATGGAATATAATGTTATTGAATAGTGAGGAACCTCAGGGAATGGAATAATTGTCATATTATGGAACGGAATATTATGTCATGGAATGGAATCGAATGTTATTGAATGGAATGGAACATCGAGGAATGGAATGCAATGCCATGTCAAAGAAGAGAATGTTATGTCATGGAATAGAATAGAATGTCATGGAATGTCATGTTATGGAATGGAATGTCATGGCATGGATTGCAATGTCATGGAATGTTGCTGAATTTCAAAGAATGGAATAACATGTCGTGGAATGGAATGGGATGAAATGGATAGTCATGAAATGGAATTTCTTGTTTTGGAATGGAACGTCATGTCATGGAATGCAACGTCATATCATGGAATGGAATGACATGTCCTGGAATGCAATGGAATGTCAAGAAATTGAATGTCATGTCATGGAATGTCATGTCATGGAATGGAATTTCATGTCATGTTATGGAATGGAATGTCATGGAATGGAATGTCATGTCATTAAATTCAATGTCATGTCATGGAATGGAATGGAATGTCAAGGAATGTCATGTCATGGAATAGAATGTCTTGTCATGGAATGGAATGCCATGTCATGGAATAGAATGTCATGGAATGGAATGTTATGTAATTGAATGTCTTGGAATGTAATGTCATGGAATGGAATGTCATGTCATGGAATGGACTGGAATGTCAAGAAATGGAATGTCATGTCTTGGAATGGAATTTCATTTCATGTTATGGAATGGACTGTCATGGAATTCATCGTCTTGGATAGTCATGCCATGGAATGGAATGTCATGGAATGGAATATCATGTCATGGAATTCAATGGAATGTCATAGAATGGAATGTCATGGAATGGAATGGAATGTCATATCATGGAATGGAATATCATGGAATGGAATGGAATGTCATGGAATGGAATGTCATTGAATGCTTGGAATGTCAGTGAATTGAATGAAATATCATGCCAATGAATGGATGTCGCATCATGGAATGGAATGGAAAGGAATGCCATACTTTGGAAAGGAATGTCATGACATGTCATTGAATGGCATGGAATGTCATGGAATGGAATGGAATGTCATATCATGAAATGGAATGCAATGGAATGTCATGAAATTTAGTGGAATCAAACGGAATGGAATGTTTTGGAATGGTATGTCTTTTAATGGGATTTCATGGAATGGAATGAAATGTCATGTCATGGAATGAAATGTCATGTCATGTATTGGAGAGGCATGTCATGGAATGGAACGTAATATCATGAAATCTAATGTCATGGACTGGGATGTCCTGGAATAGAAAGTCATTGAATGGAATGGAACGTCAGGGACTGGAATGGAATGTCATGACAACGAATGCAATGGAATGGAATGGAATGTCATGGAATGGAATGGACTGTCATGGAATGGAATGGAATGTCATGGAATGTAATGTTATTGAATAGATTTGAACCTCAGGGAATGGAATGAATTTTATATTATGGAATGGAATATTATGTCATTGGAACGGAATGGAATGTCTTGGAATGGAATGTTATTGAATCTAATGGAATGTCGAGGAATGGAATGGAATGCCATGTCAAAGAAGAGAATGTTATGTCATGGAATGGAAGAGAATGTCATGGTATGGAATGTTATTGAATGGAATGGAACGTTGAGGAATGGAATGGAATGTCATGTCAATGATTAGAATGTTATGTCATGGAATGGAATGCAACGGAATAGCATTTCTTGGAATGGAATTTCATCTCATGGAATTAGATGCAATGGAATGGTATGTCATGGCATGTCATGGAGTGGCATGTCATGGAATGGAAATTCATGCTGTGCAATGGAAATTCATATCATGGATTGGAAAGTCATGTCATGAAATGTCATTTCAAAGAATGGAACATCATGTCATGGAATGGAATGCGATTTCATGCAATAGAACGTGATGTCATGGAATGGAATGTAATGTCATGAAAAGGAATGCCAGGGAATGGAATGTCATGGAATGGAATGTCATGGAATGGGATGTTATTGAATGGAATAGAAACTCAGGGAATGGATTGAATGCCATGTCATGTCAACGAATAGAATGTTATGTCATGGAATGGAATGGAATGGAATGTCATTTTATGGAATGGATTGTCATGGAATGGAATCTAATGCCATGGAATGAAATGTCATGGAATGTCATGGAATGGAATGTAATGTCATGTCATGGAATGGAATGCCATGTCATGGAATGGAATGTCATGGAATGGATTGGAATGTCATGTTATGGAATGGAATGTCATGGAATGGAATGTCATGGATTGTCATGCCATGGAATGGAATGTCATGGAATGGAAATTCATTGAATAGAATGGAACCTCAGTGAATGGAATGAATGTCATATTATGGAATGGAATATTATGTCATGGAATGGAATGGAATGTCCTGGAATGGAAAGTCATTGAATGGAATGGAACGTTGAGGACTGGAATGGAAGGTCATGTCAACAAATGCAATGGCATGTCATGGAATGGAATGGAATGTCATGGAAAGGAATGGAATGTTATGGAATATAATGTTATTGAATAGTGAGGAACCTCAGGGAATGGAATAATTGTCATATTATGGAACGGAATATTATGTCATGGAATGGAATCGAATGTTATTGAATGGAATGGAACATCGAGGAATGGAATGCAATGCCATGTCAAAGAAGAGAATGTTATGTCATGGAATAGAATAGAATGTCATGGAATGTCATGTTATGGAATGGAATGTCATGGCATGGATTGCAATGTCATGGAATGTTGCTGAATTTCAAAGAATGGAATAACATGTCGTGGAATGGAATGGGATGAAATGGATAGTCATGAAATGGAATTTCTTGTTTTGGAATGGAACGTCATGTCATGGAATGCAACGTCATATCATGGAATGGAATGACATGTCCTGGAATGCAATGGAATGTCAAGAAATTGAATGTCATGTCATGGAATGTCATGTCATGGAATGGAATTTCATGTCATGTTATGGAATGGAATGTCATGGAATGGAATGTCATGTCATTAAATTCAATGTCATGTCATGGAATGGAATGGAATGTCAAGGAATGTCATGTCATGGAATAGAATGTCTTGTCATGGAATGGAATGCCATGTCATGGAATAGAATGTCATGGAATGGAATGTTATGTAATTGAATGTCTTGGAATGTAATGTCATGGAATGGAATGTCATGTCATGGAATGGACTGGAATGTCAAGAAATGGAATGTCATGTCTTGGAATGGAATTTCATTTCATGTTATGGAATGGACTGTCATGGAATTCATCGTCTTGGATAGTCATGCCATGGAATGGAATGTCATGGAATGGAATATCATGTCATGGAATTCAATGGAATGTCATAGAATGGAATGTCATGGAATGGAATGGAATGTCATATCATGGAATGGAATATCATGGAATGGAATGGAATGTCATGGAATGGAATGTCATTGAATGCTTGGAATGTCAGTGAATTGAATGAAATATCATGCCAATGAATGGATGTCGCATCATGGAATGGAATGGAAAGGAATGCCATACTTTGGAAAGGAATGTCATGACATGTCATTGAATGGCATGGAATGTCATGGAATGGAATGGAATGTCATATCATGAAATGGAATGCAATGGAATGTCATGAAATTTAGTGGAATCAAACGGAATGGAATGTTTTGGAATGGTATGTCTTTTAATGGGATTTCATGGAATGGAATGAAATGTCATGTCATGGAATGAAATGTCATGTCATGTATTGGAGAGGCATGTCATGGAATGGAACGTAATATCATGAAATCTAATGTCATGGACTGGGATGTCCTGGAATAGAAAGTCATTGAATGGAATGGAACGTCAGGGACTGGAATGGAATGTCATGACAACGAATGCAATGGAATGGAATGGAATGTCATGGAATGGAATGGACTGTCATGGAATGGAATGGAATGTCATGGAATGTAATGTTATTGAATAGATTTGAACCTCAGGGAATGGAATGAATTTTATATTATGGAATGGAATATTATGTCATTGGAACGGAATGGAATGTCTTGGAATGGAATGTTATTGAAAGGAATAGAAACTCAGGGAATGGATTGAATGCCATGTAATGTCAATGAATAGAATGTTATGTCATGTCATGGAATGGAATGTCATGTAATTGAAAGTCATGGAATGTAATGTCATGGAATGGAATGTCATGTCATGGAATGGAATGTCATGGAATGGAATGCAATGTCATGGAATGTTGCTGAATTTTAAAGAATGGAATAACATGTCATGGAATGGAATGGCATGAAATGGATAGTCATGAAATGGAATTTCTTGTCATGGAATGGAACATCATGTCATGGAATGCAACGTCATAACATGGAATGGAATGTCATGTCCTGGAATGGAATGGAATGTCAAGAAATTGAATGTCATGTCATGGAATGTCATGTCATGGAATGGAATTTCATGTCATGTTATGGAATGGAATGTCATGGAATGGAATGTCATGTCATGGAATTCAATGTCATGTGAAGGAATGGAATGGAATGTCATGGAATGTCATGTCATGGAATGGAATGTCTTGACATGGAATGGAATGCCATGTCATGGAATGGAATGTCATGGAATGGAATGTTATGTAATTGAATGTCTTGGAATGGAATGTCATTGAATGGAATTTCGTGTCATGGAATGGACTGGAATGTCAAGAAATGGAATGTCATGTCATGGAATGGAATTTCATGTCATGTTATGGAATGGAATGTCATGGAATGGAACGTCATGGATAGTCATGCCATGGAATGGAATGTCATGGAATGGAATGTCATGTCATGGAATTCAATGGAATGTCATGGAATGGAATGTCATGGAATGGAATGTCATGTCATGGAATGGGATATCATGGAATGGAATGGAATGTCATGGAATGGAATGTCATTGAATGTTTGGAAAGTCAGAGAATTGAATGAAATATCATGCCAACGAATGGATGTCACATCATGGAATGGAATGGAAAGGAATGCCATACTTTGGAAAGGAATGTCATGACATGTCATTGAATGGCATGGAATGTCATGGAATGGAATGAAATGTCCTATCATGGAATGGAATGTCATATCATGAAACGGAATGTAATGGAATGTCATGAAATGTAGTGGAATCTAATGGAATGGAATGTTTTGGAATGCTATGTCTTTTCATGGAATTTCATGGAATGGAATGAAATGTCATGTCATGTAATGGAGAGGCATGTCATGGAATGGAACGTAATATCATGAAATGGAATGTCATGGAATGGAATGTCCTGGTATAGAAAGTCATTGAATGGAATGGAACATCAGGGACTGGAATGGAAGGTCATGTCAACTAATGCAATGGAATGGTATGGAATGTGATGGATGGAATGGACTGTCATGGAATAGAATGAAATGTCATGGAATGTAATGTTATTGAATCGAGTGGAACCTCAGGGAATGGAATGAATGTCATATTATGGAATGGAATATTATGTCATGGAACGGAATGGAATGTCTTCGAATGGAATGTTATTGAATGGAATGGAATGTCGAGGAATGGAATGGAATACAATGTCAAAGAAGAAACTGTTCTGTTATGGAATGGAAGAGAATGTCATGGAATGGAATGGAATGTTATTGAATTGAATGGAACGTTGAGGAATGGAATGGAATGTCATGTCAATGATTAGACTGTTATGACATGGAATGGAGTGTAACGGAATAGCATTTCTTGGAATGGAATTTCATGTGGTGAAATGGAAATTCATATCATGGATTGGAATGTCATGTCATGAAATGCCATGTCAAAGAATGGAATATCATGTCATGGAATGGAATGTCCTGTCATGCAATAGAACGTGATGTTATGGAATGGAACGTAATGTCATGAAAAGGAATGTCAGGGAATGGAATGTCATGGAATAGAATGGAATGGAATGGAATGTCATGGAATGGGATGTTATTGAATGGAATAGAAACTCAGGGAATGGATTGAATGCCATGTCATGTCAACGAATAGAATGTTATGTCATGGAATGGAATGGAATGGAATGGAATGTCATTTTATGGAATGGATTGTCATGGAATGGAATCTAATGCCATGGAATGAAATGTCATGGAATGTCATGTCATGGAATGGAATGCCATGTCATGGAATGGAATGTCATGGAATAGATTGGAATGTCATGTTATGGAATGGAATGCCATGGAATGGAATGTCATGGAAAAGAATGTCCGGTCATGGAATGTCATGTTTTGGAATGGAATAGAAAATCATGGAATGGAATGTCATTGAATGTAATGGAATGTCAGAGAATTGAATGAAATATCATGCCAACGAAAGGATGTCACGTCATGGAATGGAAAAGAATGCCATACTTTGGAAAGGAATGTCATGACATGTCATTGAATGGCATGGAATGTCATGGAATGGAATGGAATGTCCTATCATGGAATGGAATGTCATATCATGAAATGGAATGTCATGAAATGTAGTGGAACCTAACGGAATGGAATGTTTTGGAATGGTATGTCTTTTCATGGAATTTCATGGAATGGAATGAAATGTCATGTCATGTAATGGAGAGGTATGTCATGGAATGGAACGGAATATCATGAAATGGAATGTCATGGAATGGAATGTCCTGGAATGGAAAGACATTGAATGGAATGGAACGTCAGGGACTGGAATGGAAGGTCATGTCAACGAATGCAATGGCATGTCATGGAATGGAATGGAATATCATGAAATGGAATGGACTGTCATGGAATGGAATGGAATGTCATGGAATGGAATGGAATGTCATGGAATGTAATCTTATTGAATAGAATGGAACCTCAGTGAATGGAATGAATGTCATATTATGGAATGGAATATTATGTCATGGAATGGAATGGAATGTCCTGGAATGGAAAGTCATTGAATGGCATGGAACGTTGAGGACTGGAATGGAAGGTCATGTCAACAAATGCAATGGCATGTCATGTCATGGAATGGAATGTCATGGAATGGAATGGAATGTCATGGAATATAATGTTATTGAATAGAAAGGAACCTCAGGGAATGGAATAAATTGTCATATTATGGAATGGAATATTATGTCATGGAATGGAATCGAATGTTATTGAATGGAATGGAACGTCGAGGAATGGAATGCAATGCCATGTCAAAGAAGAGAATGTTATGTCATGGAATGGAAGAGAATGTCATGGAATGTCATGTTATGGAATGGAATGTCATGGAATGGAATGCAATGTCATTGAATGTTGCTGAATTTCAAAGAATGGAATAACATGTCATGGAATGGAATGGTATGAAATGGATAGTCATGAAATGGAATTTCTTGTCATGGAATGGAACATCATGTCATGGAATGCAACGTCATATCATGGAATGGAATGTCATGTCCTGGAATGGAATGGAATGTCAAGAAATTGATTGTCATGTCATGGAATGTCATGTCATGGAATGGAATTTCATGTCATGTTATGGAATGGAATGTCATGGAATGGAATGTCATGTCAAGGAATACAATGTCATGTGATGGAATGGAATGGAATGGCATGGAATGTCATGTCATGGAATGGAATGTCTTGACATGGAATGGAATGCCATGTCATGGAATGGAATGCCATGGAATGGAATGTCATGTCATGGAATGGTCTGGAATGTCAAGAAATGGAATTTCATGTCATGGAATGGAATGTCATGGAATGGAATGTCATGTCATGGAATTCAATGGAATGTCATGGAATGGAATGTCATGGAATGGAATGGAATGTCATGTCATGGAATGGGATATCATGGAATGGAATGGAATGTCATGGAATGGAATGTCATTGAATGTTTGGAAAGTCAGAGAATTGAATGAAATATCATGCCAACGAATGGATGTCACGTCATGGAATGGAATGGAAAGGAATGCCATACTTTGGAAAGGAATGTCATGACATGTCATTGAATGGCATGGAATGTCATGGAATGGAATGAAATGTCCTATCATGGAATGGAATGTCATATCATGAAACGGAATGTAATGGAATGTCATGAAATGTAGTGGAATCTAATGGAATGGAATGTTTTGGAATGCTATGTCTTTTCATGGAATTTCATGGAATGGAATGAAATGTCATGTCATGTAATGGAGAGGCATGTCATGGAATGGAACGTAATATCATGAAATGGAATGTCATGGAATGGAATGTCCTGGTATAGAAAGTCATTGAATGGAATGGAACATCAGGGACTGGAATGGAAGGTCATGTCAAGGAATGCAATGGCATGTCATGGAATGGAATGGAATGTCATGGAATGGAATGGACTGTCATGGAATGGAAAGTTATTGAATAGAATGGAACCTCAGTGAAGGGAATGAATGTCATATTATGGAATGGAATATTATGTCATGGAATGGAATGGAATGTCCTGGAATGGAAAGTCATTGAATGGAATGGAACGTTGAGGACTGGAATGGAAGGTCATGTCAACAAATGCAATGGCATGTCATGGAATGGAATGGAATGTCATGGAAAGGAATGGAATGTTATGGAATATAATGTTATTGAATAGTGAGGAACCTCAGGGAATGGAATAATTGTCATATTATGGAACGGAATATTATGTCATGGAATGGAATCGAATGTTATTGAATGGAATGGAACATCGAGGAATGGAATGCAATGCCATGTCAAAGAAGAGAATGTTATGTCATGGAATGGAATAGAATGTCATGGAATGTCATGTTATGGAATGGAATGTCATGGCATGGATTGCAATGTCATGGAATGTTGCTGAATTTCAAAGAATGGAATAACATGTCGTGGAATGGAATGGGATGAAATGGATAGTCATGAAATGGAATTTCTTGTTTTGGAATGGAACGTCATGTCATGGAATGCAACGTCATATCATGGAATGGAATGACATGTCCTGGAATGCAATGGAATGTCAAGAAATTGAATGTCATGTCATGGAATGTCATGTCATGGAATGGAATTTCATGTCATGTTATGGAATGGAATGTCATGGAATGGAATGTCATGTCATTAAATTCAATGTCATGTCATGGAATGGAATGGAATGTCAAGGAATGTCATGTCATGGAATAGAATGTCTTGTCATGGAATGGAATGCCATGTCATGGAATAGAATGTCATGGAATGGAATGTTATGTAATTGAATGTCTTGGAATGTAATGTCATGGAATGGAATGTCATGTCATGGAATGGACTGGAATGTCAAGAAATGGAATGTCATGTCTTGGAATGGAATTTCATTTCATGTTATGGAATGGACTGTCATGGAATTCATCGTCTTGGATAGTCATGCCATGGAATGGAATGTCATGGAATGGAATATCATGTCATGGAATTCAATGGAATGTCATAGAATGGAATGTCATGGAATGGAATGGAATGTCATATCATGGAATGGAATATCATGGAATGGAATGGAATGTCATGGAATGGAATGTCATTGAATGCTTGGAATGTCAGTGAATTGAATGAAATATCATGCCAATGAATGGATGTCGCATCATGGAATGGAATGGAAAGGAATGCCATACTTTGGAAAGGAATGTCATGACATGTCATTGAATGGCATGGAATGTCATGGAATGGAATGGAATGTCATATCATGAAATGGAATGCAATGGAATGTCATGAAATTTAGTGGAATCAAACGGAATGGAATGTTTTGGAATGGTATGTCTTTTAATGGGATTTCATGGAATGGAATGAAATGTCATGTCATGGAATGAAATGTCATGTCATGTATTGGAGAGGCATGTCATGGAATGGAACGTAATATCATGAAATCTAATGTCATGGACTGGGATGTCCTGGAATAGAAAGTCATTGAATGGAATGGAACGTCAGGGACTGGAATGGAATGTCATGACAACGAATGCAATGGAATGGAATGGAATGTCATGGAATGGAATGGACTGTCATGGAATGGAATGGAATGTCATGGAATGTAATGTTATTGAATAGATTTGAACCTCAGGGAATGGAATGAATTTTATATTATGGAATGGAATATTATGTCATTGGAACGGAATGGAATGTCTTGGAATGGAATGTTATTGAAAGGAATAGAAACTCAGGGAATGGATTGAATGCCATGTAATGTCAATGAATAGAATGTTATGTCATGTCATGGAATGGAATGTCATGTAATTGAAAGTCATGGAATGTAATGTCATGGAATGGAATGTCATGTCATGGAATGGAATGTCATGGAATGGAATGCAATGTCATGGAATGTTGCTGAATTTTAAAGAATGGAATAACATGTCATGGAATGGAATGGCATGAAATGGATAGTCATGAAATGGAATTTCTTGTCATGGAATGGAACATCATGTCATGGAATGCAACGTCATAACATGGAATGGAATGTCATGTCCTGGAATGGAATGGAATGTCAAGAAATTGAATGTCATGTCATGGAATGTCATGTCATGGAATGGAATTTCATGTCATGTTATGGAATGGAATGTCATGGAATGGAATGTCATGTCATGGAATTCAATGTCATGTGAAGGAATGGAATGGAATGTCATGGAATGTCATGTCATGGAATGGAATGTCTTGACATGGAATGGAATGCCATGTCATGGAATGGAATGTCATGGAATGGAATGTTATGTAATTGAATGTCTTGGAATGGAATGTCATTGAATGGAATTTCGTGTCATGGAATGGACTGGAATGTCAAGAAATGGAATGTCATGTCATGGAATGGAATTTCATGTCATGTTATGGAATGGAATGTCATGGAATGGAACGTCATGGATAGTCATGCCATGGAATGGAATGTCATGGAATGGAATGTCATGTCATGGAATTCAATGGAATGTCATGGAATGGAATGTCATGGAATGGAATGTCATGTCATGGAATGGGATATCATGGAATGGAATGGAATGTCATGGAATGGAATGTCATTGAATGTTTGGAAAGTCAGAGAATTGAATGAAATATCATGCCAACGAATGGATGTCACATCATGGAATGGAATGGAAAGGAATGCCATACTTTGGAAAGGAATGTCATGACATGTCATTGAATGGCATGGAATGTCATGGAATGGAATGAAATGTCCTATCATGGAATGGAATGTCATATCATGAAACGGAATGTAATGGAATGTCATGAAATGTAGTGGAATCTAATGGAATGGAATGTTTTGGAATGCTATGTCTTTTCATGGAATTTCATGGAATGGAATGAAATGTCATGTCATGTAATGGAGAGGCATGTCATGGAATGGAACGTAATATCATGAAATGGAATGTCATGGAATGGAATGTCCTGGTATAGAAAGTCATTGAATGGAATGGAACATCAGGGACTGGAATGGAAGGTCATGTCAACTAATGCAATGGAATGGTATGGAATGTCATGGATGGAATGGACTGTCATGGAATAGAATGAAATGTCATGGAATGTAATGTTATTGAATCGAGTGGAACCTCAGGGAATGGAATGAATGTCATATTATGGAATGGAATATTATGTCATGGAACGGAATGGAATGTCTTCGAGTGGAATGTTATTGAATGGAATGGAATGTCGAGGAATGGAATGGAATACAATGTCAAAGAAGAAACTGTTCTGTTATGGAATGGAAGAGAATGTCATGGAATGGAATGGAATGTTATTGAATTGAATGGAACGTTGAGGAATGGAATGGAATGTCATGTCAATGATTAGACTGTTATGACATGGAATGGAGTGTAACGGAATAGCATTTCTTGGAATGGAATTTCATGTGGTGAAATGGAAATTCATATCATGGATTGGAATGTCATGTCATGAAATGCCATGTCAAAGAATGGAATATCATGTCATGGAATGGAATGTCCTGTCATGCAATAGAACGTGATGTTATGGAATGGAACGTAATGTCATGAAAAGGAATGTCAGGGAATGGAATGTCATGGAATAGAATGGAATGGAATGGAATGTCATGGAATGGGATGTTATTGAATGGAATAGAAACTCAGGGAATGGATTGAATGCCATGTCATGTCAACGAATAGAATGTTATGTCATGGAATGGAATGGAATGGAATGGAATGTCATTTTATGGAATGGATTGTCATGGAATGGAATCTAATGCCATGGAATGAAATGTCATGGAATGTCATGTCATGGAATGGAATGCCATGTCATGGAATGGAATGTCATGGAATAGATTGGAATGTCATGTTATGGAATGGAATGCCATGGAATGGAATGTCATGGAAAAGAATGTCCGGTCATGGAATGTCATGTTTTGGAATGGAATAGAAAATCATGGAATGGAATGTCATTGAATGTAATGGAATGTCAGAGAATTGAATGAAATATCATGCCAACGAAAGGATGTCACGTCATGGAATGGAAAAGAATGCCATACTTTGGAAAGGAATGTCATGACATGTCATTGAATGGCATGGAATGTCATGGAATGGAATGGAATGTCCTATCATGGAATGGAATGTCATATCATGAAATGGAATGTCATGAAATGTAGTGGAACCTAACGGAATGGAATGTTTTGGAATGGTATGTCTTTTCATGGAATTTCATGGAATGGAATGAAATGTCATGTCATGTAATGGAGAGGTATGTCATGGAATGGAACGGAATATCATGAAATGGAATGTCATGGAATGGAATGTCCTGGAATGGAAAGACATTGAATGGAATGGAACGTCAGGGACTGGAATGGAAGGTCATGTCAACGAATGCAATGGCATGTCATGGAATGGAATGGAATATCATGAAATGGAATGGACTGTCATGGAATGGAATGGAATGTCATGGAATGGAATGGAATGTCATGGAATGTAATCTTATTGAATAGAATGGAACCTCAGTGAATGGAATGAATGTCATATTATGGAATGGAATATTATGTCATGGAATGGAATGGAATGTCCTGGAATGGAAAGTCATTGAATGGCATGGAACGTTGAGGACTGGAATGGAAGGTCATGTCAACAAATGCAATGGCATGTCATGTCATGGAATGGAATGTCATGGAATGGAATGGAATGTCATGGAATATAATGTTATTGAATAGAAAGGAACCTCAGGGAATGGAATAAATTGTCATATTATGGAATGGAATATTATGTCATGGAATGGAATCGAATGTTATTGAATGGAATGGAACGTCGAGGAATGGAATGCAATGCCATGTCAAAGAAGAGAATGTTATGTCATGGAATGGAAGAGAATGTCATGGAATGTCATGTTATGGAATGGAATGTCATGGAATGGAATGCAATGTCATTGAATGTTGCTGAATTTCAAAGAATGGAATAACATGTCATGGAATGGAATGGTATGAAATGGATAGTCATGAAATGGAATTTCTTGTCATGGAATGGAACATCATGTCATGGAATGCAACGTCATATCATGGAATGGAATGTCATGTCCTGGAATGGAATGGAATGTCAAGAAATTGATTGTCATGTCATGGAATGTCATGTCATGGAATGGAATTTCATGTCATGTTATGGAATGGAATGTCATGGAATGGAATGTCATGTCAAGGAATACAATGTCATGTGATGGAATGGAATGGAATGGCATGGAATGTCATGTCATGGAATGGAATGTCTTGACATGGAATGGAATGCCATGTCATGGAATGGAATGCCATGGAATGGAATGTCATGTCATGGAATGGTCTGGAATGTCAAGAAATGGAATTTCATGTCATGGAATGGAATGTCATGGAATGGAATGTCATGTCATGGAATTCAATGGAATGTCATGGAATGGAATGTCATGGAATGGAATGGAATGTCATGTCATGGAATGGGATATCATGGAATGGAATGGAATGTCATGGAATGGAATGTCATTGAATGTTTGGAAAGTCAGAGAATTGAATGAAATATCATGCCAACGAATGGATGTCACGTCATGGAATGGAATGGAAAGGAATGCCATACTTTGGAAAGGAATGTCATGACATGTCATTGAATGGCATGGAATGTCATGGAATGGAATGAAATGTCCTATCATGGAATGGAATGTCATATCATGAAACGGAATGTAATGGAATGTCATGAAATGTAGTGGAATCTAATGGAATGGAATGTTTTGGAATGCTATGTCTTTTCATGGAATTTCATGGAATGGAATGAAATGTCATGTCATGTAATGGAGAGGCATGTCATGGAATGGAACGTAATATCATGAAATGGAATGTCATGGAATGGAATGTCCTGGTATAGAAAGTCATTGAATGGAATGGAACATCAGGGACTGGAATGGAAGGTCATGTCAACTAATGCAATGGAATGGTATGGAATGTCATGGATGGAATGGACTGTCATGGAATAGAATGAAATGTCATGGAATGTAATGTTATTGAATCGAGTGGAACCTCAGGGAATGGAATGAATGTCATATTATGGAATGGAATATTATGTCATGGAACGGAATGGAATGTCTTCGAATGGAATGTTATTGAATGGAATGGAATGTCGAGGAATGGAATGGAATACAATGTCAAAGAAGAAACTGTTCTGTTATGGAATGGAAGAGAATGTCATGGAATGGAATGGAATGTTATTGAATTGAATGGAACGTTGAGGAATGGAATGGAATGTCATGTCAATGATTAGACTGTTATGACATGGAATGGAGTGTAACGGAATAGCATTTCTTGGAATGGAATTTCATGTGGTGAAATGGAAATTCATATCATGGATTGGAATGTCATGTCATGAAATGCCATGTCAAAGAATGGAATATCATGTCATGGAATGGAATGTCCTGTCATGCAATAGAACGTGATGTTATGGAATGGAACGTAATGTCATGAAAAGGAATGTCAGGGAATGGAATGTCATGGAATAGAATGGAATGGAATGGAATGTCATGGAATGGGATGTTATTGAATGGAATAGAAACTCAGGGAATGGATTGAATGCCATGTCATGTCAACGAATAGAATGTTATGTCATGGAATGGAATGGAATGGAATGGAATGTCATTTTATGGAATGGATTGTCATGGAATGGAATCTAATGCCATGGAATGAAATGTCATGGAATGTCATGTCATGGAATGGAATGCCATGTCATGGAATGGAATGTCATGGAATAGATTGGAATGTCATGTTATGGAATGGAATGCCATGGAATGGAATGTCATGGAAAAGAATGTCCGGTCATGGAATGTCATGTTTTGGAATGGAATAGAAAATCATGGAATGGAATGTCATTGAATGTAATGGAATGTCAGAGAATTGAATGAAATATCATGCCAACGAAAGGATGTCACGTCATGGAATGGAAAAGAATGCCATACTTTGGAAAGGAATGTCATGACATGTCATTGAATGGCATGGAATGTCATGGAATGGAATGGAATGTCCTATCATGGAATGGAATGTCATATCATGAAATGGAATGTCATGAAATGTAGTGGAACCTAACGGAATGGAATGTTTTGGAATGGTATGTCTTTTCATGGAATTTCATGGAATGGAATGAAATGTCATGTCATGTAATGGAGAGGTATGTCATGGAATGGAACGGAATATCATGAAATGGAATGTCATGGAATGGAATGTCCTGGAATGGAAAGACATTGAATGGAATGGAACGTCAGGGACTGGAATGGAAGGTCATGTCAACGAATGCAATGGCATGTCATGGAATGGAATGGAATATCATGAAATGGAATGGACTGTCATGGAATGGAATGGAATGTCATGGAATGGAATGGAATGTCATGGAATGTAATCTTATTGAATAGAATGGAACCTCAGTGAATGGAATGAATGTCATATTATGGAATGGAATATTATGTCATGGAATGGAATGGAATGTCCTGGAATGGAAAGTCATTGAATGGCATGGAACGTTGAGGACTGGAATGGAAGGTCATGTCAACAAATGCAATGGCATGTCATGTCATGGAATGGAATGTCATGGAATGGAATGGAATGTCATGGAATATAATGTTATTGAATAGAAAGGAACCTCAGGGAATGGAATAAATTGTCATATTATGGAATGGAATATTATGTCATGGAATGGAATCGAATGTTATTGAATGGAATGGAACGTCGAGGAATGGAATGCAATGCCATGTCAAAGAAGAGAATGTTATGTCATGGAATGGAAGAGAATGTCATGGAATGTCATGTTATGGAATGGAATGTCATGGAATGGAATGCAATGTCATTGAATGTTGCTGAATTTCAAAGAATGGAATAACATGTCATGGAATGGAATGGTATGAAATGGATAGTCATGAAATGGAATTTCTTGTCATGGAATGGAACATCATGTCATGGAATGCAACGTCATATCATGGAATGGAATGTCATGTCCTGGAATGGAATGGAATGTCAAGAAATTGATTGTCATGTCATGGAATGTCATGTCATGGAATGGAATTTCATGTCATGTTATGGAATGGAATGTCATGGAATGGAATGTCATGTCAAGGAATACAATGTCATGTGATGGAATGGAATGGAATGGCATGGAATGTCATGTCATGGAATGGAATGTCTTGACATGGAATGGAATGCCATGTCATGGAATGGAATGCCATGGAATGGAATGTCATGTCATGGAATGGTCTGGAATGTCAAGAAATGGAATTTCATGTCATGGAATGGAATGTCATGGAATGGAATGTCATGTCATGGAATTCAATGGAATGTCATGGAATGGAATGTCATGGAATGGAATGGAATGTCATGTCATGGAATGGGATATCATGGAATGGAATGGAATGTCATGGAATGGAATGTCATTGAATGTTTGGAAAGTCAGAGAATTGAATGAAATATCATGCCAACGAATGGATGTCACGTCATGGAATGGAATGGAAAGGAATGCCATACTTTGGAAAGGAATGTCATGACATGTCATTGAATGGCATGGAATGTCATGGAATGGAATGAAATGTCCTATCATGGAATGGAATGTCATATCATGAAACGGAATGTAATGGAATGTCATGAAATGTAGTGGAATCTAATGGAATGGAATGTTTTGGAATGCTATGTCTTTTCATGGAATTTCATGGAATGGAATGAAATGTCATGTCATGTAATGGAGAGGCATGTCATGGAATGGAACGTAATATCATGAAATGGAATGTCATGGAATGGAATGTCCTGGTATAGAAAGTCATTGAATGGAATGGAACATCAGGGACTGGAATGGAAGGTCATGTCAACTAATGCAATGGAATGGTATGGAATGTCATGGATGGAATGGACTGTCATGGAATAGAATGAAATGTCATGGAATGTAATGTTATTGAATCGAGTGGAACCTCAGGGAATGGAATGAATGTCATATTATGGAATGGAATATTATGTCATGGAACGGAATGGAATGTCTTCGAATGGAATGTTATTGAATGGAATGGAATGTCGAGGAATGGAATGGAATACCATGTCAAAGAAGAAACTGTTCTGTTATGGAATGGAAGAGAATGTCATGGAATGGAATGGAATGTTATTGAATGGAATGGAACGTTGAGGAATGGAATGGAATGTCATGTCAATGATTAGACTGTTATGACATGGAATGGAGTGTAACGGAATAGCATTTCTTGGAATGGAATTTCATGTGGTGAAATGGAAATTCATATCATGGATTGGAATGTCATGTCATGAAATGCCATGTCAAAGAATGGAATATCATGTCATGGAATGGAATGTCCTGTCATGCAATAGAACGTGATGTTATGGAATGGAACGTAATGTCATGAAAAGGAATGTCAGGGAATGGAATGTCATGGAATAGAATGGAATGGAATGGAATGTCATGGAATGGGATGTTATTGAATGGAATAGAAACTCAGGGAATGGATTGAATGCCATGTCATGTCAACGAATAGAATGTTATGTCATGGAATGGAATGGAATGGAATGGAATGTCATTTTATGGAATGGATTGTCATGGAATGGAATCTAATGCCATGGAATGAAATGTCATGGAATGTCATGTCATGGAATGGAATGCCATGTCATGGAATGGAATGTCATGGAATAGATTGGAATGTCATGTTATGGAATGGAATGCCATGGAATGGAATGTCATGGAAAAGAATGTCCGGTCATGGAATGTCATGTTTTGGAATGGAATAGAAAATCATGGAATGGAATGTCATTGAATGTAATGGAATGTCAGAGAATTGAATGAAATATCATGCCAACGAAAGGATGTCACGTCATGGAATGGAAAAGAATGCCATACTTTGGAAAGGAATGTCATGACATGTCATTGAATGGCATGGAATGTCATGGAATGGAATGGAATGTCCTATCATGGAATGGAATGTCATATCATGAAATGGAATGTCATGAAATGTAGTGGAACCTAACGGAATGGAATGTTTTGGAATGGTATGTCTTTTCATGGAATTTCATGGAATGGAATGAAATGTCATGTCATGTAATGGAGAGGTATGTCATGGAATGGAACGGAATATCATGAAATGGAATGTCATGGAATGGAATGTCCTGGAATGGAAAGGCATTGAATGGAATGGAACGTCAGGGACTGGAATGGAAGGTCATGTCAACGAATGCAATGGCATGTCATGGAATGGAATGGAATATCATGAAATGGAATGGACTGTCATGGAATGGAATGGAATGTCATGGAATGGAATGGAATGTCATGGAATGTAATCTTATTGAATAGAATGGAACCTCAGTGAATTGAATGAATGTCATATTATGGAATGGAATATTATGTCATGGAATGGAATGGAATGTCCTGGAATGGAAAGTCATTGAATGGCATGGAACGTTGAGGACTGGAATGGAAGGTCATGTCAACAAATGCAATGGCATGTCATGTCATGGAATGGAATGTCATGGAATGGAATGGAATGTCATGGAATATAATGTTATTGAATAGAAAGGAACCTCAGGGAATGGAATAAATTGTCATATTATGGAATGGAATATTATGTCATGGAATGGAATCGAATGTTATTGAATGGAATGGTACGTCGAGGAATGGAATGCAATGCCATGTCAAAGAAGAGAATGTTATGTCATGGAATGGAAGAGAATGTCATGGAATGTCATGTTATGGAATGGAATGTCATGGAATGGAATGCAATGTCATTGAATGTTGCTGAATTTCAAAGAATGGAATAACATGTCATGGAATGGAATGGTATGAAATGGATAGTCATGAAATGGAATTTCTTGTCACAGAATGGAACTTCATGTCATGGAATGAAACGTCATATCATGGAATGGAATGTCATGTCCTGGAATGGAATGGAATGTCAAGAAATTGATTGTCATGTCATGGAATGTCATGTCATGGAATGGAATTTCATGTCATGTTATGGAATGGAATGTCATGGAATGGAATGTCATGTCAAGGAATTCAATGTCATGTGATGGAATGGAATGGAATGGCATGGAATGTCATGTCATGGAATGGAATGTCTTGACATGGAATGGAATGCCATGTCATGGAATGGAATGTCATGGAATGGAATGTCATGTCATGGAATGGTCTGGAATGTCAAGAAATGGAATTTCATGTCATGGAATGGAATTTCATGTCATGTTATGGAATGGAATGTCATGGAATGGAATGGAATATCAATGAATGGAATGGAATGTCATGGAATGTAATCTTATTGAATAGAATGGAACCTCAGTGAATGGAATGAATGTCATATTATGGAATGGAATATTATGTCATAGAATGGAATGGAATGTCCTGGAATGGAAAGTCATTGAATGGAATGGAACGTTGAGGACTGGAATGGAAGGTCATGTCAACAAATGCAATGGCATGTCATGGAATGTAATGGAATGTCATGGAATGGAATGGAATGTCATGGAATATAATGTTATTGAATAGAAAGGAACCTCAGGGAATGGAATAAATTGTCATATTATGGAATGGAATATTATGTCATGGAATGGAATCGAATGTTATTGAATGGAATGGAACGTCGAGGAATGGAATGCAATGCCATGTCAAAGAAGAGAATGTTATGTCATGGAATGGAAGAGAATGTCATGGAATGTCATGTTATGGAATGGAATGTCATGGAATGGAATGCAATGTCATTGAATGTTGCTGAATTTCAAAGAATGGAATAACATGTCATGGAATGGAATGGTATGAAATGGATAGTCATGAAATGGAATTTCTTGTCATGGAATGGAACATCATGTCATGGAATGCAACGTCATATCATGGAATGGAATGTCATGTCCTGGAATGGAATGGAATGTCAAGAAATTGATTGTCATGTCATGGAATGTCATGTCATGGAATGGAATTTCATGTCATGTTATGGAATGGAATGTCATGGAATGGAATGTCATGTCAAGGAATACAATGTCATGTGATGGAATGGAATGGAATGGCATGGAATGTCATGTCATGGAATGGAATGTCTTGACATGGAATGGAATGCCATGTCATGGAATGGAATGCCATGGAATGGAATGTCATGTCATGGAATGGTCTGGAATGTCAAGAAATGGAATTTCATGTCATGGAATGGAATTTCATGTCATGTTATGGAATGGAATGTCATGGAATGGGACGTCATTGATAGTCATGCCATGGAATGGAATGTCATGGAATGGAATGTCATGTCATGGAATTCAATGGAATGTCATGGAATGGAATGTCATGGAATGGAATGGAATGTCATGTCATGGAATGGGATATCATGGAATGGAATGGAATGTCATGGAATGGAATGTCATTGAATGTTTGGAAAGTCAGAGAATTGAATGAAATATCATGCCAACGAATGGATGTCACGTCATGGAATGGAATGGAAAGGAATGCCATACTTTGGAAAGGAATGTCATGACATGTCATTGAATGGCATGGAATGTCATGGAATGGAATGAAATGTCCTATCATGGAATGGAATGTCATATCATGAAACGGAATGTAATGGAATGTCATGAAATGTAGTGGAATCTAATGGAATGGAATGTTTTGGAATGCTATGTCTTTTCATGGAATTTCATGGAATGGAATGAAATGTCATGTCATGTAATGGAGAGGCATGTCATGGAATGGAACGTAATATCATGAAATGGAATGTCATGGAATGGAATGTCCTGGTATAGAAAGTCATTGAATGGAATGGAACATCAGGGACTGGAATGGAAGGTCATGTCAACTAATGCAATGGAATGGTATGGAATGTCATGGATGGAATGGACTGTCATGGAATAGAATGAAATGTCATGGAATGTAATGTTATTGAATCGAGTGGAACCTCAGGGAATGGAATGAATGTCATATTATGGAATGGAATATTATGTCATGGAACGGAATGGAATGTCTTCGAATGGAATGTTATTGAATGGAATGGAATGTCGAGGAATGGAATGGAATACCATGTCAAAGAAGAAACTGTTCTGTTATGGAATGGAAGAGAATGTCATGGAATGGAATGGAATGTTATTGAATGGAATGGAACGTTGAGGAATGGAATGGAATGTCATGTCAATGATTAGACTGTTATGACATGGAATGGAGTGTAATGGAATAGCATTTCTTGGAATGGAATTTCATGTGGTGAAATGGAAATTCATATCATGGATTGGAATGTCATGTCATGAAATGCCATGTCAAAGAATGGAATATCATGTCATGGAATGGAATGTCCTGTCATGCAATAGAACGTGATGTTATGGAATGGAACGTAATGTCATGAAAAGGAATGTCAGGGAATGGAATGTCATGGAACAGAATGGAATGGAATGGAATGTCATGGAATGGGATGTTATTGAATGGAATAGAAACTCAGGGAATGGATTGAATGCCATGTCATGTCAACGAATAGAATGTTATGTCATGGAATGGAATGGAATGGAATGTCATTTTATGGAATGGATTGTCATGGAATGGAATCTAATGCCATGGAATGAAATGTCATGGAATGTCATGTCATGGAATGTAATGTCATGTCATGGAATGGAATGCCATGTCATGGAATGGAATGTCATGGAATAGATTGGAATGTCATGTTATGGAATGGAATGCCATGGAATGGAATGTCATGGAAAAGAATGTCCGGTCATGGAATGTCATGTTTTGGAATGGAATAGAAAATCATGGAATGGAATGTCATTGAATGTAATGGAATGTCAGAGAATTGAATGAAATATCAAGCCAACGAAAGGATGTCACGTCATGGAATGGAAAAGAATGCCATACTTTGGAAAGGAATGTCATGACATGTCATTGAATGGCATGGAATGTCATGGAATGGAATGGAATGTCCTATCATGGAATGGAATGTCATATCATGAAATGGAATGTCATGAAATGTAGTGGAACCTAACGGAATGGAATGTTTTGGAATGGTATGTCTTTTCATGGAATTTCATGGAATGGAATGAAATGTCATGTCATGTAATGGAGAGGTATGTCATGGAATGGAACGGAATATCATGAAATGGAATGTCCTGGAATGGAAAGACATTGAATGGAATGGAACGTCAGGGACTGGAATGGAAGGTCATGTCAACGAATGCAATGGCATGTCATGGAATGGAATGGAATATCATGAAATGGAATGGACTGTCATGGAATGGAATGGAATGTCATGGAATGGAATGGAATGTCATGGAATGTAATCTTATTGAATAGAATGGAACCTCAGTGAATGGAATGAATGTCATATTATGGAATGGAATATTATGTCATGGAATGGAATGGAATGTCCTGGAATGGAAAGTCATTGAATGGCATGGAACGTTGAGGACTGGAATGGAAGGTCATGTCAACAAATGCAATGGCATGTCATGTCATGGAATGGAATGTCATGGAATGGAATGGAATGTCATGGAATATAATGTTATTGAATAGAAAGGAACCTCAGGGAATGGAATAAATTGTCATATTATGGAATGGAATATTATGTCATGGAATGGAATCGAATGTTATTGAATGGAATGGAACGTCGAGGAATGGAATGCAATGCCATGTCAAAGAAGAGAATGTTATGTCATGGAATGGAAGAGAATGTCATGGAATGTCATGTTATGGAATGGAATGTCATGGAATGGAATGCAATGTCATTGAATGTTGCTGAATTTCAAAGAATGGAATAACATGTCATGGAATGGAATGGTATGAAATGGATAGTCATGAAATGGAATTTCTTGTCATGGAATGGAACATCATGTCATGGAATGCAACGTCATATCATGGAATGGAATGTCATGTCCTGGAATGGAATGGAATGTCAAGAAATTGATTGTCATGTCATGGAATGTCATGTCATGGAATGGAATTTCATGTCATGTTATGGAATGGAATGTCATGGAATGGAATGTCATGTCAAGGAATACAATGTCATGTGATGGAATGGAATGGAATGGCATGGAATGTCATGTCATGGAATGGAATGTCTTGACATGGAATGGAATGCCATGTCATGGAATGGAATGCCATGGAATGGAATGTCATGTCATGGAATGGTCTGGAATGTCAAGAAATGGAATTTCATGTCATGGAATGGAATTTCATGTCATGTTATGGAATGGAATGTCATGGAATGGGACGTCATTGATAGTCATGCCATGGAATGGAATGTCATGGAATGGAATGTCATGTCATGGAATTCAATGGAATGTCATGGAATGGAATGTCATGGAATGGAATGGAATGTCATGTCATGGAATGGGATATCATGGAATGGAATGGAATGTCATGGAATGGAATGTCATTGAATGTTTGGAAAGTCAGAGAATTGAATGAAATATCATGCCAACGAATGGATGTCACGTCATGGAATGGAATGGAAAGGAATGCCATACTTTGGAAAGGAATGTCATGACATGTCATTGAATGGCATGGAATGTCATGGAATGGAATGAAATGTCCTATCATGGAATGGAATGTCATATCATGAAACGGAATGTAATGGAATGTCATGAAATGTAGTGGAATCTAATGGAATGGAATGTTTTGGAATGCTATGTCTTTTCATGGAATTTCATGGAATGGAATGAAATGTCATGTCATGTAATGGAGAGGCATGTCATGGAATGGAACGTAATATCATGAAATGGAATGTCATGGAATGGAATGTCCTGGTATAGAAAGTCATTGAATGGAATGGAACATCAGGGACTGGAATGGAAGGTCATGTCAACTAATGCAATGGAATGGTATGGAATGTCATGGATGGAATGGACTGTCATGGAATAGAATGAAATGTCATGGAATGTAATGTTATTGAATCGAGTGGAACCTCAGGGAATGGAATGAATGTCATATTATGGAATGGAATATTATGTCATGGAACGGAATGGAATGTCTTCGAATGGAATGTTATTGAATGGAATGGAATGTCGAGGAATGGAATGGAATACCATGTCAAAGAAGAAACTGTTCTGTTATGGAATGGAAGAGAATGTCATGGAATGGAATGGAATGTTATTGAATGGAATGGAACGTTGAGGAATGGAATGGAATGTCATGTCAATGATTAGACTGTTATGACATGGAATGGAGTGTAACGGAATAGCATTTCTTGGAATGGAATTTCATGTGGTGAAATGGAAATTCATATCATGGATTGGAATGTCATGTCATGAAATGCCATGTCAAAGAATGGAATATCATGTCATGGAATGGAATGTCCTGTCATGCAATAGAACGTGATGTTATGGAATGGAACGTAATGTCATGAAAAGGAATGTCAGGGAATGGAATGTCATGGAACAGAATGGAATGGAATGGAATGTCATGGAATGGGATGTTATTGAATGGAATAGAAACTCAGGGAATGGATTGAATGCCATGTCATGTCAACGAATAGAATGTTATGTCATGGAATGGAATGGAATGGAATGTCATTTTATGGAATGGATTGTCATGGAATGGAATCTAATGCCATGGAATGAAATGTCATGGAATGTCATGTCATGGAATGTAATGTCATGTCATGGAATGGAATGCCATGTCATGGAATGGAATGTCATGGAATAGATTGGAATGTCATGTTATGGAATGGAATGCCATGGAATGGAATGTCATGGAAAAGAATGTCCGGTCATGGAATGTCATGTTTTGGAATGGAATAGAAAATCATGGAATGGAATGTCATTGAATGTAATGGAATGTCAGAGAATTGAATGAAATATCATGCCAACGAAAGGATGTCACGTCATGGAATGGAAAAGAATGCCATACTTTGGAAAGGAATGTCATGACATGTCATTGAATGGCATGGAATGTCATGGAATGGAATGGAATGTCCTATCATGGAATGGAATGTCATATCATGAAATGGAATGTCATGAAATGTAGTGGAACCTAACGGAATGGAATGTTTTGGAATGGTATGTCTTTTCATGGAATTTCATGGAATGGAATGAAATGTCATGTCATGTAATGGAGAGGTATGTCATGGAATGGAACGGAATATCATGAAATGGAATGTCATGGAATGGAATGTCCTGGAATGGAAAGACATTGAATGGAATGGAACGTCAGGGACTGGAATGGAAGGTCATGTCAACGAATGCAATGGCATGTCATGGAATGGAATGGAATATCATGAAATGGAATGGACTGTCATGGAATGGAATGGAATGTCATGGAATGGAATGGAATGTCATGGAATGTAATCTTATTGAATAGAATGGAACCTCAGTGAATGGAATGAATGTCATATTATGGAATGGAATATTATGTCATGGAATGGAATGGAATGTCCTGGAATGGAAAGTCATTGAATGGCATGGAACGTTGAGGACTGGAATGGAAGGTCATGTCAACAAATGCAATGGCATGTCATGTCATGGAATGGAATGTCATGGAATGGAATGGAATGTCATGGAATATAATGTTATTGAATAGAAAGGAACCTCAGGGAATGGAATAAATTGTCATATTATGGAATGGAATATTATGTCATGGAATGGAATCGAATGTTATTGAATGGAATGGAACGTCGAGGAATGGAATGCCATGCCATGTCAAAGAAGAGAATGTTATGTCATGGAATGGAAGAGAATGTCATGGAATGTCATGTTATGGAATGGAATGTCATAGAATGGAATGCAATGTCATTGAATGTTGCTGAATTTCAAAGAATGGAATAACATGTCGTGGAATGGAATGGTATGAAATGGATAGTCATGAAATGGAATTTCTTGTCACGGAATGGAACATCATGTCATGGAATGAAACGTCATATCATGGAATGGAATGTCATGTCCTGGAATGGAATGGAATGTCAAGAAGTTGATTGTCATGTCATGGAATGTCATGTCATGGAATGGAATTTCATGTCATGTTATGGAATGGAATGTCATGGAATGGAATCTAATGCCATGGAATGAAATGTCATGGAATGTCATGTCATGGAATGTAATGTCATGTCATGGAATGGAATACCATGTCATGAAATGGAATGCCATGGAATGGATTGGAATGTCATGTTATGGAATGGAATGTCATGGAAAAGAATGTCCGGTCATGGAATGTCATGTCATGGAATGGAATAGAAAATCATGGAATGGAATGTCATTGAATGTAATGGAATGTCAGAGAATTGAATGAAATATCATGCCAACGAAAGGATGTCACGTCATGGAATGGAAAAGAATGCCATACTTTGGAAAGGAATGTCATGACATGTCATTGAATGGCATGGAATGTCATGGAATGGAATGGAATGTCCTATCATGGAATGGAATGTCATATCATGAAATGGAATGTCATGAAATGTAGTGGAACCTAACGGAATGGAATGTTTTGGAATGGTATGTCTTTTCATGGAATTTCATGGAATGGAATGAAATGTCATGTCATGTAATGGAGAGGTATGTCATGGAATGGAACGGAATATCATGAAATGGAATGTCATGGAATGGAATGTCCTGGAATGGAAAGACATTGAATGGAATGGAACGTCAGGGACTGGAATGGAAGGTCATGTCAACGAATGCAATGGCATGTCATGGAATGGAATGGAATATCATGAAATGGAATGGACTGTCATGGAATGGAATGGAATGTCATGGAATGGAATGGAATGTCATGGAATGTAATCTTATTGAATAGAATGGAACCTCAGTGAATGGAATGAATGTCATATTATGGAATGGAATATTATGTCATGGAATGGAATGGAATGTCCTGGAATGGAAAGTCATTGAATGGCATGGAACGTTGAGGACTGGAATGGAAGGTCATGTCAACAAATGCAATGGCATGTCATGGAATGGAATGGAATGTCATGGAATGGAATGGAATGTCATGGAATATAATGTTATTGAATAGAAAGGAACCTCAGGGAATGGAATAAATTGTCATATTATGGAATGGAATATTATGTCATGGAATGGAATCGAATGTTATTGAATGGAATGGAACGTCGAGGAATGGAATGCAATGCCATGTCAAAGAAGAGAATGTTATGTCATGGAATGGAAGAGAATGTCATGGAATGTCATGTTATGGAATGGAATGTCATGGAATGGAATGCAATGTCATTGAATGTTGCTGAATTTCAAAGAATGGAATAACATGTCATGGAATGGAATGGTATGAAATGGATAGTCATGAAATGGAATTTCTTGTCACAGAATGGAACATCATGTCATGGAATGAAACGTCATATCATGGAATGGAATGTCATGTCCTGGAATGGAATGGAATGTCAAGAAATTGATTGTCATGTCATGGAATGTCATGTCATGGAATGGAATTTCATGTCATGTTATGGAATGGAATGTCATGGAATGGAATGTCATGTCAAGGAATTCAATGTCATGTGATGGAATGGAATGGAATGGCATGGAATGTCATGTCATGGAATGGAATGTCTTGACATGGAATGGAATGCCATGTCATGGAATGGAATGTCATGGAATGGAATGTCATGTCATGGAATGGTCTGGAATGTCAAGAAATGGAATTTCATGTCATGTTATGGAATGGAATGTCATGGAATGGGACGTCATTGATAGTCATGCCATGGAATGGAATGTCATGGAATGGAATGTCATGTCATGGAATTCAATGGAATGTCATGGAATGGAATGTCATGGAATGGAATGGAATGTCATGTCATGGAATGGAATATCATGGAATGAAATGGAATGTCATGGAATGGAATGTCATTGAATGTTTGGAATGTCAGAGAATTGAATGAAATATCATGCCAACGAATGGATGTCACGTCATGGAATGGAATGGAAAGGAATGCCATACTTTGGAAAGGAATGTCATGACATGTCATTGAATGGCATGGAATGTCATGGAATGGAATGAAATGTCCTATCATGGAATGGAATGTCATATTTTGAAACGGAATGTAATGGAATGTCATGAAATGTAAAGGAATCTAATGGAATGGAATGTTTTGGAATGCTATGTCTTTTCATGGAATTTCATGGAATGGAATGAAATGTCATGTCATGTAATGGAGAGGCATGTCATGGAATGGAACGTAATATCATGAAATGGAATGTCATGGAATGGAATGTCCTGGAATAGAAAGTCATTGAATGGAATGGAACATCAGGGACTGGAATGGAAGGTCATGTCAACTAATGCAATGGAATGGAATGGAATGTCATGGATGGAATGGACTGTCATGGAATGGAATGAAATGTCATGGAATGTAATGTTATTGAATCGAGTGGAACCTCAGGGAATGGAATGAATGTCATATTATGGAATGGAATATTATGTCATGGAACGGAATGGAATGTCTTCGAATGGAATGTTATTGAATGGAATGGAATGTCGAGGAATGGAATGGAATGCCATGTCAAAGAAGAAACTGTTCAGTTATGGAATGGAAGAGAATGTCATGGAATGGAATGGAATGTTATTGAATGGAATGGAACGTTGAGGAATGGAATGGAATGTCATGTCAATGATTAGACTGTTATGACATGGAATGGAGTGTAACGGAATAGCGTTTCTTGGAATGGAATTTCATGTGGTGGAATGGAAATTCATATCATGGATTGGAATGTCATGTCATGAAATGCCATGTCAAAGAATGGAATATCATGTCATGGAATGGAATGTCCTGTCATGCAATAGAACGTGATGTTATGAAATGGAACGTAATGTCATGAAAAGGAATGTCAGGGAATGGAATGTCATGGAATAGAATGGAATGGAATGGAATGTCATGGAATGGGATGTTATTGAATGGAATAGAAACTCAGGAAATGGATTGAATGCCATGTCATGTCAACGAATAGAATGTAATGTCATGGAATGGAATGGAATGGAATGTCATGTTATGGAATGGAATGTCATGGAATGGAATCTAATGCCATGGAATGAAATGTCATGGAATGTCATGTCATGGAATGTAATGTCATGTCATGGAATGGAATACCATGTCATGAAATGGAATGCCATGGAATGGATTGGAATGTCATGTTATGGAATGGAATGTCATGGAAAAGAATGTCCGGTCATGGAATGTCATGTCATGGAATGGAATAGAAAATCATGGAATGGAATGTCATTGAATGTAATGGAATGTCAGAGAATTGAATGAAATATCATGCCAACGAAAGGATGTCACGTCATGGAATGGAAAAGAATGCCATACTTTGGAAAGGAATGTCATGACATGTCATTGAATGGCATGGAATGTCATGGAATGGAATGGAATGTCCTATCATGGAATGGAATGTCATATCATGAAATGGAATGTCATGAAATGTAGTGGAACCTAACGGAATGGAATGTTTTGGAATGGTATGTCTTTTCATGGAATTTCATGGAATGGAATGAAATGTCATGTCATGTAATGGAGAGGTATGTCATGGAATGGAACGGAATATCATGAAATGGAATGTCATGGAATGGAATGTCCTGGAATGGAAAGACATTGAATGGAATGGAACGTCAGGGACTGGAATGGAAGGTCATGTCAACGAATGCAATGGCATGTCATGGAATGGAATGGAATATCATGAAATGGAATGGACTGTCATGGAATGGAATGGAATGTCATGGAATGGAATGGAATGTCATGGAATGTAATCTTATTGAATAGAATGGAACCTCAGTGAATGGAATGAATGTCATATTATGGAATGGAATATTATGTCATGGAATGGAATGGAATGTCCTGGAATGGAAAGTCATTGAATGGCATGGAACGTTGAGGACTGGAATGGAAGGTCATGTCAACAAATGCAATGGCATGTCATGGAATGGAATGGAATGTCATGGAATGGAATGGAATGTCATGGAATATAATGTTATTGAATAGAAAGGAACCTCAGGGAATGGAATAAATTGTCATATTATGGAATGGAATATTATGTCATGGAATGGAATCGAATGTTATTGAATGGAATGGAACGTCGAGGAATGGAATGCAATGCCATGTCAAAGAAGAGAATGTTATGTCATGGAATGGAAGAGAATGTCATGGAATGTCATGTTATGGAATGGAATGTCATGGAATGGAATGCAATGTCATTGAATGTTGCTGAATTTCAAAGAATGGAATAACATGTCATGGAATGGAATGGTATGAAATGGATAGTCATGAAATGGAATTTCTTGTCACAGAATGGAACATCATGTCATGGAATGAAACGTCATATCATGGAATGGAATGTCATGTCCTGGAATGGAATGGAATGTCAAGAAATTGATTGTCATGTCATGGAATGTCATGTCATGGAATGGAATTTCATGTCATGTTATGGAATGGAATGTCATGGAATGGAATGTCATGTCAAGGAATTCAATGTCATGTGATGGAATGGAATGGAATGGCATGGAATGTCATGTCATGGAATGGAATGTCTTGACATGGAATGGAATGCCATGTCATGGAATGGAATGTCATGGAATGGAATGTCATGTCATGGAATGGTCTGGAATGTCAAGAAATGGAATTTCATGTCATGGAATGGAATTTCATGTCATGTTATGGAATGGAATGTCATGGAATGGGACGTCATTGATAGTCATGCCATGGAATGGAATGTCATGGAATGGAATGTCATGTCATGGAATTCAATGGAATGTCATGGAATGGAATGTCATGGAATGGAATGGAATGTCATGTCATGGAATGGAATATCATGGAATGAAATGGAATGTCATGGAATGGAATGTCATTGAATGTTTGGAATGTCAGAGAATTGAATGAAATATCATGCCAACGAATGGATGTCACGTCATGGAATGGAATGGAAAGGAATGCCATACTTTGGAAAGGAATGTCATGACATGTCATTGAATGGCATGGAATGTCATGGAATGGAATGAAATGTCCTATCATGGAATGGAATGTCATATTTTGAAACGGAATGTAATGGAATGTCATGAAATGTAAAGGAATCTAATGGAATGGAATGTTTTGGAATGCTATGTCTTTTCATGGAATTTCATGGAATGGAATGAAATGTCATGTCATGTAATGGAGAGGCATGTCATGGAATGGAACGTAATATCATGAAATGGAATGTCATGGAATGGAATGTCCTGGAATAGAAAGTCATTGAATGGAATGGAACATCAGGGACTGGAATGGAAGGTCATGTCAACTAATGCAATGGAATGGAATGGAATGTCATGGATGGAATGGACTGTCATGGAATGGAATGAAATGTCATGGAATGTAATGTTATTGAATCGAGTGGAACCTCAGGGAATGGAATGAATGTCATATTATGGAATGGAATATTATGTCATGGAACGGAATGGAATGTCTTCGAATGGAATGTTATTGAATGGAATGGAATGTCGAGGAATGGAATGGAATGCCATGTCAAAGAAGAAACTGTTCAGTTATGGAATGGAAGAGAATGTCATGGAATGGAATGGAATGTTATTGAATGGAATGGAACGTTGAGGAATGGAATGGAATGTCATGTCAATGATTAGACTGTTATGACATGGAATGGAGTGTAACGGAATAGCGTTTCTTGGAATGGAATTTCATGTGGTGGAATGGAAATTCATATCATGGATTGGAATGTCATGTCATGAAATGCCATGTCAAAGAATGGAATATCATGTCATGGAATGGAATGTCCTGTCATGCAATAGAACGTGATGTTATGAAATGGAACGTAATGTCATGAAAAGGAATGTCAGGGAATGGAATGTCATGGAATAGAATGGAATGGAATGGAATGTCATGGAATGGGATGTTATTGAATGGAATAGAAACTCAGGAAATGGATTGAATGCCATGTCATGTCAATGAATAGAATGTAATGTCATGGAATGGAATGGAATGGAATGTCATTTTATGGAATGGATTGTCATGGAATGGAATCTAATGCCATGGAATGAAATGTCATGGAATGTCATGTCATGGAATGTAATGTCATGTCATGGAATGGAATGCCATGTCATGGAATGGAATGTCATGGAATAGATTGGAATGTCATGTTATGGAATGGAATGCCATGGAATGGAATGTCATGGAAAAGAATGTCCGGTCATGGAATGTCATGTTTTGGAATGGAATAGAAAATCATGGAATGGAATGTCATTGAATGTAATGGAATGTCAGAGAATTGAATGAAATATCATGCCAACGAAAGGATGTCACGTCATGGAATGGAAAAGAATGCCATACTTTGGAAAGGAATGTCATGACATGTCATTGAATGGCATGGAATGTCATGGAATGGAATGGAATGTCCTATCATGGAATGGAATGTCATATCATGAAATGGAATGTCATGAAATGTAGTGGAACCTAACGGAATGGAATGTTTTGGAATGGTATGTCTTTTCATGGAATTTCATGGAATGGAATGAAATGTCATGTCATGTAATGGAGAGGTATGTCATGGAATGGAACGGAATATCATGAAATGGAATGTCATGGAATGGAATGTCCTGGAATGGAAAGACATTGAATGGAATGGAACGTCAGGGACTGGAATGGAAGGTCATGTCAACGAATGCAATGGCATGTCATGGAATGGAATGGAATATCATGAAATGGAATGGACTGTCATGGAATGGAATGGAATGTCATGGAATGGAATGGAATGTCATGGAATGTAATCTTATTGAATAGAATGGAACCTCAGTGAATGGAATGAATGTCATATTATGGAATGGAATATTATGTCATGGAATGGAATGGAATGTCCTGGAATGGAAAGTCATTGAATGGCATGGAACGTTGAGGACTGGAATGGAAGGTCATGTCAACAAATGCAATGGCATGTCATGGAATGGAATGGAATGTCATGGAATGGAATGGAATGTCATGGAATATAATGTTATTGAATAGAAAGGAACCTCAGGGAATGGAATAAATTGTCATATTATGGAATGGAATATTATGTCATGGAATGGAATCGAATGTTATTGAATGGAATGGAACGTCGAGGAATGGAATGCAATGCCATGTCAAAGAAGAGAATGTTATGTCATGGAATGGAAGAGAATGTCATGGAATGTCATGTTATGGAATGGAATGTCATGGAATGGAATGCAATGTCATTGAATGTTGCTGAATTTCAAAGAATGGAATAACATGTCATGGAATGGAATGGTATGAAATGGATAGTCATGAAATGGAATTTCTTGTCATGGAATGGAACATCATGTCATGGAATGAAACGTCATATCATGGAATGGAATGTCATGTCCTGGAATGGAATGGAATGTCAAGAAATTGATTGTCATGTCATGGAATGTCATGTCATGGAATGGAATTTCATGTCATGTTATGGAATGGAATGTCATGGAATGGAATGTCATGTCAAGGAATTCAATGTCATGTGATGGAATGGAATGGAATGGCATGGAATGTCATGTCATGGAATGGAATGTCTTGACATGGAATGGAATGCCATGTCATGGAATGGAATGTCATGGAATGGAATGTCATGTCATGGAATGGTCTGGAATGTCAAGAAATGGAATTTCATGTCATGGAATGGAATTTCATGTCATGTTATGGAATGGAATGTCATGGAATGGGACGTCATTGATAGTCATGCCATGGAATGGAATGTCATGGAATGGAATGTCATGTCATGGAATTCAATGGAATGTCATGGAATGGAATGTCATGGAATGGAATGGAATGTCATGGAATGGAATGTCCTGTCATGCAATAGACGTGATGTTATGGAATGGAACGTAATGTCATGAAAAGGAATGTCAGGGAATGGAATGTCATGGAATAGAATGGAATGGAATGGAATGTCATGGAATGGGATGTTATTGAATGGAATAGATACTCTGGGAATGGATTGAATGCCATGTCATGTCAACGAATAGAATGTTATGTCATGGAATGGAATGGAATGGAATGTCATGGAATGGGACGTCATTGATAGTCATGCCATGGAATGGAATGTCATGGAATGGAATGTCATGTCATGGAATTCAATGGAATGTCATGGAATGGAATGTCATGGAATGGAATGGAATGTCATGGAATGGAATGTCATTGAATGTTTGGAAAGTCAGAGAATTGAATGAAATATCATGCCAACGAATGGATGTCACGTCATGGAATGGAATGGAAAGGAATGCCATACTTTGGAAAGGAATGTCATGACATGTCATTGAATGGCATGGAATGTCATGGAATGGAATGAAATGTCCTATCATGGAATGGAATGTCATATCATGAAACGGAATGTAATGGAATGTCATGAAATGTAGTGGAATCTAATGGAATGGAATGTTTTGGAATGCTATGTCTTTTCATGGAATTTCATGGAATGGAATGAAATGTCATGTCATGTAATGGAGAGGCATGTCATGGAATGGAAAGTAATATCATGAAATGGAATGTCATGGAATGGAATGTCCTGGTATAGAAAGTCATTGAATGGAATGGAACATCAGGGACTGGAATGGAAGGTCATGTCAACTAATGCAATGGAATGGTATGGAATGTGATGGATGGAATGGACTGTCATGGAATAGAATGAAATGTCATGGAATGTAATGTTATTGAATCGAGTGGAACCTCAGGGAATGGAATGAATGTCATATTATGGAATGGAATATTATGTCATGGAACGGAATGGAATGTCTTCGAATGGAATGTTATTGAATGGAATGGAATGTCGAGGAATGGAATGGAATACCATGTCAAAGAAGAAACTTCTGTTATGGAATGGAAGAGAATATCATGGAATGGAATGGAATGTTATTGAATGGAATGGAACGTTGAGGAATGGAATGGAATGTCATGTCAATGATTAGACGGTTATGACATGGAATGGAGTGTAACGGAATAGCATTTCTTGGAATGGAATTTCATGTGGTGGAATGGAAATTCATATCATGGATTGGAATGTCATGTCATGAAATGCCATGTCAAAGAATGGAATATCATGTCATGGAATGGAATGTCCTGTCATGCAATAGAACGTGATGTTATGGAATGGAACGTAATGTCATGAAAAGGAATGTCAGGGAATGGAATGTCATGGAATAGAATGGAATGGAATGGAATGTCATGGAATGGGATGTTATTGAATGGAATAGAAACTCAGGGAATGGATTGAATGCCATGTCATGTCAACGAATAGAATGTAATGTCATGGAATGGAATGGAATGGAATGTCATTTTATGGAATGGATTGTCATGGAATGGAATCTAATGCCATGGAATGAAATGTCATGGAATGTCATGTCATGGAATGTAATGTCATGTCATGGAATGGAATGCAATGTCATGGAATGGAATGTCATGGAATGGATTGGAATGTCATGTTATGGAATGGAATGTCATGGATAGTCATGCCATGGAATGGAATGTCATGGAAAAGAATGTCCGGTCATGGAATGTCATGTCATGGAATGGAATAGAAAATCATGGAATGGAATGTCATTGAATGTAATGGAATGTCAGAGAATTGAATGAAATATCATGCCAACGAAAGGATGTCACGTCATGGAATGGAAAAGAATGCCATACTTTGGAAAGGAATGTCATGACATGTCATTGAATGGCATGGAATGTCATGGAATGGAATGGAATGTCCTATCATGGAATGGAATGTCATATCATGAAATGGAATGTAATGGAATGTCATGAAATGTAGTGGAACCTAACGGAATGGAATGTTTTGGAATGGTATGTCTTTTCATGGAATTTCATGGAATGGAATAAATTTAATGTCATGTAATGGAGAGGTATGTCATGGAATGGAACGTAATATCATGAAATGGAATGTCATGGAATGGAATGTCCTGGAATGGAAAGACTTTGAATGGAATGGAACGTCAGGGCCTGGAATGGAAGGTCATGCCAACGAATGCAATGGCATGTCATGGAATGGAATGGAATATCATGGAACTGATTGGACTGTCATGGAATGGAATGGAATGTCATTGAATGGAATGGAATGTCATGGAATGTAATCTTATTGAACAGAATGGAACCTCAGTGAATGGAATGAATGTCATATTATGGAATGGAATGTTATGTCATGGAATGGAAAGGAATGTCCTGGAATGGAAAGTCATTGAATGGCATGGAACTTTGAGGACTGGAATGGAAGGTCATGTCAACAAATGCAATGACATGTCATGGAATGGAATGGAATGTTATGGAATGGAATGGAATGTCATGGAATATAATGTTATTGAATAGAAAGGAACCTCAGGGAATGGAATAAATGTCATATTATGGAATGGAATATTATGTCATGGAATGGAATCGAATGTTATTGAATGGAATGGAGCGTCGAGGAATGGAATGCAATGCCATGTCAAAGAAGAGAATGTTATGTCATGGAATGGAATAGAATGTCATGGAATGTCATGTTATGGAATGGAATGTCATGGAATGGATTGCAATGTCATGGAATGTTGCTGAATTTCAAAGAATGGAATGACATGTCATGGAATGGAATGACATGAAATAGATAGTCATGAAATGGAATTTCTTGTCATGGAATGGAACATCATGTCATGGAATGAAACGTCATATCATGGAATGGAATGTCATGTCCTGGAATGGAATGGAATGTCAAGAAATTGAATGTCATGTCATGGAATGTCATGTCATGGAATGGAATTTCATGTCATGTTATTGAATGGAATGTCATGGAATGGAATGTCATGTCATGGAATTCAATGTCATGTCATGGAATGGAATGGAATGTCATGGAATGTCATGTCATGGAATGGAATGTCTTGTCATGGAATGGAATGCCATGTCATGGAATGGAATGTCATGGAATGGAATGTTATGTAATTGGATGTCTTGGAATGTAATGTCATGGAATGGAATGTCATGTCATGGATTGGACTGGAATGTCAAGAAATGGAATGCCATGTCTTGGAATGGAATTTCATTTCATGTTATGGAATGGACTGTCATGGAATTCATCGTCATGGATAGTCATGCCATGGAATGGAATGTCATGTCATGGAATTCAATGGAATGTCATAGAATGGAATGTCATGGAATATCATGTCATGGAATGGAAGGTCCTGTCATGCAATAGAACGTGATGTTATGGAATGGAACGTAATGTCATGAAAAGGAATGTCAGGGAATGGAATGTCCTGGAATAGAATGGAATGGAATGGAATGTCATGGAATGGGATGTTATTGAATGGAATAGAAACTCAGGGAATGGATTGAATGCCATGTCATGTCAACGAATAGAATGTTATGTCATGGAATGGAATGGAATGGAATATCATTTTATGGAATGGATTGTCATGGAATGGAATCTAATGCCATGGAATGAAATGTCATGGAATGTCATGTCATGGAATGTAATGTCATGTCATGGAATGGAATGCCATGTCATGGAATGGAATGTCATGGAATGGATTGGAATGTCATGTTATGGAATGGAATGTCATGGAATGGAATGTCATGGATTGTCATGCCATGGAATGGAATGTCATGGAAAAGAATGTCCGGTCATGGAATGTCATGTCATGGAATGGAATAGAAAATCATGGAATGGAATGTCATTGAATGTAATGGAATGTCAGGTAATTGAATGAAATATAATGCCAACGAAAGGATGTCACGTCATGGAATGGAAAAGAATGCCATACTTTGGAAAGGAATGTCATGACATGTCATTGAATGGCATGGAATGTCATGGAATGGAATGGAATGTCCTATCATGGAATGGAATGTCATATCACGAAATGGAATGTAATGGAATGTCATGAAATGTAGTGGAACCTAACGGAATGGAATGTTTTGGAATGGTATGTCTTTTCATGGAATTTCATGGAATGGAATGAAATGTCATGTCATGTAATAGAGAGGTATGTCATGGAATGGAACGTAATATCATGAAATGGAATGTCATGGAATGGAATGTCCTGGAATGGAAAGACATTGAATGGAATGGAACGTCAGGGACTGGAATGGAAGGTCATGTCAACGAATGCAATGGCATGTCATGGAATGGAATGGAATATCATGGAACTGATTGGACTGTCGTGGAATGGAATGGAATGTCATTGAATGGAATGGAATGTCATGGAATGTAATCTTATTGAATAGAATGGAACCTCAGTGAATGGAATGAATGTCATATTATGGAATGGAATATTATGTCATGGAATGGAATGGAATGTTCTGGAATGGAATGTCATTGAATGGAATCGAACGTTGAGGACTGGAATGGAAGGTCATGTGTTGGAATGGAATGGCATGTCATGGAATGGAATGGAATGTTATGGAATGGAATGGAATGTCATGGAATATAATGTTATTGATTAGAAAGGAACCTCAGGGAATGGAATAAATGTCATATTATGGAATGGACTATTATGTCATGGAATTGAATCGAATGTTATTGAATGGAATGGAGCGTCGAGGAATTGAATGCAATGCCATGTCAAAGAAGAGAATGTTATGTCATGGAATGGAATAGAATGTCATGGAATGTCATGTTATGGAATGGAATGTCATGGAATGGATTGCAATGTCATGGAATGTTGCTGAATTTCAAGGAATGGAATAACATGTAATGGAATGGAATGGCATGAAATAGATAGTCATGAAATGGAATTTCTTGTCATGGAATGGAACGTGTTGTCATGTAATGCAACGTCATATCATGGAATGGAATGTCATGTCCTGGAATGGAATGGAATGTCAAGAAATTGAATGTCATGTCATGGAATGTCATGTCATGGAATGGAATTTCATGTCATGTTATGGAATGGAATGTCATGGAATGGAATGTCATGTCATGGAATTCAATGTCATGTCATGGAATGGAATGGAATGTCAAGGAATGTCATGTCATGGAATGGAATGTCTTGTCATGGAATGGAATGCCATGTCATGGAATGGAATGTCATGGAATGGAATGTTATGTCATGGAATGGACTGGAATGTCAAGAAATGGAATGTCATGTCTTGGAATGGAATTTCATTTCATGTTATGGAATGGACTGTCATGGAATTCATCGTCATGGATAGTCATGCCATGGAATGGAATGTCATGGAATGGAATGTCATGTCATGGAATTCAATGGAATGTCATAGAATGGAATGTCATGGAATGGAATGGAATGTCATGTCATGGAATGGAATATCATGGAATGGAATGGAATGTCATGGAATGGAATGACATTGAATGTTTGGAATGTCAGTGAAATGAATGAAATATCATGCCAACGAATGGATGTTGCGTCATGAAATGGAATGGAAAGGAATGCCATACTTTGGAAAGGAATGTCATGACATGTCATTGAATGGCATGGAATGTCATGGAACGGAATGGAATGTTCTTTCATGGAATGGAATGTAATATCATTAAACGGAATGTCATGGAATGGCATGGAATGTACTGGAATCAGACGGAATGGAATGTTTTGGAATGGTATATCTTTTAATGGAATTTCATGGAATGGAATGAAATGTCATGTCATGGAATGAAATGTCATGTAATGCAATGGAGAGGCATGTCATGGAATGGAACGTAATATCATGAAATCTAATGTCATGGAATGGGATGTCCTGGAATAGAAAGTCATTGAATGGAATGGAACGTCAGGGACTGGAATGGAATGTCATGTCAACGAATGCAATGGAATGGTATGGAATGTCATGGAATGGAATGGACTGTCATGGAATGGAATGGAATGTCATGGAATGGAATGTTATTGAATAGATTTGAACCTCAGGGAATGGAAAGAATTTTATATTATGGAATGGAATATTATGTCATGGAACGGAATGGAATGTCTTGGAATGGAATGTTATTGAATCTAATGGAATGTCGAGGAATGGAATGGAATGCCATGTCAAAGAAGAGAATGTTATGTCATGGAATGGAAGAGAATGTCATGGTACGGAATGTTATTGAATGGAATGGAACGTTGAGGAATGGAATGGAATGTCATGTCAATGATTAGAATGTAATGTCATGGAATGGAATGCAACGGAATAGCATTTCTTGGAATGGAATTTCATCTCATGGAATTAGATGCAATGGAATGGTATGTCATGGCTTGTCATGGAGTGGCATGTCATGAAATGGAAATTCATGTGGTGCAATGGAAATTCATATCATGGATTGGAAAGTCATGTCATGAAATGTCATTTCAAAGAATGGAACATCATGTCATGGAATGGAATGTGCTGTCATGCAATAGAACGTGATGTCATGGAATGGAATGTAATGTCATGAAAAGGAATGTCAGGGAATGGAATGTCATGGAATGGAATGGAATGGAATGTCATGGAATGGGATGTTATTGAATGGAATAGAAACTCAGGGAGTGGACTGAATGCCATGTCATGTCAACGAATAGAATGGTATGTCATGGAATGGAATGGAATGCAATAGAATGTCATGTTATGGAATGGAATGTCATGGAATGGAATGGAATGTCATGGAATGGAATGTCAAGAAATGGAATGTCATGTCATGGAATAGAATTTCATGTCATGTTATGGAATGGAATGTCATTGAATGGAACTTCATGGATAGTCATGCCATGGAATGGAATGTCATGGAATGGAATGTCATGTCGGGGAATTCAATGGAATGTCATGGAATGGAATATCATGGAATGGAATGGAATGTCATGGAATGGAATGACGTTGAATGTTTGGAATGTCAGAGAATTGAATGAAATATCATGCCAACGATTGGATGTCACGTCATGGAATGGAATGGAAAGGAATGCCATACTTTGGGAAGGAATGTCATGACATGTCATTGAATGGCATGGAATGTCATGGAATGGAAAGTCCTATCATGGAATGGAATGTCATATCATGAAATGTAATGTAATGGAATGTCATGAAATGTAGTGGAATCTAACGGAATGGAATGTTTTGGAATGGTATGTCTTTTAATGGAATTTCATGGAATGGAATGAAATGTCATGTCATGTAATGGAGAGGCATGTCATGGAATGGAACGTAATAACATGAAATGGAATGTCATGGAATGGAATGTCCTGGAATATAAAATCATTGAATGGAATGGAACGTCAGGGACTGGAATGGAAGGTCATGTCAACGAATGCAATGGATTGGAATGGAATGTCATGGAATGGAATGGACAGTCGTGGAATGGAATGGAATGTCATCCAATGTAATGTTATTGAATAGAGTGGAACCTCAGGGAATGGAATGAATGTCATATTATGGAATGGAATATTATGTCATGGAACGGAATGGAATGTCTTGGAATGGAATGTTATTGAATGAAATGGAATGTCGAGGAATGGAATGGAATGCCATGTCAAAGAAGTGAATGTAATGTCATGGAATGGAAGAGAATGTCATGGAATGGAATGTGATTGAATGGAATGGAACGTTGAGGAATGGAATGGAATGTCATGTCAATGATTAGAATGTTATGTCATGGAATGGAATGCAACGGAATAGCATTTCTTGGAATGGAATTTCATCTCATGGAATTAGATGAAATGGAATGTTATGTCATGGCATGTCATGGAATGACATGTCATGGAATGGAAATTCATGTGGTGCAATGGAAATTCATATCATGGAATGGAATGTCATGTCATGAAATGTCATGTCAAAGAATGGAACATCATGTCATGGAATGGAATGTCCTGTCATGCAATAGAACGTGATGTCATGGAATGGAATGTCCTGGAATGGAAAGTCATTCAATGGAATGGAACGTCAGGGACTGGAATGGAAGATCATGTCAACGAATGCAATGGCATGTCATGGAATGGAATGGAATGTCATGGAATGGAATGGACTGTCATGGAATGGAATGTTATTGAATAGAATGGAACCTCAGTGAAGGGAATGAATGTCATATTATGGAATGGAATATTATGTCCTGGAATGGAATGGAATGTCCTGGAATGGAAAGTCATTGAATGGAATGGAACGTCAGGGACTGGAATGGAAGGTCATGTCATCAAATGCGATAGCATGTCATGTTATGGAATGGAATGTCATGGAATGGAATGGAATGTCATGGAATATATTGTTATTTAATAGATTGGAACTTCAGGGAATGGAATGAATGTCATATTATGGAATGGAATATTATGTCATGGAACGGAATGGAATGTCTTGGAATGGAATGTTATTGAATGAAATGGAATGTCGAGGAATGGAATGGAATGTCATGTCAATGATTAGAATGTTATGTCATGGAATGGAATGCAACGGAATAGCATTTCTTGGAATGGAATTTCATCTCATGGAATTAGATGAAATGGAATGTTATGTCATGGCATGTCATGGAATGACATGTCATGGAATGGAAATTCATGTGGTGCAATGGAAATTCATATCATGGAATGGAATGTCATGTCATGAAATGTCATGTCAAAGAATGGAACATCATGTCATGGAATGGAATGTCCTGTCATGCAATAGAACGTGATGTCATGGAATGGAATGTCCTGGAATGGAAAGTCATTCAATGGAATGGAACGTCAGGGACTGGAATGGAAGGTCATGTCATCAAATGATGGCATGTCATGTTATGGAATGGAATGTCATGGAATGGAATGGAATGTCATGGAATATAATGTTATTTAATAGATTGGAACCTCAGGGAATGGAATGAATGTCATATTATGGAATGGAATATTATGTCATGGAATGGAATGGAATGTTATTGAATGGAATGGAACGTCGAGGAATTGGAATGGAATGCCATGTCAAAGAAGAGAATGTTATGTCATGGAATGGAATAGAATGTCATGGAATGTCATGTTATGGAATGGAATGTCATGGAATGGAATGCAATGTCATGGAATGTTGCGGAATTTCAAAGAATGGAATAACATGTCATGGAATGGAATGGCATGAAATGGATAGTCATAAAATGGAATTTCTTGTCATGCAATGGAACGTCATGTCATGGAATGCAACGTCTATTCATGGAATGGAATGTCATGTCCAGGAATGGAATGGAACGTCAAAAATTGAATGTCATCTCATGGAATGTCATGTCATGGAATGGAATTTCATGTCATGTTATGGAATGGAATGTCATGGAATGGAATGTCATGTCATGGAATTCAATGTCATGGAACGGAATGTCAGGGAATGTCATGTCATGGAATGGAACGTGATGTCATGGAATGGAATGTAATGTCATGAAAAGGAATGTCAGGGAATGGAATGTCATGGAATGGAATGGAATGGAATGTCATGGAATGGGATGTTATTGAATGGAATAGAAACTCAGGGAATGGACTGAATGCCATGTCATGTCAACGAATAGAATGGTATGTCATGGAATGGAATGGAATGCAATAGAATGTCATGTTATGGAATGGAATGTCATGGAATGGAATGGAATGTCATGGAATGGAATGTCAAGAAATGGAATGTCATGTCATGGAATAGAATTTCATGTCATGGAATGGAATGGAATGTCATGGAATGGAACATCATGGATAGTCATGCCATGGAATGGAATGTCATGGAATGGAACGTCATGTCCTGGAATTCAATGGAATGTCATGGAATGGAATATCATGGAATGGAATGGAATGTCATGGAATGGAATGACATTGAATGTTTGGAATGTCAGAGAATTGAATGAAATATCATGCCAACGATTGGATGTCACGTCATGGAATGGAATGGAAAGGAATGCCATACTTTGGGAAGGAATGTCATGACATGTCATTGAATGGCATGGAATGTCATGGAATGGAAAGTCCTATCATGGAATGGAATGTCATATCATGAAATGGAATGTAATGGAATGTCATGAAATGTAGTGGAATCTAATGGAATGGAATGTTTTGGAATGCTATGTCTTTTCATGGAATTTCATGGAATGGAATGAAATGTCATGTCATGTAATGGAGAGGCATGTCATGGAATGGAATGTAATATCATGAAATGGAATGTCATGGAATGGAATGTCCTGGAATATAAAATCATTGAATGGAATGGAACGTCAGGGACTGGAATGGAAGGTTATGTCAACGAATGCAATGGATTGGAATGGAATGTCATGGAATGGAATGGACAGTCGTGGAATGGAATGGAATGTCATCCAATGTAATGTTATTGAATAGAGTGGAACCTCAGGGAATGGAATGAATGTCATATTATGGAATGGAATATTATGTCATGGAACGGAATGGAATGTCTTGGAATGGAATGTTATTGAATGAAATGGAATGTCGAGGAACGGAATGGAATGCCATGTCAAAGAAGTGAATGTAATGTCATGGAATGGAAGAGAATGTCATGGAATGGAATGTGATTGAATGGAATGGAACGATGAGGAATGGAATGGAATGTCATGTCAATGATTAGAATGTTATGTCATGGAATGGAATGCAACGGCATAGCATTTCTTGGAATGGAATTTCATCTCATGGAATTAGATGAAATGGAATGTTATGTCATGGCATGTCATGGAATGACATGTCATGGAATGGAAATTCATGTGGTGCAATGGAAATTCATATCATGGAATGGAATGTCATGTCATGAAATGTCATGTCAAAGAATGGAACATCATGTCATGGAATGGAATGTCCTGTCATGCAATAGAACGTGATGTCATGGAATGGAATATCCTGGAATGGAAAGTCATTCAATGGAATGGAACGTCAGGGACTGGAATGGAAGGTCATGTCAACGAATGCAATGGCATGTCATGGAATGGAATGGAATGTCATGGAATGGAATGGACTGTCATGGAATGGAATGATATTGAATAGAATGGAACCTCAGTGAAGGGAATGAATGTCATATTATGGAATGGAATATTATGTCATGGAATGGAATGGAATGTCCTGGAATGGAAAGTCATTGAATGGAATGGAACGTCAGGGACTGGAATGGAAGGTAATGTCATGAATTGCGATGGCATGTCATGTTATGGAATGGAATGTCATGGAATGGAATGGAATGTCATGGAATATAATGTTATTTAATAGAATGGAAACTCAGGGAATGGAATGAATGTCATATTATGGAATGGAATATTATGTCATGGAATGGAATGTCATGGAATTGAACGGAATGGAACGTCGAGGAATTGGAATGGAATGCCATGTCAAAGAAGAGAATGTTATGTCATGGAATGGAATAGAATGTCATGGAATGTCATGTTATGGAATGGAATGTCATGGAATGGAATGCAATGTCATGGAATGTTGCGGAATTTCAAATAATGGAATAACATGTCATGGAATGGAATGGCATGAAATGGATAGTCATAAAATGGAATTTCTTGTCATGCAATGGAACGTCATGTCATGGAATGCAACGTCATATCATGGAATGGAATGTCATGTCCTGGAATGGAATGGAATGTCAAAAATTGAATGTCATCTCATGGAATGTCATGTCATGGAATGGAATTTCATGTCATGTTATGGAATGGAATGTCATGGAATGGAACGTCATGTCATGGAATTCAATGTCATGGAACGGAATGTCATGGAATGTCATGTCATGGAATGTAATGTCTTGTCATGGAATGGAATGCCATGTCATGGAATGGAATGTCATGGAATGGAATGTCATGTAAGTGAATGCCTTGGAATGTAATGTCTTGGAATGGAATGTCATGTCATGCAATAGAACGTGATGTCATGGAATGGAATGTAATGTCATGAAAAGGAATGTCAGGGAATAGAATGTCATGGAATGGAATGGAATGGAATGTCATGGAATGGGATGTTATTGAATGGAATAGAAACTCAGGGAATGGATTGAATGCCATGTCATGTCAACGAATAGAATGTTATGTCATGGAATGGAATGGAATGCAATGGAATGTCATGTTATGGAATGGAATGTCATGGAATGGAATGTAATGTCATGGAATGGAATGTAATGAAATGTCATGTCAAAGAATGGAACATCATGTCCTGGAATGGAATGTCCTGTCATGCAATAGAACGTGATGTCATGGAATGGAATGTCCTGGAATGGAAAGTCATTCAATGGAATGGAACGTCAGGGACTGGAATGGAAGGTCATGTCAACGAATGCAATGGCATGTCATGGAATGGAATGGAATATCATGGAATGGAATGGACTGTCATGGAATGGAATGTTATTGAATAGAATGGAACCTCAGTGAAGGGAATGAATGTCATATTATGGAATGGAATATTATGTCATGGAATGGAATGGAATGTCCTGGAATGGAAAGTCATTGAATGGAATGGAACGTCAGGGACTGGAATGGAAGGTCATGTCATGAAATGCGATGGCATGTCATGTTATGGAATGGAATGTCATGGAATGGAATGGAATGTCATGGAATATAATGTTATTTAATAGATTGGAACCTCAGGGAATGGAATGAATGTCATATTATGGAATGGAATATTATGTCATGGAATGGAATGGAATGTTATTGAATGTAATGGAACGTCGAGGAATTGGAATGGAATGCCATGTCAAAGAAGAGAATGTTATGTCATGGAATGGAATAGAATGTCATGGAATGTCATGTTATGGAATGGAATGTCATGGAATGGAATGCAATGTCATGGAATGTTGTGGAATTTCAAAGAATGGAATAACATGTCATGGAATGGAATGGCATGAAATGGATAGTCATAAAATGGAATTTCTTGTCATGCAATGGAACGTCATGTCATGGAATGCAACGTCATATCATGGAATGGAATGTCATGTCCAGGAATGGAATGGAACGTCAAAAACTGAATGTCATCTCATGGAATGTCATGTCATGGAATGGAATTTCATGTCATGTTATGGAATGGAATGTCATGGAATGGAATGTCATGTCATGGAATTCAATGTCATGGAACGGAATGTCAGGGAATGTCATGTCATGGAATGGAATGTCTTGTCATGGAATGGAATGCCATGTCATGGAATGGAATGTCATGGAATGGAATGTCATGTAAGTGAATGTCTTGGAATGTAATGAGTTGGAATGGAATGTCATGTCATGCAATAGAACGTGATGTCATGGAATGGAATGTAATGTCATGAAAAGGAATGTCAGGGAATGGAATGTCATGGAATGGAATGTCATGGAATGGGATGTTATTGAATGGAATAGAAACTCAGGGAATGGATTGAATGCCATGTCATGTCAGCGAATAGAATGTTATGTCATGGAATGGAATGGAATGCATTGGAATGTCATGTTATGGAATGGAATGTCATGGAATGGAATGTAATGTCATGGAATGGAATGACAAGAAATGGAATGTCATGTCATGGAATGGAATTTCATGTCATGTTATGGAATGGAATGTCATGGAATGGAACATCATGGATAGTCATGCCATGGAATGGAATGTCATGGAATGGAATGTCATGTCGGGGAATTCAATGGAATGTCATGGAATGTCATGTCATGGAATGGAATGGAATGTCATGTCATGGAATGGAATATCATGGAATGGAATTGAATGTCATGGAATGGAATGTCATTGAATGTTTGGAATGTCAGAGAATTGAATGAAATATCATGCCAACAATTGGATGTCACGTCATGGAATGGAATAGAAAGGAATGCCATACTTTGGAAAGGAATGTCATGACATGTCATTGAATGGCATGGAATGTCATGGAATGGAATGGAATGTCCTATCATGGAATGGAATGTCATATCATGAAAGGAATGTAATGGAATGCAATGAAATGTAGTGGAAACTAACGGAATGGAATGTTTTGGAATGGTATGTCTTTTAATGGAATTTCATGGAATGGAATGAAATGTCATGTCATGTAATGGAGAGGCATGTCATGGAATGGAACGTAATATCATGAAATGGAATGTCATGGAATGGAATGTCCTGGAATAGAAAGTCATTGAAAGGAATGGAACGTCAGGGACTCGAATGGCAGGTCATGTCAACGAATGCAATGGAATGGAATGGAAGGTCATGGAATGGAATGGACTGTCGTGGAATGGAATAGAATGTCATGGAATGTCATGTTATTGAATAGAATGGAACCTCAGGGAATGGAATGAATGTCATATTATGGAATGGAATATTATGTCAAAGAATGGAATGGAATGTCTTGGAATGGAAGGTTATTGAAAGGAATGGATTGTCGAGGAATGGAATGGAATGCCATGTCAAAGAAGAGAATGTTATGTCATGGAATGGAACAGAATGTCATGGAATGGAATGTGATTGAATGGAATGGAACGTTGAGGAATGGAATGGAATGTCATGTCAATGATTAGAATGTTATGTCATGGAATGGAATGCAACAGAATAGCATTTCTTGGAATGGAATTCCATCTCATGGAATTAGATGGAATGGAATGGTATGTCATGGCATGTCATGGAATGGTATGTCATGGAATGGAAATTCATGTGGTGGAATGGAAATTCATATCATGGATTGGAATGTCATGTCATGAAATGCCATGTCAAAGAATGGAAAATCATGTCATGGAATGGAATGTCCTGTCATGCAATAGAACTTAATGTCATCGAATGTAATGTAATGTCATGAAAAGGAATGTCGTGGAATGGAATGTCATGGAATGGAATGGATTGGAATGACATGGAATGGGATGTAATTGAAAGGAATAGAAACTCAGGGAATGGATTGAATGCCATGCAATGTCAATGAATAGAAAGTTATGTCATGTCATGGAATGGAATGTCATGTAATTGAATGTCATGGAATGTAATGTCATGGAATGAAATGTCATGTCATGGAATGTCATGGAATGTCAAGTAATGGAATGTCATGTCATGGAATGTCATGTCACGGAACGGAATTTCATATCATGTTATGGAATGTAATGTCATGAAATGGAATGTCATGGATAGACATGCCATGGAAAGGAATGTCATGGAATGGAAAGTCCATTTATGGAATTCAATGTCATGTCATAGAATGGAATGTAATGTCATGGAATGGAATGTCATGGAATGTCATGTCATGGAATGGAATGTCATGTCATGGAATGGAATATCATGGAATGGAATGTCATGGAATGGAATGTCGTTGAATGTAATGGAATGTCAGAGAATTGAATGAAATATCATGCCAACGAATGGATGTCACGTCATGGAATGGAATAGAATGCCATACATTGGAAAGGAATGTCATGACATGTCATTGAATGACATGGAATGTCATGGAATGGAATGGAATGTCCTATCATGGAATCGAATGTCATATCATGAAATGGAATGTAATGGAATGTCATGAAATGCAGTGGAATCCAGCGGAATGGAATGTTCAGGAATGGTATGTCTTTTAATAAAATTTCATGGAATGGAATGAAATGTCATGTCATGTAATGGAGAGGCATGTCATGGAATGGAACGTAATAACATGAAATGGAATGTCATAGAATGGAATGGAATGCAATGGAATGTCACGTTATGGAATGGAATGTCATGGAATGGAATGTAATGTCATGGAATGGAATGTCATGGAATGGAATGTCATGAAATGTCATGTCAAAGAATGGAACATCATGTCCTGGAATGGAATGTCCTGTCATGCAATAGAACGTGATGTCATGGAATGGAATGTCCTGGAATGGAAAGTCATTCAATGGAATGGAACGTCAGGGACTGGAATGGAAGGTCATGTCAACGAATGCAATGGCATGTCATGGAATGGAATGGAATATCATGGAATGGAATGGACTGTCATGGAATGGAATGTTATTGAATAGAATGGAACCTCAGTGAAGGGAATGAATGTCATATTATGGAATGGAATATTATGTCATGGAATGGAATGGAATGTCCTGGAATGGAAAGTCATTGAATGGAATGGAACGTCAGGGACTGGAATGGAAGGTCATGTCATGAAATGCGATGGCATGTCATGTTATGGAATGGAATGTTATGGAATGGAATGGAATGTCATGGAATATAATGTTATTTAATAGATTGGAACCTCAGGGAATGGAATGAATGTCATATTATGGAATGGAATATTATGTCATGGAATGGAATGGAATGTTATTGAATGTAATGGAACGTCGAGGAATTGGAATGGAATGCCATGTCAAAGAAGAGAATGTTATGTCATGGAATGGAATAGAATGTCATGGAATGTCATGTTATGGAATGGAATGTCATGGAATGGAATGCAATGTCATGGAATGTTGTGGAATTTCAAAGAATGGAATAACATGTCATGGAATGGAATGGCATGAAATGGATAGTCATAAAATGGAATTTCTTGTCATGCAATGGAACGTCGTGTCATGGAATGCAACGTCATATCATGGAATGGAATGTCATGTCCAGGAATGGAATGGAACATCAAAAACTGAATGTCATCTCATGGAATGTCATGTCATGGAATGGAATTTCATGTCATGTTATGGAATGGAATGTCATGGAATGGAATGTCATGTCATGGAATTCAATGTCATGGAATGGAATGTCAGGGAATGTCATGTCATGGAATGGAATGTCTTGTCATGGAATGGAATGCCATGTCATGAAATGGAATGTCATGGAATGGAATGTCATGTAAGTGAATGTCTTGGAATGTAATGAGTTGGAATGGAATGTCATGTCATGCAATAGAACGTGATGTCATGGAATGGAATGTAATGTCATGAAAAGGAATGTCAGGGAATAGAATGTCATGGAATGGAATGTCATGGAATGGGATGTTATTGAATGGAATAGAAACACAGGGAATGGATTGAATGCCATGTCATGTCAACGAATAGAATGTTATCTTATGGAATGGAATGGAATGCAATGGAATGTCATGTTATGGAATGGAATGTCATGGAATGGAATGTAATGTCATGGAATGGAATGACAAGAAATGGAATGTCATGTCATGGAATGGAATTTCATGTCATGTTATGGAATGGAATGTCATGGAATGGAACATCATGGATAGTCATGCCATGGAATGGAATGTCATGGAATGGAATGTCATGTCGGGGAATTCAATGGAATGTCATGGAATGTCATGTCATGGAATGGAATGGAATGTCATGTCATGGAATGGAATATCATGGAATGGAATTGAATGTCATGGAATGGAATGTCATTGAATGTTTGGAATGTCAGAGAATTGAATGAAATATCATGCCAACGATTGGATGTCACGTCATGGAATGGAATAGAAAGGAATGCCATACTTTGGAAAGGAATGTCATGACATGTCATTGAATGGCATGGAATGTCATGGAATGGAATGGAATGTCCTATCATGGAATGGAATGTCATATCATGAAAGGAATGTAATGGAATGCAATGAAATGTAGTGGAAACTAACGGAATGGAATGTTTTGGAATGGTATGTCTTTTAATGGAATTTCATGGAATGGAATGAAATGTCATGTCATGTAATGGAGAGGCATGTCATGGAATGGAACGTAATATCATGAAATGGAATGTCATGGAATGGAATGTCCTGGAATAGAAAGTCATTGAAAGGAATGGAACGTCAGGGACTCGAATGGAAGGTCATGTCAACGAATGCAATGGAATGGAATGGAAGGTCATGGAATGGAATGGACTGTCGTGGAATGGAATAGAATGTCATGGAATGTCATGTTATTGAATATAATGGAACCTCAGGGAATGGAATGAATGTCATATTATGGAATGGAATATTATGTCAAAGAATGGAATGGAATGTCTTGGAATGGAAGGTTATTGAAAGGAATGGATTGTCGAGGAATGGAATGGAATGCCATGTCAAAGAAGAGAATGTTATGTCATGGAATGGAACAGAATGTCATGGAATGGAATGTGATTGAATGGAATGGAACGTTGAGGAATGGAATGGAATGTCATGTCAATGATTAGAATGTTATGTCATGGAATGGAATGCAACAGAATAGCATTTCTTGGAATGGAATTCCATCTCATGGAATTAGATGGAATGGAATGGATTGTCATGGCATGTCATGGAATGGTATGTCATGGAATGGAAATTCATATCATGGATTGGAATGTCATGTCATGAAATGCCATGTCAAAGAATGGAAAATCATGTCATGGAATGGAATGTCCTGTCATGCAATAGAACTTAATGTCATCGAATGTAATGTAATGTCATGAAAAGGAATGTCGTGGAATGGAATGTCATGGAATGGAATGGATTGGAATGACATGGAATGGGATGTAATTGAAAGGAATAGAAACTCAGGGAATGGATTGAATGCCATGCAATGTCAATGAATAGAATGTTATGTCATGTCATGGAATGGAATGTCATGTAATTGAATGTCATGGAATGTAATGTCATGGAATGAAATGTCATGTCATGGAATGTCATGGAATGTCAAGTAATGGAATGTCATGTCATGGAATGTCATGTCACGGAACGGAATTTCATATCATGTTATGGAATGTAATGTCATGAAATGGAATGTCATGGATAGACATGCCATGGAAAGGAATGTCATGGAATGGAAAGTCCATTTATGGAATTCAATGTCATGTCATAGAATGGAATGTAATGTCATGGAATGGAATGTCATGGAATGTCATGTCATGGAATGGAATGTCATGTCATGGAATGGAATATCATGGAATGGAATGGAATGTCATGGAATATAATGTTATTTAATAGAATGGAAACTCAGGGAATGGAATGAATGTCATATTATGGAATGGAATATTATGTCTTGGGATGGAATGGAATGTTATTGAATGGAATGGAACGCCGAGGATTTGGAATGGAATGCCATGTCAAAGAAGAGAATGTTATGTCATGGAATGGAATAGAATGTCATGGAATGTCATGTTATGGAATGGAATGTCATGGAATGGAATGCAATGTCATGGAATGGAATGTCATGGAATGGAATGTCATGAAATGTCATGTCAAAGAATGGAACATCATGTCATGGAATGGGATGTCCTGTCATGCAATAGAACGTGATGTCATGGAATGGAATGTCCTGGAATGGAAAGTCATTCAATGGAATGGAACGTCAGGGACTGGAATGGAAGGTCATGTCAACGAATGCAATGGCATGTCATGGAATGGAATGGAATATCATGGAATGGAATGGACTGTCATGGAATGGAATTTTAAAGAATAGAATGGAACCTCAGTGAAGGGAATGAATGTCATATTATGGAATGGAATATTATGTCATTGAATGGAATGGAACGTCAGGGACTGGAATGGAAGGTCATGTCATGAAATGCGATGGCATGTCATGTTATGGAATGGAATGTCATGGAATGGAATGGAATGTCATGGAATATAATGTTATTTAATAGATTGGAACCTCAGGGAATGGAATGAATGTCATATTATGGAATGGAATATTATGTCATGGAATGGAATGGAATGTTATTGAATGTAATGGAACGTCGAGGAATTGGAATGGAATGCCATGTCAAAGAAGAGAATGTTATGTCATGGAATGGAATAGAATGTCATGGAATGTCATGTTATGGAATGGAATGTCATGGAATGGAATGCAATGTCATGGAATGTTGTGGAATTTCAAAGAATGGAATAACATGTCATGGAATGGAATGGCATGAAATGGATAGTCATAAAATGGAATTTCTTGTCATGCAATGGAACGTCATGTCATGGAATGCAACGTCATATCATGGAATGGAATGTCATGTCCAGGAATGGAATGGAACGTCAAAAACTGAATGTCATCTCATGGAATGTCATGTCATGGAATGGAATTTCATGTCATGTTATGGAATGGAATGTCATGGAATGGAATGTCATGTCATGGAATTCAATGTCATGGAACGGAATGTCAGGGAATGTCATGTCATGGAATGGAATGTCTTGTCATGGAATGGAATGCCATGTCATGGAATGGAATGTCATGGAATGGAATGTCATGTAAGTGAATGTCTTGGAATGTAATGAGTTGGAATGGAATGTCATGTCATGCAATAGAACGTGATGTCATGGAATGGAATGTAATGTCATGAAAAGGAATGTCAGGGAATGGAATGTCATGGAATGGAATGTCATGAAATGTCATGTCAAAGAATGGAACATCATGTCCTGGAATGGAATGTCCTGTCATGCAATAGAACGTGATGTCATGGAATGGAATGTCCTGGAATGGAAAGTCATTCAATGGAATGGAACGTCAGGGACTGGAATGGAAGGTCATGTCAACGAATGCAATGGCATGTCATGGAATGGAATGGAATATCATGGAATGGAATGGACTGTCATGGAATGGAATGTTATTGAATAGAATGGAACCTCAGTGAAGGGAATGAATGTCATATTATGGAATGGAATATTATGTCATGGAATGGAATGGAATGTCCTGGAATGGAAAGTCATTGAATGGAATGGAACGTCAGGGACTGGAATGGAAGGTCATGTCATGAAATGCGATGGCATGTCATGTTATGGAATGGAATGTTATGGAATGGAATGGAATGTCATGGAATATAATGTTATTTAATAGATTGGAACCTCAGGGAATGGAATGAATGTCATATTATGGAATGGAATATTATGTCATGGAATGGAATGGAATGTTATTGAATGTAATGGAACGTCGAGGAATTGGAATGGAATGCCATGTCAAAGAAGAGAATGTTATGTCATGGAATGGAATAGAATGTCATGGAATGTCATGTTATGGAATGGAATGTCATGGAATGGAATGCAATGTCATGGAATGTTGTGGAATTTCAAAGAATGGAATAACATGTCATGGAATGGAATGGCATGAAATGGATAGTCATAAAATGGAATTTCTTGTCATGCAATGGAACGTCGTGTCATGGAATGCAACGTCATATCATGGAATGGAATGTCATGTCCAGGAATGGAATGGAACATCAAAAACTGAATGTCATCTCATGGAATGTCATGTCATGGAATGGAATTTCATGTCATGTTATGGAATGGAATGTCATGGAATGGAATGTCATGTCATGGAATTCAATGTCATGGAATGGAATGTCAGGGAATGTCATGTCATGGAATGGAATGTCTTGTCATGGAATGTAATGCCATGTCATGAAATGGAATGTCATGGAATGGAATGTCATGTAAGTGAATGTCTTGGAATGTAATGAGTTGGAATGGAATGTCATGTCATGCAATAGAACGTGATGTCATGGAATGGAATGTAATGTCATGAAAAGGAATGTCAGGGAATAGAATGTCATGGAATGGAATGTCATAGAATGGGATGTTATTGAATGGAATAGAAACACAGGGAATGGATTGAATGCCATGTCATGTCAACGAATAGAATGTTATCTTATGGAATGGAATGGAATGCAATGGAATGTCATGTTATGGAATGGAATGTCATGGAATGGAATGTAATGTCATGGAATGGAATGACAAGAAATGGAATGTCATGTCATGGAATGGAATTTCATGTCATGTTATGGAATGGAATGTCATGGAATGGAACATCATGGATAGTCATGCCATGGAATGGAATGTCATGGAATGGAATGTCATGTCGGGGAATTCAATGGAATGTCATGGAATGTCATGTCATGGAATGGAATGGAATGTCATGTCATGGAATGGAATATCATGGAATGGAATTGAATGTCATGGATTGGAATGTCATTGAATGTTTGGAATGTCAGAGAATTGAATGAAATATCATGCCAACGATTGGATGTCACGTCATGGAATGGAATAGAAAGGAATGCCATACTTTGGAAAGGAATGTCATGACATGTCATTGAATGGCATGGAATGTCATGGAATGGAATGGAATGTCCTATCATGGAATGGAATGTCATATCATGAAAGGAATGTAATGGAATGCAATGAAATGTAGTGGAAACTAACGGAATGGAATGTTTTGGAATGGTATGTCTTTTAATGGAATTTCATGGAATGGAATGAAATGTCATGTCATGTAATGGAGAGGCATGTCATGGAATGGAACGTAATATCATGAAATGGAATGTCATGGAATGGAATGTCCTGGACTAGAAAGTCATTGAAAGGAATGGAACGTCAGGGACTCGAATGGAAGGTCATGTCAACGAATGCAATGGAATGGAATGGAAGGTCATGGAATGGAATGGACTGTCGTGGAATGGAATAGAATGTCATGGAATGTCATGTTATTGAATATAATGGAACCTCAGGGAATGGAATGAATGTCATATTATGGAATGGAATATTATGTCAAAGAATGGAATGGAATGTCTTGGAATGGAAGGTTATTGAAAGGAATGGATTGTCGAGGAATGGAATGGAATGCCATGTCAAAGAAGAGAATGTTATGTCATGGAATGGAACAGAATGTCATGGAATGGAATGTGATTGAATGGAATGGAACGTTGAGGAATGGAATGGAATGTCATGTCAATGATTAGAATGTTATGTCATGGAATGGAATGCAACAGAATAGCATTTCTTGGAATGGAATTCCATCTCATGGAATTAGATGGAATGGAATGGATTGTCATGGCATGTCATGGAATGGTATGTCATGGAATGGAAATTCATATCATGGATTGGAATGTCATGTCATGAAATGCCATGTCAAAGAATGGAAAATCATGTCATGGAATGGAATGTCCTGTCATGCAATAGAACTTAATGTCATCGAATGTAATGTAATGTCATGAAAAGGAATGTCGTGGAATGGAATGTCATGGAATGGAATGGATTGGAATGACATGGAATGGGATGTAATTGAAAGGAATAGAAACTCAGGGAATGGATTGAATGCCATGCAATGTCAATGAATAGAATGTTATGTCATGTCATGGAATGGAATGTCATGTAATTGAATGTCATGGAATGTAATGTCATGGAATGAAATGTCATGTCATGGAATGTCATGGAATGTCAAGTAATGGAATGTCATGTCATGGAATGTCATGTCACGGAACGGAATTTCATATCATGTTATGGAATGTAATGTCATGAAATGGAATGTCATGGATAGACATGCCATGGAAAGGAATGTCATGGAATGGAAAGTCCATTTTTGGAATTCAATGTCATGTCATAGAATGGAATGTAATGTCATGGAATGGAATGTCATGGAATGTCATGTCATGGAATGGAATGTCATGTCATGGAATGGAATATCATGGAATGGAATGGAATGTCATGGAATATAATGTTATTTAATAGAATGGAAACTCAGGGAATGGAATGAATGTCATATTATGGAATGGAATATTATGTCTTGGGATGGAATGGAATGTTATTGAATGGAATGGAACGCCGAGGATTTGGAATGGAATGCCATGTCAAAGAAGAGAATGTTATGTCATGGAATGGAATAGAATGTCATGGAATGTCATGTTATGGAATGGAATGTCATGGAATGGAATGCAATGTCATGGAATGGAATGTCATGGAATGGAATGTCATGAAATGTCATGTCAAAGAATGGAACATCATGTCATGGAATGGGATGTCCTGTCATGCAATAGAACGTGATGTCATGGAATGGAATGTCCTGGAATGGAAAGTCATTCAATGGAATGGAACGTCAGGGACTGGAATGGAAGGTCATGTCAACGAATGCAATGGCATGTCATGGAATGGAATGGAATATCATGGAATGGAATGGACTGTCATGGAATGGAATTTTAAAGAATAGAATGGAACCTCAGTGAAGGGAATGAATGTCATATTATGGAATGGAATATTATGTCATTGAATGGAATGGAACGTCAGGGACTGGAATGGAAGGTCATGTCATGAAATGCGATGGCATGTCATGTTATGGAATGGAATGTCATGGAATGGAATGGAATGTCATGGAATATAATGTTATTTAATAGATTGGAACCTCAGGGAATGGAATGAATGTCATATTATGGAATGGAATATTATGTCATGGAATGGAATGGAATGTTATTGAATGTAATGGAACGTCGAGGAATTGGAATGGAATGCCATGTCAAAGAAGAGAATGTTATGTCATGGAATGGAATAGAATGTCATGGAATGTCATGTTATGGAATGGAATGTCATGGAATGGAATGTAATGTCATGGAATGTTGTGGAATTTCAAAGAATGGAATAACATGTCATGGAATGGAATGGCATGAAATGGATAGTCATAAAATGGAATTTCTTGTCATGCAATGGAACGTCATGTCATGGAATGCAACGTCATATCATGGAATGGAATGTCATGTCCAGGAATGGAATGGAACGTCAAAAACTGAATGTCATCTCATGGAATGTCATGTCATGGAATGGAATTTCATGTCATGTTATGGAATGGAATGTCATGGAATGGAATGTCATGTCATGGAATTCAATGTCACGGAACGGAATGTCAGGGAATGTCATGTCATGGAATGGAATGTCTTGTCATGGAATGGAATGCCATGTCATGGAATGGAATGTCATGGAATGGAATGTCATGTAAGTGAATGTCTTGGAATGTAATGAGTTGGAATGGAATGTCATGTCATGCAATAGAACGTGATGTCATGGAATGGAATGTAATGTCATGAAAAGGAATGTCAGGGAATGGAATGTCATGGAATGGAATGTCATGGAATGGGATGTTATTGAATGGAATAGAAACTCAGGGAATGGATTGAATGCCATGTCATGTCAACGAATAGAATGTTATGTCATGGAATGGAATGGAATGCAATGGAATGTCATGTTATGGAATGGAATGTCATGGAATGGAATGTAATGTCATGGAATGGAATGACAAGAAATGGAATGTCATGTCATGGAATGGAATTTCATGTCATGTTATGGAATGGAATGGAACATCATGGATAGTCATGCCATGGAATGGAATGTCATGGAATGGAATGTCATGTCGGGGAATTCAATGGAATGTCATGGAATGTCATGTCATGGAATGGAATGGAATGTCATGTCATGGAATGGAATATCATGGAATGGAATTGAATGTCATGGAATGGAATGTCATTGAATGTTTGGAATGTCAGAGAATTGAATGAAATATCATGCCAACAATTGGATGTCACGTCATGGAATGGAATAGAAAGGAATGCCATACTTTGGAAAGGAATGTCATGACATGTCATTGAATGGCATGGAATGTCATGGAATGGAATGGAATGTCCTATCATGGAATGGAATGTCATATCATGAAAGGAATGTAATGGAATGCAATGAAATGTAGTGGAAACTAACGGAATGGAATGTTTTGGAATGGTATGTCTTTTAATGGAATTTCATGGAATGGAATGAAATGTCATGTCATGTAATGGAGAGGCATGTCATGGAATGGAACGTAATATCATGAAATGGAATGTCATGGAATGGAATGTCCTGGAATAGAAAGTCATTGAAAGGAATGGAACGTCAGGGACTCGAATGGCAGGTCATGTCAACGAATGCAATGGAATGGAATGGAAGGTCATGGAATGGAATGGACTGTCGTGGAATGGAATAGAATGTCATGGAATGTCATGTTATTGAATAGAATGGAACCTCAGGGAATGGAATGAATGTCATATTATGGAATGGAATATTATGTCAAAGAATGGAATGGAATGTCTTGGAATGGAAGGTTATTGAAAGGAATGGATTGTCGAGGAATGGAATGGAATGCCATGTCAAAGAAGAGAATGTTATGTCATGGAATGGAACAGAATGTCATGGAATGGAATGTGATTGAATGGAATGGAACGTTGAGGAATGGAATGGAATGTCATGTCAATGATTAGAATGTTATGTCATGGAATGGAATGCAACAGAATAGCATTTCTTGGAATGGAATTCCATCTCATGGAATTAGATGGAATGGAATGGTATGTCATGGCATGTCATGGAATGGTATGTCATGGAATGGAAGTTCATGTGGTGGAATGGAAATTCATATCATGGATTGGAATGTCATGTCATGAAATGCCATGTCAAAGAATGGAAAATCATGTCATGGAATGGAATGTCCTGTCATGCAATAGAACTTAATGTCATCGAATGTAATGTAATGTCATGAAAAGGAATGTCGTGGAATGGAATGTCATGGAATGGAATGGATTGGAATGACATGGAATGGGATGTAATTGAAAGGAATAGAAACTCAGGGAATGGATTGAATGCCATGCAATGTCAATGAATAGAATGTTATGTCATGTCATGGAATGGAATGTCATGTAATTGAATGTCATGGAATGTAATGTCATGGAATGAAATGTCATGTCATGGAATGTCATGGAATGTCAAGTAATGGAATGTCATGTCATGGAATGTCATGTCACGGAACGGAATTTCATATCATGTTATGGAATGTAATGTCATGAAATGGAATGTCATGGATAGACATGCCATGGAAAGGAATGTCATGGAATGGAAAGTCCATTTATGGAATTCAATGTCATGTCATAGAATGGAATGTAATGTCATGGAATGGAATGTCATGGAATGTCATGTCATGGAATGGAATGTCATGTCATGGAATGGAATATCATGGAATGGAATGGAATGTCATGGAATATAATGTTATTTAATAGAATGGAAACTCAGGGAATGGAATGAATGTCATATTATGGAATGGAATATTATGTCTTGGGATGGAATGGAATGTTATTGAATGGAATGGAACGCCGAGGATTTGGAATGGAATGCCATGTCAAAGAAGAGAATGTTATGTCATGGAATGGAATAGAATGTCATGGAATGTCATGTTATGGAATGGAATGTCATGGAATGGAATGCAATGTCATGGAATGGAATGTCATGGAATGGAATGTCATGAAATGTCATGTCAAAGAATGGAACATCATGTCATGGAATGGGATGTCCTGTCATGCAATAGAACGTGATGTCATGGAATGGAATGTCCTGGAATGGAAAGTCATTCAATGGAATGGAACGTCAGGGACTGGAATGGAAGGTCATGTCAACGAATGCAATGGCATGTCATGGAATGGAATGGAATATCATGGAATGGAATGGACTGTCATGGAATGGAATTTTAAAGAATAGAATGGAACCTCAGTGAAGGGAATGAATGTCATATTATGGAATGGAATATTATGTCATTGAATGGAATGGAACGTCAGGGACTGGAATGGAAGGTCATGTCATGAAATGCGATGGCATGTCATGTTATGGAATGGAATGTCATGGAATGGAATGGAATGTCATGGAATATAATGTTATTTAATAGATTGGAACCTCAGGGAATGGAATGAATGTCATATTATGGAATGGAATATTATGTCATGGAATGGAATGGAATGTTATTGAATGTAATGGAACGTCGAGGAATTGGAATGGAATGCCATGTCAAAGAAGAGAATGTTATGTCATGGAATGGAATAGAATGTCATGGAATGTCATGTTATGGAATGGAATGTCATGGAATGGAATGCAATGTCATGGAATGTTGTGGAATTTCAAAGAATGGAATAACATGTCATGGAATGGAATGGCATGAAATGGATAGTCATAAAATGGAATTTCTTGTCATGCAATGGAACGTCATGTCATGGAATGCAACGTCATATCATGGAATGGAATGTCATGTCCAGGAATGGAATGGAACGTCAAAAACTGAATGTCATCTCATGGAATGTCATGTCATGGAATGGAATTTCATGTCATGTTATGGAATGGAATGTCATGGAATGGAATGTCATGTCATGGAATTCAATGTCATGGAACGGAATGTCAGGGAATGTCATGTCATGGAATGGAATGTCTTGTCATGGAATGGAATGCCATGTCATGGAATGGAATGTCATGGAATGGAATGTCATGTAAGTGAATGTCTTGGAATGTAATGAGTTGGAATGGAATGTCATGTCATGCAATAGAACGTGATGTCATGGAATGGAATGTAATGTCATGAAAAGGAATGTCAGGGAATGGAATGTCATGGAATGGAATGTCATGAAATGTCATGTCAAAGAATGGAACATCATGTCCTGGAATGGAATGTCCTGTCATGCAATAGAACGTGATGTCATGGAATGGAATGTCCTGGAATGGAAAGTCATTCAATGGAATGGAACGTCAGGGACTGGAATGGAAGGTCATGTCAACGAATGCAATGGCATGTCATGGAATGGAATGGAATATCATGGAATGGAATGGACTGTCATGGAATGGAATGTTATTGAATAGAATGGAACCTCAGTGAAGGGAATGAATGTCATATTATGGAATGGAATATTATGTCATGGAATGGAATGGAATGTCCTGGAATGGAAAGTCATTGAATGGAATGGAACGTCAGGGACTGGAATGGAAGGTCATGTCATGAAATGCGATGGCATGTCATGTTATGGAATGGAATGTTATGGAATGGAATGGAATGTCATGGAATATAATGTTATTTAATAGATTGGAACCTCAGGGAATGGAATGAATGTCATATTATGGAATGGAATATTATGTCATGGAATGGAATGGAATGTTATTGAATGTAATGGAACGTCGAGGAATTGGAATGGAATGCCATGTCAAAGAAGAGAATGTTATGTCATGGAATGGAATAGAATGTCATGGAATGTCATGTTATGGAATGGAATGTCATGGAATGGAATGCAATGTCATGGAATGTTGTGGAATTTCAAAGAATGGAATAACATGTCATGGAATGGAATGGCATGAAATGGATAGTCATAAAATGGAATTTCTTGTCATGCAATGGAACGTCGTGTCATGGAATGCAACGTCATATCATGGAATGGAATGTCATGTCCAGGAATGGAATGGAACATCAAAAACTGAATGTCATCTCATGGAATGTCATGTCATGGAATGGAATTTCATGTCATGTTATGGAATGGAATGTCATGGAATGGAATGTCATGTCATGGAATTCAATGTCATGGAATGGAATGTCAGGGAATGTCATGTCATGGAATGGAATGTCTTGTCATGGAATGTAATGCCATGTCATGAAATGGAATGTCATGGAATGGAATGTCATGTAAGTGAATGTCTTGGAATGTAATGAGTTGGAATGGAATGTCATGTCATGCAATAGAACGTGATGTCATGGAATGGAATGTAATGTCATGAAAAGGAATGTCAGGGAATAGAATGTCATGGAATGGAATGTCATAGAATGGGATGTTATTGAATGGAATAGAAACACAGGGAATGGATTGAATGCCATGTCATGTCAACGAATAGAATGTTATCTTATGGAATGGAATGGAATGCAATGGAATGTCATGTTATGGAATGGAATGTCATGGAATGGAATGTAATGTCATGGAATGGAATGACAAGAAATGGAATGTCATGTCATGGAATGGAATTTCATGTCATGTTATGGAATGGAATGTCATGGAATGGAACATCATGGATAGTCATGCCATGGAATGGAATGTCATGGAATGGAATGTCATGTCGGGGAATTCAATGGAATGTCATGGAATGTCATGTCATGGAATGGAATGGAATGTCATGTCATGGAATGGAATATCATGGAATGGAATTGAATGTCATGGATTGGAATGTCATTGAATGTTTGGAATGTCAGAGAATTGAATGAAATATCATGCCAACGATTGGATGTCACGTCATGGAATGGAATAGAAAGGAATGCCATACTTTGGAAAGGAATGTCATGACATGTCATTGAATGGCATGGAATGTCATGGAATGGAATGGAATGTCCTATCATGGAATGGAATGTCATATCATGAAAGGAATGTAATGGAATGCAATGAAATGTAGTGGAAACTAACGGAATGGAATGTTTTGGAATGGTATGTCTTTTAATGGAATTTCATGGAATGGAATGAAATGTCATGTCATGTAATGGAGAGGCATGTCATGGAATGGAACGTAATATCATGAAATGGAATGTCATGGAATGGAATGTCCTGGACTAGAAAGTCATTGAAAGGAATGGAACGTCAGGGACTCGAATGGAAGGTCATGTCAACGAATGCAATGGAATGGAATGGAAGGTCATGGAATGGAATGGACTGTCGTGGAATGGAATAGAATGTCATGGAATGTCATGTTATTGAATATAATGGAACCTCAGGGAATGGAATGAATGTCATATTATGGAATGGAATATTATGTCAAAGAATGGAATGGAATGTCTTGGAATGGAAGGTTATTGAAAGGAATGGATTGTCGAGGAATGGAATGGAATGCCATGTCAAAGAAGAGAATGTTATGTCATGGAATGGAACAGAATGTCATGGAATGGAATGTGATTGAATGGAATGGAACGTTGAGGAATGGAATGGAATGTCATGTCAATGATTAGAATGTTATGTCATGGAATGGAATGCAACAGAATAGCATTTCTTGGAATGGAATTCCATCTCATGGAATTAGATGGAATGGAATGGATTGTCATGGCATGTCATGGAATGGTATGTCATGGAATGGAAATTCATATCATGGATTGGAATGTCATGTCATGAAATGCCATGTCAAAGAATGGAAAATCATGTCATGGAATGGAATGTCCTGTCATGCAATAGAACTTAATGTCATCGAATGTAATGTAATGTCATGAAAAGGAATGTCGTGGAATGGAATGTCATGGAATGGAATGGATTGGAATGACATGGAATGGGATGTAATTGAAAGGAATAGAAACTCAGGGAATGGATTGAATGCCATGCAATGTCAATGAATAGAATGTTATGTCATGTCATGGAATGGAATGTCATGTAATTGAATGTCATGGAATGTAATGTCATGGAATGAAATGTCATGTCATGGAATGTCATGGAATGTCAAGTAATGGAATGTCATGTCATGGAATGTCATGTCACGGAACGGAATTTCATATCATGTTATGGAATGTAATGTCATGAAATGGAATGTCATGGATAGACATGCCATGGAAAGGAATGTCATGGAATGGAAAGTCCATTTTTGGAATTCAATGTCATGTCATAGAATGGAATGTAATGTCATGGAATGGAATGTCATGGAATGTCATGTCATGGAATGGAATGTCATGTCATGGAATGGAATATCATGGAATGGAATGGAATGTCATGGAATATAATGTTATTTAATAGAATGGAAACTCAGGGAATGGAATGAATGTCATATTATGGAATGGAATATTATGTCTTGGGATGGAATGGAATGTTATTGAATGGAATGGAACGCCGAGGATTTGGAATGGAATGCCATGTCAAAGAAGAGAATGTTATGTCATGGAATGGAATAGAATGTCATGGAATGTCATGTTATGGAATGGAATGTCATGGAATGGAATGCAATGTCATGGAATGGAATGTCATGGAATGGAATGTCATGAAATGTCATGTCAAAGAATGGAACATCATGTCATGGAATGGGATGTCCTGTCATGCAATAGAACGTGATGTCATGGAATGGAATGTCCTGGAATGGAAAGTCATTCAATGGAATGGAACGTCAGGGACTGGAATGGAAGGTCATGTCAACGAATGCAATGGCATGTCATGGAATGGAATGGAATATCATGGAATGGAATGGACTGTCATGGAATGGAATTTTAAAGAATAGAATGGAACCTCAGTGAAGGGAATGAATGTCATATTATGGAATGGAATATTATGTCATTGAATGGAATGGAACGTCAGGGACTGGAATGGAAGGTCATGTCATGAAATGCGATGGCATGTCATGTTATGGAATGGAATGTCATGGAATGGAATGGAATGTCATGGAATATAATGTTATTTAATAGATTGGAACCTCAGGGAATGGAATGAATGTCATATTATGGAATGGAATATTATGTCATGGAATGGAATGGAATGTTATTGAATGTAATGGAACGTCGAGGAATTGGAATGGAATGCCATGTCAAAGAAGAGAATGTTATGTCATGGAATGGAATAGAATGTCATGGAATGTCATGTTATGGAATGGAATGTCATGGAATGGAATGTAATGTCATGGAATGTTGTGGAATTTCAAAGAATGGAATAACATGTCATGGAATGGAATGGCATGAAATGGATAGTCATAAAATGGAATTTCTTGTCATGCAATGGAACGTCATGTCATGGAATGCAACGTCATATCATGGAATGGAATGTCATGTCCAGGAATGGAATGGAACGTCAAAAACTGAATGTCATCTCATGGAATGTCATGTCATGGAATGGAATTTCATGTCATGTTATGGAATGGAATGTCATGGAATGGAATGTCATGTCATGGAATTCAATGTCACGGAACGGAATGTCAGGGAATGTCATGTCATGGAATGGAATGTCTTGTCATGGAATGGAATGCCATGTCATGGAATGGAATGTCATGGAATGGAATGTCATGTAAGTGAATGTCTTGGAATGTAATGAGTTGGAATGGAATGTCATGTCATGCAATAGAACGTGATGTCATGGAATGGAATGTAATGTCATGAAAAGGAATGTCAGGGAATGGAATGTCATGGAATGGAATGTCATGGAATGGGATGTTATTGAATGGAATAGAAACTCAGGGAATGGATTGAATGCCATGTCATGTCAACGAATAGAATGTTATGTCATGGAATGGAATGGAATGCAATGGAATGTCATGTTATGGAATGGAATGTCATGGAATGGAATGTAATGTCATGGAATGGAATGACAAGAAATGGAATGTCATGTCATGGAATGGAATTTCATGTCATGTTATGGAATGGAATGGAACATCATGGATAGTCATGCCATGGAATGGAATGTCATGGAATGGAATGTCATGTCGGGGAATTCAATGGAATGTCATGGAATGTCATGTCATGGAATGGAATGGAATGTCATGTCATGGAATGGAATATCATGGAATGGAATTGAATGTCATGGAATGGAATGTCATTGAATGTTTGGAATGTCAGAGAATTGAATGAAATATCATGCCAACAATTGGATGTCACGTCATGGAATGGAATAGAAAGGAATGCCATACTTTGGAAAGGAATGTCATGACATGTCATTGAATGGCATGGAATGTCATGGAATGGAATGGAATGTCCTATCATGGAATGGAATGTCATATCATGAAAGGAATGTAATGGAATGCAATGAAATGTAGTGGAAACTAACGGAATGGAATGTTTTGGAATGGTATGTCTTTTAATGGAATTTCATGGAATGGAATGAAATGTCATGTCATGTAATGGAGAGGCATGTCATGGAATGGAACGTAATATCATGAAATGGAATGTCATGGAATGGAATGTCCTGGAATAGAAAGTCATTGAAAGGAATGGAACGTCAGGGACTCGAATGGCAGGTCATGTCAACGAATGCAATGGAATGGAATGGAAGGTCATGGAATGGAATGGACTGTCGTGGAATGGAATAGAATGTCATGGAATGTCATGTTATTGAATAGAATGGAACCTCAGGGAATGGAATGAATGTCATATTATGGAATGGAATATTATGTCAAAGAATGGAATGGAATGTCTTGGAATGGAAGGTTATTGAAAGGAATGGATTGTCGAGGAATGGAATGGAATGCCATGTCAAAGAAGAGAATGTTATGTCATGGAATGGAACAGAATGTCATGGAATGGAATGTGATTGAATGGAATGGAACGTTGAGGAATGGAATGGAATGTCATGTCAATGATTAGAATGTTATGTCATGGAATGGAATGCAACAGAATAGCATTTCTTGGAATGGAATTCCATCTCATGGAATTAGATGGAATGGAATGGTATGTCATGGCATGTCATGGAATGGTATGTCATGGAATGGAAGTTCATGTGGTGGAATGGAAATTCATATCATGGATTGGAATGTCATGTCATGAAATGCCATGTCAAAGAATGGAAAATCATGTCATGGAATGGAATGTCCTGTCATGCAATAGAACTTAATGTCATCGAATGTAATGTAATGTCATGAAAAGGAATGTCGTGGAATGGAATGTCATGGAATGGAATGGATTGGAATGACATGGAATGGGATGTAATTGAAAGGAATAGAAACTCAGGGAATGGATTGAATGCCATGCAATGTCAATGAATAGAATGTTATGTCATGTCATGGAATGGAATGTCATGTAATTGAATGTCATGGAATGTAATGTCATGGAATGAAATGTCATGTCATGGAATGTCATGGAATGTCAAGTAATGGAATGTCATGTCATGGAATGTCATGTCACGGAACGGAATTTCATATCATGTTATGGAATGTAATGTCATGAAATGGAATGTCATGGATAGACATGCCATGGAAAGGAATGTCATGGAATGGAAAGTCCATTTATGGAATTCAATGTCATGTCATAGAATGGAATGTAATGTCATGGAATGGAATGTCATGGAATGTCATGTCATGGAATGGAATGTCATGTCATGGAATGGAATATCATGGAATGGAATGGAATGTCATGGAATATAATGTTATTTAATAGAATGGAAACTCAGGGAATGGAATGAATGTCATATTATGGAATGGAATATTATGTCATGGAATGGAATGGAATGTTATTGAATGGAATGGAACGCCGAGGAATTGGAATGGAATGCCATGTCAAAGAAGAGAATGTTATGTCATGGAATGGAATAGAATGTCATGGAATGTCATGTTATGGAATGGAATGTCATGGAATGGAATGCAATGTCATGGAATGGAATGTCATGGAATGGAATGTCATGAAATGTCATGTCAAAGAATGGAACATCATGTCATGGAATGGAATGTCCTGTCATGCAATAGAACGTGATGTCATGGAATGGAATGTCCTGGAATGGAAAGTCATTCAATGGAATGGAACGTCAGGGACTGGAATGGAAGGTCATGTCAACGAATGCAATGGCATGTCATGGAATGGAATGGAATATCATGGAATGGAATGGACTGTCATGGAATGGAATTTTAAAGAATAGAATGGAACCTCAGTGAAGGGAATGAATGTCATATTATGGAATGGAATATTATGTCATGGAATGGAATGGAATGTCCTGGAATGGAAAGTCATTGAATGGAATGGAACGTTAGGGACTGGAATGGAAGGTCATGTCATGAAATGCGATGGCATGTCATGTTATGGAATGGAATGTCATGGAATGGAATGGAATGTCATGGAATATAATGTTATTTAATAGATTGGAACCTCAGGGAATGGAATGAATGTCATATTATGGAATGGAATATTATGTCATGGAATGGAATGGAATGTTATTGAATGTAATGGAACGTCGAGGAATTGGAATGGAATGCCATGTCAAAGAAGAGAATGTTATGTCATGGAATGGAATAGAATGTCATGGAATGTCATGTTATGGAATGGAATGTCATGGAATGGAATGCAATGTCATGGAATGTTGTGGAATTTCAAAGAATGGAATAACATGTCATGGAATGGAATGGCATGAAATGGATAGTCATAAAATGGAATTTCTTGTCATGCAATGGAACGTCATGTCATGGAATGCAACGTCATATCATGGAATGGAATGTCATGTCCAGGAATGGAATGGAACGTCAAAAACTGAATGTCATCTCATGGAATGTCATGTCATGGAATGGAATTTCATGTCATGATATGGAATGGAATGTCATGGAATGGAATGTCATGTCATGGAATTCAATGTCATGGAACGGAATGTCAGGGAATGTCATGTCATGGAATGGAATGTCTTGTCATGGAATGGAATGCCATGTCATGGAATGGAATGTCATGGAATGGAATGTCATGTAAGTGAATGTCTTGGAATGTAATGAGTTGGAATGGAATGTCATGTCATGCAATAGAACGTGATGTCATGGAATGGAATGTAATGTCATGAAAAGGAATGTCAGGGAATGGAATGTCATGGAATGGAATGTCATGGAATGGGATGTTATTGAATGGAAATGAAACTCAGGGAATGGATTGAATGCCATGTCATGTCAACGAATAGAATGTTATGTCATGGAATGGAATGGAATGCAATGGAATGTCATGTTATGGAATGGAATATAATGTCATGGAATGGAATGACAAGAAATGGAATGTCATGTCATGGAATGGAATTTCATGTCATGTTATGGAATGGAATGTCATGGAATGGAACATCATGGATAGTCATGCCATGGAATGGAATGTCATGGAATGGAATGTCATGTCGGGGAATTCAATGGAATGTCATGGAATCTCATGTCATGGAATGGAATGGAATGTCATGTCATGGAATGGAATATCATGGAATGGAATTGAATGTCATGGAATGGAATGTCATTGAATGTTTGGAATGTCAGAGAATTGAATGAAATATCATGCCAACAATTGGATGTCACGTCATGGAATGGAATAGAAAGGAATGCCATACTTTGGAAAGGAATGTCATGACATGTCATTGAATGGCATGGAATGTCATGGAATGGAATGGAATGTCCTATCATGGAATGGAATGTCATATCATGAAAGGAATGTAATGGAATGCAATGAAATGTAGTGGACACTAACGGAATGGAATGTTTTGGAATGGTATGTCTTTTAATGGAATTTCATGGAATGGAATGAAATGTCATGTCATGTAATGGAGAGGCATGTCATGGAATGGAACATAATATCATGAAATGGAATGTCATGGAATGGAATGTCCTGGAATAGAAAGTCATTGAAAGGAATGGAACGTCAGGGACTCGAATGGCAGGTCATGTCAACGAATGCAATGGAATGGAATGGAAGGTCATGGAATGGAATGGACTGTCGTGGAATGGAATAGAATGTCATGGAATGTCATGTTATTGAATAGAATGGAACCTCAGGGAATGGAATGAATGTCATATTATGGAATGGAATATTATGTCAAAGAATGGAATGGAATGTCTTGGAATGGAAGGTTATTGAAAGGAATGGATTGTCGAGGAATGGAATGGAATGCCATGTCAAAGAAGAGAATGTTATGTCATGGAATGGAACAGAATGTCATGGAATGGAATGTGATTGAATGGAATGGAACGTTGAGGAATGGAATGGAATGTCATGTCAATGATTAGAATGTTATGTCATGGAATGGAATGCAACAGAATAGCATTTCTTGGAATGGAATTCCATCTCATGGAATTAGATGGAATGGAATGGTATGTCATGGCATGTCATGGAATGGTATGTCATGGAATGGAAGTTCATGTGGTGGAATGGAAATTCATATCATGGATTGGAATGTCATGTCATGAAATGCCATGTCAAAGAATGGAAAATCATGTCATGGAATGGAATGTCCTGTCATGCAATAGAACTTAATGTCATCGAATGTAATGTAATGTCATGAAAGGAATGTCGTGGAATGGAATGTCATGGAATGGAATCGATTGGAATGACATGGAATGGGATGTAATTGAAAGGAATAGAAACTCAGGGAATGGATTGAATGCCATGCAATGTCAATGAATAGAATGTTATGTCATGTCATGGAATGGAATGTCATGTAATTGAATGTCATGGAATGTAATGTCATGGAATGAAATGTCATGTCATGGAATGTCAAGTAATGGAATGTCATGTCATGGAATGTCATGTCACGGAACGGAATTTCATATCATGTTATGGAATGTAATGTCATGAAATGGAATGTCATGGATAGACATGCCATGGAAAGGAATGTCATGGAATGGAAAGTCCATTTATGGAATTCAATGTCATGTCATAGAATGGAATGTAATGTCATGGAATGGAATGTCATGGAATGTCATGTCATGGAATGGAATGTCATGTCATGGAATGGAATATCATGGAATGGAATGGAATGTCATGGAATATAATGTTATTTAATAGAATGGAAACTCAGGGAATGGAATGAATGTCATATCATGGAATGGAATATTATGTCATGGAATGGAATGGAATGTTATTGAATGGAATGGAACGCCGAGGAATTGGAATGGAATGCCATGTCAAAGAAGAGAATGTTATGTCATGGAATGGAATAGAATGTCATGGAATGTCATGTTATGGAATGGAATGTCATGGAATGGAATGCAATGTCATGGAATGGAATGTCATGGAATGGAATGTCATGAAATGTCATGTCAAAAAATGGAACATCATGTCATGGAATGGAATGTCCTGTCATGCAATAGAACGTGATGTCATGGAATGGAATGTCCTGGAATGGAAAGTCATTCAATGGAATGGAACGTCAGGGACTGGAATGGAAGGTCATGTCAACGAATGCAATGGCATGTCATGGAATGGAATGGAATATCATGGAATGGAATGGACTGTCATGGAATGGAATTTTAAAGAATAGAATGGAACCTCAGTGAAGGGAATGAATGTCATATTATGGAATGGAATATTATGTCATGGAATGGAATGGAATGTCCTGGAATGGAAAGTCATTGAATGGAATGGAACGTTAGGGACTGGAATGGAAGGTCATGTCATGAAATGCGATGGCATGTCATGTTATGGAATGGAATGTTATGGAATGGAATGGAATGTCATGGAATATAATGTTATTTAATAGATTGGAACCTCAGGGAATGGAATGAATGTCATATTATGGAATGGAATATTATGTCATGGAATGGAATGGAATGTTATTGAATGTAATGGAACGTCGAGGAATTGGAATGGAATGCCATGTCAAAGAAGAGAATGTTATGTCATGGAATGGAATAGAATGTCATGGAATGTCATGTTATGGAATGGAATGTCATGGAATGGAATGCAATGTCATGGAATGTTGTGGAATTTCAAAGAATGGAATAACATGTCATGGAATGGAATGGCATGAAATGGATAGTCATAAAATGGAATTTCTTGTCATGCAATGGAACGTCATGTCATGGAATGCAACGTCATATCATGGAATGGAATGTCATGTCCAGGAATGGAATGGAACGTCAAAAACTGAATGTCATCTCATGGAATGTCATGTCATGGAATGGAATTTCATGTCATGTTATGGAATGGAATGTCATGGAATGGAATGTCATGTCATGGAATTCAATGTCATGGAACGGAATGTCAGGGAATGTCATGTCATGGAATGGAATGTCTTGTCATGGAATGGAATGCCATGTCATGGAATGGAATGTCATGGAATGGAATGTCATGTCGGGGAATTCAATGGAATGTCATGGAATGTCATGTCATGGAATGGAATGGAATGTCATGTCATGGAATGGAATATCATGGAATGGAATTGAATGTCATGGAATGGAATGTCATTGAATGTTTGGAATGTCAGAGAATTGAATGAAATATCATGCCAACAATTGGATGTCACGTCATGGAATGGAATAGAAAGGAATGCCATACTTTGGAAAGGAATGTCATGACATGTCATTGAATGGCATGGAATGTCATGGAATGGAATGGAATGTCCTATCATGGAATGGAATGTCATATCATGAAAGGAATGTAATGGAATGCAATGAAATGTAGTGGAAACTAACGGAATGGAATGTTTTGGAATGGTATGTCTTTTAATGGAATTTCATGGAATGGAATGAAATGTCATGTCATGTAATGGAGAGGCATGTCATGGAATGGAACGTAATATCATGAAATGGAATGTCATGGAATGGAATGTCCTGGAATAGAAAGTCATTGAAAGGAATGGAACGTCAGGGACTCGAATGGCAGGTCATGTCAACGAATGCAATGGAATGGAATGGAAGGTCATGGAATGGAGTGGACTGTCGTGGAATGGAATAGAATGTCATGGAATGTCATGTTATTGAATAGAATGGAACCTCAGGGAATGGAATGAATGTCATATTATGGAATGGAATATTATGTCAAAGAATGGAATGGAATGTCTTGGAATGGAAGGTTATTGAAAGGAATGGATTGTCGAGGAATGGAATGGAATGCCATGTCAAAGAAGAGAATGTTATGTCATGGAATGGAACAGAATGTCATGGAATGGAATGTGATTGAATGGAATGGAACGTTGAGGAATGGAATGGAATGTCATGTCAATGATTAGAATGTTATGTCATGGAATGGAATGCAACAGAATAGCATTTCTTGGAATGGAATTCCATCTCATGGAATTAGATGGAATGGAATGGTATGTCATGGCATGTCATGGAATGGTATGTCATGGAATGGAAATTCATGTGGTGGAATGGAAATTCATATCATGGATTGGAATGTCATGTCATGAAATGCCATGTCAAAGAATGGAAAATCATGTCATGGAATGGAATGTCCTGTCATGCAATAGAACTTAATGTCATCGAATGTAATGTAATGTCATGAAAAGGAATGTCGTGGAATGGAATGTCATGGAATGGAATGGATTGGAATGACATGGAATGGGATGTAATTGAAAGGAATAGAAACTCAGGGAATGGATTGAATGCCATGCAATGTCAATGAATAGAATGTTATGTCATGTCATGGAATGGAATGTCATGTAATTGAATGTCATGGAATGTAATGTCATGGAATGAAATGTCATGTCATGGAATGTCATGGAATGTCAAGTAATGGAATGTCATGTCATGGAATGTCATGTCACGGAACGGAATTTCATATCATGTTATGGAATGTAATGTCATGAAATGGAATGTCATGGATAGACATGCCATGGAAAGGAATGTCATGGAATGGAAAGTCCATTTATGGAATTCAATGTCATGTCATAGAATGGAATGTAATGTCATGGAATGGAATGTCATGGAATGTCATGTCATGGAATGGAATGTCATGTCATGGAATGGAATATCATGGAATGGAATGGAATGTCATGGAATATAATGTTATTTAATAGAATGGAAACTCAGGGAATGGAATGAATGTCATATTATGGAATGGAATATTATGTCATGGAATGGAATGGAATGTTATTGAATGGAATGGAACGCCGAGGAATTGGAATGGAATGCCATGTCAAAGAAGAGAATGTTATGTCATGGAATGGAATAGAATGTCATGGAATGTCATGTTATGGAATGGAATGTCATGGAATGGAATGCAATGTCATGGAATGGAATGTCATGGAATGGAATGTCATGAAATGTCATGTCAAAGAATGGAACATCATGTCATGCAATGGAATGTCCTGTCATGCAATAGAACGTGATGTCATGGAATGGAATGTCCTGGAATGGAAAGTCATTCAATGGAATGGAACGTCAGGGACTGGAATGGAAGGTCATGTCAACGAATGCAATGGCATGTCATGGAATGGAATGGAATATCATGGAATGGAATGGACTGTCATGGAATGGAATTTTAAAGAATAGAATGGAACCTCAGTGAAGGGAATGAATGTCATATTATGGAATGGAATATTATGTCATGGAATGGAATGGAATGTCCTGGAATGGAAAGTCATTGAATGGAATGGAACGTCAGGGACTGGAATGGAAGGTCATGTCATGAAATGCGATGGCATGTCATGTTATGGAATGGAATGTCATGGAATGGAATGGAATGTCATGGAATATAATGTTATTTAATAGATTGGAACCTCAGGGAATGGAATGAATGTCATATTATGGAATGGAATATTATGTCATGGAATGGAATGGAATGTTATTGAATGTAATGGAACGTCGAGGAATTGGAATGGAATGCCATGTCAAAGAAGAGAATGTTATGTCATGGAATGGAATAGAATGTCATGGAATGTCATGTTATGGAATGGAATGTCATGGAATGGAATGCAATGTCATGGAATGTTGTGGAATTTCAAAGAATGGAATAACATGTCATGGAATGGAATGGCATGAAATGGATAGTCATAAAATGGAATTTCTTGTCATGCAATGGAACGTCATGTCATGGAATGCAACGTCATATCATGGAATGGAATGTCATGTCCAGGAATGGAATGGAACGTCAAAAACTGAATGTCATCTCATGGAATGTCATGTCATGGAATGGAATTTCATGTCATGATATGGAATGGAATGTCATGGAATGGAATGTCATGTCATGGAATTCAATGTCATGGAACGGAATGTCAGGGAATGTCATGTCATGGAATGGAATGTCTTGTCATGGAATGGAATGCCATGTCATGGAATGGAATGTCATGGAATGGAATGTCATGTAAGTGAATGTCTTGGAATGTAATGAGTTGGAATGGAATGTCATGTCATGCAATAGAACGTGATGTCATGGAATGGAATGTAATGTCATGAAAAGGAATGTCAGGGAATGGAATGTCATGGAATGGAATGTCATGGAATGGGATGTTATTGAATGGAAATGAAACTCAGGGAATGGATTGAATGCCATGTCATGTCAACGAATAGAATGTTATGTCATGGAATGGAATGGAATGCAATGGAATGTCATGTTATGGAATGGAATGTCATGGAATGGAATGTAATGTCATGGAATGGAATGACAAGAAATGGAATGTCATGTCATGGAATGGAATTTCATGTCATGTTATGGAATGGAATGTCATGGAATGGAACATCATGGATAGTCATGCCATGGAATGGAATGTCATGGAATGGAATGTCATGTCGGGGAATTCAATGGAATGTCATGGAATGTCATGTCATGGAATGGAATGGAATGTCATGTCATGGAATGGAATATCATGGAATGGAATTGAATGTCATGGAATGGAATGTCATTGAATGTTTGGAATGTCAGAGAATTGAATGAAATATCATGCCAACAATTGGATGTCACGTCATGGAATGGAATAGAAAGGAATGCCATACTTTGGAAAGGAATGTCATGACATGTCATTGAATGGCATGGAATGTCATGGAATGGAATGGAATGTCCTATCATGGAATGGAATGTCATATCATGAAAGGAATGTAATGGAATGCAATGAAATGTAGTGGAAACTAACGGAATGGAATGTTTTGGAATGGTATGTCTTTTAATGGAATTTCATGGAATGGAATGAAATGTCATGTCATGTAATGGAGAGGCATGTCATGGAATGGAACGTAATATCATGAAATGGAATGTCATGGAATGGAATGTCCTGGAATAGAAAGTCATTGAAAGGAATGGAACGTCAGGGACTCGAATGGCAGGTCATGTCAACGAATGCAATGGAATGGAATGGAAGGTCATGGAATGGAATGGACTGTCGTGGAATGGAATAGAATGTCATGGAATGTCATGTTATTGAATAGAATGGAACCTCAGGGAATGGAATGAATGTCATATTATGGAATGGAATATTATGTCAAAGAATGGAATGGAATGTCTTGGAATGGAAGGTTATTGAAAGGAATGGATTGTCGAGGAATGGAATGGAATGCCATGTCAAAGAAGAGAATGTTATGTCATGGAATGGAACAGAATGTCATGGAATGGAATGTGATTGAATGGAATGGAACGTTGAGGAATGGAATGGAATGTCATGTCAATGATTAGAATGTTATGTCATGGAATGGAATGCAACAGAATAGCATTTCTTGGAATGGAATTCCATCTCATGGAATTAGATGGAATGGAATGGTATGTCATGGCATGTCATGGAATGGTATGTCATGGAATGGAAATTCATGTGGTGGAATGGAAATTCATATCATGGATTGGAATGTCATGTCATGAAATGCCATGTCAAAGAATGGAAAATCATGTCATGGAATGGAATGTCCTGTCATGCAATAGAACTTAATGTCATCGAATGTAATGTAATGTCATGAAAAGGAATGTCGTGGAATGGAATGTCATGGAATGGAATGGATTGGAATGACATGGAATGGGATGTAATTGAAAGGAATAGAAACTCAGGGAATGGATTGAATGCCATGCAATGTCAATGAATAGAATGTTATGTCATGTCATGGAATGGAATGTCATGTAATTGAATGTCATGGAATGTAATGTCATGGAATGAAATGTCATGTCATGGAATGTCATGGAATGTCAAGTAATGGAATGTCATGTCATGGAATGTCATGTCACGGAACGGAATTTCATATCATGTTATGGAATGTAATGTCATGAAATGGAATGTCATGGATAGACATGCCATGGAAAGGAATGTCATGGAATGGAAAGTCCATTTATGGAATTCAATGTCATGTCATAGAATGGAATGTAATGTCATGGAATGGAATGTCATGGAATGTCATGTCATGGAATGGAATGTCATGTCATGGAATGGAATATCATGGAATGGAATGGAATGTCATGGAATATAATGTTATTTAATAGAATGGAAACTCAGGGAATGGAATGAATGTCATATTATGGAATGGAATATTATGTCATGGAATGGAATGGAATGTTATTGAATGGAATGGAACGCCGAGGAATTGGAATGGAATGCCATGTCAAAGAAGAGAATGTTATGTCATGGAATGGAATAGAATATCATGGAATGTCATGTTATGGAATGGAATGTCATGGAATGGAATGCAATGTCATGGAATGGAATGTCATGGAATGGAATGTCATGAAATGTCATGTCAAAGAATGGAACATCATGTCATGGAATGGAATGTCCTGTCATGCAATAGAACGTGATGTCATGGAATGGAATGTCCTGGAATGGAAAGTCATTCAATGGAATGGAACGTCAGGGACTGGAATGGAAGGTCATGTCAACGAATGCAATGGCATGTCATGGAATGGAATGGAATATCATGGAATGGAATGGACTGTCATGGAATGGAATTTTAAAGAATAGAATGGAACCTCAGTGAAGGGAATGAATGTCATATTATGGAATGGAATATTATGTCATGGAATGGAATGGAATGTCCTGGAATGGAAAGTCATTGAATGGAATGGAACGTTAGGGACTGGAATGGAAGGTCATGTCATGAAATGCGATGGCATGTCATGTTATGGAATGGAATGTCATGGAATGGAATGGAATGTCATGGAATATAATGTTATTTAATAGATTGGAACCTCAGGGAATGGAATGAATGTCATATTATGGAATGGAATATTATGTCATGGAATGGAATGGAATGTTATTGAATGTAATGGAACGTCGAGGAATTGGAATGGAATGCCATGTCAAAGAAGAGAATGTTATGTCATGGAATGGAATAGAATGTCATGGAATGTCATGTTATGGAATGGAATGTCATGGAATGGAATGCAATGTCATGGAATGTTGTGGAATTTCAAAGAATGGAATAACATGTCATGGAATGGAATGGCATGAAATGGATAGTCATCAAATGGAATTTCTTGTCATGCAATGGAACGTCATGTCATGGAATGCAACGTCATATCATGGAATGGAATGTCATGTCCAGGAATGGAATGGAACGTCAAAAACTGAATGTCATCTCATGGAATGTCATGTCATGGAATGGAATTTCATGTCATGATATGGAATGGAATGTCATGGAATGGAATGTCATGTCATGGAATTCAATGTCATGGAACGGAATGTCAGGGAATGTCATGTCATGGAATGGAATGTCTTGTCATGGAATGGAATGCCATGTCATGGAATGGAATGTCATGGAATGGAATGTCATGTAAGTGAATGTCTTGGAATGTAATGAGTTGGAATGGAATGTCATGTCATGCAATAGAACGTGATGTCATGGAATGGAATGTAATGTCATGAAAAGGAATGTCAGGGAATGGAATGTCATGGAATGGAATGTCATGGAATGGGATGTTATTGAATGGAAATGAAACTCAGGGAATGGATTGAATGCCACGTCATGTCAACGAATAGAATGTTATGTCATGGAATGGAATGGAATGCAATGGAATGTCATGTTATGGAATGGAATATAATGTCATGGAATGGAATGACAAGAAATGGAATGTCATGTCATGGAATGGAATTTCATGTCATGTTATGGAATGGAATGTCATGGAATGGAACATCATGGATAGTCATGCCATGGAATGGAATGTCATGGAATGGAATGTCATGTCGGGGAATTCAATGGAATGTCATGGAATCTCATGTCATGGAATGGAATGGAATGTCATGTCATGGAATGGAATATCATGGAATGGAATTGAATGTCATGGAATGGAATGTCATTGAATGTTTGGAATGTCAGAGAATTGAATGAAATATCATGCCAACAATTGGATGTCACGTCATGGAATGGAATAGAAAGGAATGCCATACTTTGGAAAGGAATGTCATGACATGTCATTGAATGGCATGGAATGTCATGGAATGGAATGGAATGTCCTATCATGGAATGGAATGTCATATCATGAAAGGAATGTAATGGAATGCAATGAAATGTAGTGGACACTAACGGAATGGAATGTTTTGGAATGGTATGTCTTTTAATGGAATTTCATGGAATGGAATGAAATGTCATGTCATGTAATGGAGAGGCATGTCATGGAATGGAACATAATATCATGAAATGGAATGTCATGGAATGGAATGTCCTGGAATAGAAAGTCATTGAAAGGAATGGAACGTCAGGGACTCGAATGGCAGGTCATGTCAACGAATGCAATGGAATGGAATGGAAGGTCATGGAATGGAATGGACTGTCGTGGAATGGAATAGAATGTCATGGAATGTCATGTTATTGAATAGAATGGAACCTCAGGGAATGGAATGAATGTCATATTATGGAATGGAATATTATGTCAAAGAATGGAATGGAATGTCTTGGAATGGAAGGTTATTGAAAGGAATGGATTGTCGAGGAATGGAATGGAATGCCATGTCAAAGAAGAGAATGTTATGTCATGGAATGGAACAGAATGTCATGGAATGGAATGTGATTGAATGGAATGGAACGTTGAGGAATGGAATGGAATGTCATGTCAATGATTAGAATGTTATGTCATGGAATGGAATGCAACAGAATAGCATTTCTTGGAATGGAATTCCATCTCATGGAATTAGATGGAATGGAATGGTATGTCATGGCATGTCATGGAATGGTATGTCATGGAATGGAAGTTCATGTGGTGGAATGGAAATTCATATCATGGATTGGAATGTCATGTCATGAAATGCCATGTCAAAGAATGGAAAATCATGTCATGGAATGGAATGTCCTGTCATGCAATAGAACTTAATGTCATCGAATGTAATGTAATGTCATGAAAAGGAATGTCGTGGAATGGAATGTCATGGAATGGAATGGATTGGAATGACATGGAATGGGATGTAATTGAAAGGAATAGAAACTCAGGGAATGGATTGAATGCCATGCAATGTCAATGAATAGAATGTTATGTCATGTCATGGAATGGAATGTCATGTAATTGAATGTCATGGAATGTAATGTCATGGAATGAAATGTCATGTCATGGAATGTCATGGAATGTCAAGTAATGGAATGTCATGTCATGGAATGTCATGTCACGGAACGGAATTTCATATCATGTTATGGAATGTAATGTCATGAAATGGAATGTCATGGATAGACATGCCATGGAAAGGAATGTCATGGAATGGAAAGTCCATTTATGGAATTCAATGTCATGTCATAGAATGGAATGTAATGTCATGGAATGGAATGTCATGGAATGTCATGTCATGGAATGGAATGTCATGTCATGGAATGGAATATCATGGAATGGAATGGAATGTCATGGAATATAATGTTATTTAATAGAATGGAAACTCAGGGAATGGAATGAATGTCATATCATGGAATGGAATATTATGTCATGGAATGGAATGGAATGTTATTGAATGGAATGGAACGCCGAGGAATTGGAATGGAATGCCATGTCAAAGAAGAGAATGTTATGTCATGGAATGGAATAGAATGTCATGGAATGTCATGTTATGGAATGGAATGTCATGGAATGGAATGCAATGTCATGGAATGGAATGTCATGGAATGGAATGTCATGAAATGTCATGTCAAAAAATGGAACATCATGTCATGGAATGGAATGTCCTGTCATGCAATAGAACGTGATGTCATGGAATGGAATGTCCTGGAATGGAAAGTCATTCAATGGAATGGAACGTCAGGGACTGGAATGGAAGGTCATGTCAACGAATGCAATGGCATGTCATGGAATGGAATGGAATATCATGGAATGGAATGGACTGTCATGGAATGGAATTTTAAAGAATAGAATGGAACCTCAGTGAAGGGAATGAATGTCATATTATGGAATGGAATATTATGTCATGGAATGGAATGGAATGTCCTGGAATGGAAAGTCATTGAATGGAATGGAACGTTAGGGACTGGAATGGAAGGTCATGTCATGAAATGCGATGGCATGTCATGTTATGGAATGGAATGTTATGGAATGGAATGGAATGTCATGGAATATAATGTTATTTAATAGATTGGAACCTCAGGGAATGGAATGAATGTCATATTATGGAATGGAATATTATGTCATGGAATGGAATGGAATGTTATTGAATGTAATGGAACGTCGAGGAATTGGAATGGAATGCCATGTCAAAGAAGAGAATGTTATGTCATGGAATGGAATAGAATGTCATGGAATGTCATGTTATGGAATGGAATGTCATGGAATGGAATGCAATGTCATGGAATGTTGTGGAATTTCAAAGAATGGAATAACATGTCATGGAATGGAATGGCATGAAATGGATAGTCATAAAATGGAATTTCTTGTCATGCAATGGAACGTCATGTCATGGAATGCAACGTCATATCATGGAATGGAATGTCATGTCCAGGAATGGAATGGAACGTCAAAAACTGAATGTCATCTCATGGAATGTCATGTCATGGAATGGAATTTCATGTCATGATATGGAATGGAATGTCATGGAATGGAATGTCATGTCATGGAATTCAATGTCATGGAACGGAATGTCAGGGAATGTCATGTCATGGAATGGAATGTCTTGTCATGGAATGGAATGCCATGTCATGGAATGGAATGTCATGGAATGGAATGTCATGTAAGTGAATGTCTTGGAATGTAATGAGTTGGAATGGAATGTCATGTCATGCAATAGAACGTGATGTCATGGAATGGAATGTAATGTCATGAAAAGGAATGTCAGGGAATGGAATGTCATGGAATGGAATGTCATGGAATGGGATGTTATTGAATGGAAATGAAACTCAGGGAATGGATTGAATGCCATGTCATGTCAACGAATAGAATGTTATGTCATGGAATGGAATGGAATGCAATGGAATGTCATGTTATGGAATGGAATGTCATGGAATGGAATGTAATGTCATGGAATGGAATGACAAGAAATGGAATGTCATGTCATGGAATGGAATTTCATGTCATGTTATGGAATGGAATGTCATGGAATGGAACATCATGGATAGTCATGCCATGGAATGGAATGTCATGGAATGGAATGTCATGTCGGGGAATTCAATGGAATGTCATGGAATGTCATGTCATGGAATGGAATGGAATGTCATGTCATGGAATGGAATATCATGGAATGGAATTGAATGTCATGGAATGGAATGTCATTGAATGTTTGGAATGTCAGAGAATTGAATGAAATATCATGCCAACAATTGGATGTCACGTCATGGAATGGAATAGAAAGGAATGCCATACTTTGGAAAGGAATGTCATGACATGTCATTGAATGGCATGGAATGTCATGGAATGGAATGGAATGTCCTATCATGGAATGGAATGTCATATCATGAAAGGAATGTAATGGAATGCAATGAAATGTAGTGGAAACTAACGGAATGGAATGTTTTGGAATGGTATGTCTTTTAATGGAATTTCATGGAATGGAATGAAATGTCATGTCATGTAATGGAGAGGCATGTCATGGAATGGAACGTAATATCATGAAATGGAATGTCATGGAATGGAATGTCCTGGAATAGAAAGTCATTGAAAGGAATGGAACGTCAGGGACTCGAATGGCAGGTCATGTCAACGAATGCAATGGAATGGAATGGAAGGTCACGGAATGGAATGGACTGTCGTGGAATGGAATAGAATGTCATGGAATGTCATGTTATTGAATAGAATGGAACCTCAGGGAATGGAATGAATGTCATATTATGGAATGGAATATTATGTCAAAGAATGGAATGGAATGTCTTGGAATGGAAGGTTATTGAAAGGAATGGATTGTCGAGGAATGGAATGGAATGCCATGTCAAAGAAGAGAATGTTATGTCATGGAATGGAACAGAATGTCATGGAATGGAATGTGATTGAATGGAATGGAACGTTGAGGAATGGAATGGAATGTCATGTCAATGATTAGAATGTTATGTCATGGAATGGAATGCAACAGAATAGCATTTCTTGGAATGGAATTCCATCTCATGGAATTAGATGGAATGGAATGGTATGTCATGGCATGTCATGGAATGGTATGTCATGGAATGGAAATTCATGTGGTGGAATGGAAATTCATATCATGGATTGGAATGTCATGTCATGAAATGCCATGTCAAAGAATGGAAAATCATGTCATGGAATGGAATGTCCTGTCATGCAATAGAACTTAATGTCATCGAATGTAATGTAATGTCATGAAAAGGAATGTCGTAGAATGGAATGTCATGGAATGGAATGGATTGGAATGACATGGAATGGGATGTAATTGAAAGGAATAGAAACTCAGGGAATGGATTGAATGCCATGCAATGTCAATGAATAGAATGTTATGTCATGTCATGGAATGGAATGTCATGTAATTGAATGTCATGGAATGTAATGTCATGGAATGAAATGTCATGTCATGGAATGTCATGGAATGTCAAGTAATGGAATGTCATGTCATGGAATGTCATGTCACGGAACGGAATTTCATATCATGTTATGGAATGTAATGTCATGAAATGGAATGTCATGGATAGACATGCCATGGAAAGGAATGTCATGGAATGGAAAGTCCATTTATGGAATTCAATGTCATGTCATAGAATGGAATGTAATGTCATGGAATGGAATGTCATGGAATGTCATGTCATGGAATGGAATGTCATGTCATGGAATGGAATATCATGGAATGGAATGGAATGTCATGGAATATAATGTTATTTAATAGAATGGAAACTCAGGGAATGGAATGAATGTCATATCATGGAATGGAATATTATGTCATGGAATGGAATGGAATGTTATTGAATGGAATGGAACGCCGAGGAATTGGAATGGAATGCCATGTCAAAGAAGAGAATGTTATGTCATGGAATGGAATAGAATGTCATGGAATGTCATGTTATGGAATGGAATGTCATGGAATGGAATGCAATGTCATGGAATGGAATGTCATGGAATGGAATGTCATGAAATGTCATGTCAAAAAATGGAACATCATGTCATGGAATGGAATGTCCTGTCATGCAATAGAACGTGATGTCATGGAATGGAATGTCCTGGAATGGAAAGTCATTCAATGGAATGGAACGTCAGGGACTGGAATGGAAGGTCATGTCAACGAATGCAATGGCATGTCATGGAATGGAATGGAATATCATGGAATGGAATGGACTGTCATGGAATGGAATTTTAAAGAATAGAATGGAACCTCAGTGAAGGGAATGAATGTCATATTATGGAATGGAATATTATGTCATGGAATGGAATGGAATGTCCTGGAATGGAAAGTCATTGAATGGAATGGAACGTTAGGGACTGGAATGGAAGGTCATGTCATGAAATGCGATGGCATGTCATGTTATGGAATGGAATGTTATGGAATGGAATGGAATGTCATGGAATATAATGTTATTTAATAGATTGGAACCTCAGGGAATGGAATGAATGTCATATTATGGAATGGAATATTATGTCATGGAATGGAATGGAATGTTATTGAATGTAATGGAACGTCGAGGAATTGGAATGGAATGCCATGTCAAAGAAGAGAATGTTATGTCATGGAATGGAATAGAATGTCATGGAATGTCATGTTATGGAATGGAATGTCATGGAATGGAATGCAATGTCATGGAATGTTGTGGAATTTCAAAGAATGGAATAACATGTCATGGAATGGAATGGCATGAAATGGATAGTCATAAAATGGAATTTCTTGTCATGCAATGGAACGTCATGTCATGGAATGCAACGTCATATCATGGAATGGAATGTCATGTCCAGGAATGGAATGGAACGTCAAAAACTGAATGTCATCTCATGGAATGTCATGTCATGGAATGGAATTTCATGTCATGATATGGAATGGAATGTCATGGAATGGAATGTCATGTCATGGAATTCAATGTCATGGAACGGAATGTCAGGGAATGTCATGTCATGGAATGGAATGTCTTGTCATGGAATGGAATGCCATGTCATGGAATGGAATGTCATGGAATGGAATGTCATGTAAGTGAATGTCTTGGAATGTAATGAGTTGGAATGGAATGTCATGTCATGCAATAGAACGTGATGTCATGGAATGGAATGTAATGTCATGAAAAGGAATGTCAGGGAATGGAATGTCATGGAATGGAATGTCATGGAATGGGATGTTATTGAATGGAAATGAAACTCAGGGAATGGATTGAATGCCATGTCATGTCAACGAATAGAATGTTATGTCATGGAATGGAATGGAATGCAATGGAATGTCATGTTATGGAATGGAATGTCATGGAATGGAATGTAATGTCATGGAATGGAATGACAAGAAATGGAATGTCATGTCATGGAATGGAATTTCATGTCATGTTATGGAATGGAATGTCATGGAATGGAACATCATGGATAGTCATGCCATGGAATGGAATGTCATGGAATGGAATGTCATGTCGGGGAATTCAATGGAATGTCATGGAATGTCATGTCATGGAATGGAATGGAATGTCATGTCATGGAATGGAATATCATGGAATGGAATTGAATGTCATGGAATGGAATGTCATTGAATGTTTGGAATGTCAGAGAATTGAATGAAATATCATGCCAACAATTGGATGTCACGTCATGGAATGGAATAGAAAGGAATGCCATACTTTGGAAAGGAATGTCATGACATGTCATTGAATGGCATGGAATGTCATGGAATGGAATGGAATGTCCTATCATGGAATGGAATGTCATATCATGAAAGGAATGTAATGGAATGCAATGAAATGTAGTGGAAACTAACGGAATGGAATGTTTTGGAATGGTATGTCTTTTAATGGAATTTCATGGAATGGAATGAAATGTCATGTCATGTAATGGAGAGGCATGTCATGGAATGGAACGTAATATCATGAAATGGAATGTCATGGAATGGAATGTCCTGGAATAGAAAGTCATTGAAAGGAATGGAACGTCAGGGACTCGAATGGCAGGTCATGTCAACGAATGCAATGGAATGGAATGGAAGGTCACGGAATGGAATGGACTGTCGTGGAATGGAATAGAATGTCATGGAATGTCATGTTATTGAATAGAATGGAACCTCAGGGAATGGAATGAATGTCATATTATGGAATGGAATATTATGTCAAAGAATGGAATGGAATGTCTTGGAATGGAAGGTTATTGAAAGGAATGGATTGTCGAGGAATGGAATGGAATGCCATGTCAAAGAAGAGAATGTTATGTCATGGAATGGAACAGAATGTCATGGAATGGAATGTGATTGAATGGAATGGAACGTTGAGGAATGGAATGGAATGTCATGTCAATGATTAGAATGTTATGTCATGGAATGGAATGCAACAGAATAGCATTTCTTGGAATGGAATTCCATCTCATGGAATTAGATGGAATGGAATGGTATGTCATGGCATGTCATGGAATGGTATGTCATGGAATGGAAATTCATGTGGTGGAATGGAAATTCATATCATGGATTGGAATGTCATGTCATGAAATGCCATGTCAAAGAATGGAAAATCATGTCATGGAATGGAATGTCCTGTCATGCAATAGAACTTAATGTCATCGAATGTAATGTAATGTCATGAAAAGGAATGTCGTAGAATGGAATGTCATGGAATGGAATGGATTGGAATGACATGGAATGGGATGTAATTGAAAGGAATAGAAACTCAGGGAATGGATTGAATGCCATGCAATGTCAATGAATAGAATGTTATGTCATGTCATGGAATGGAATGTCATGTAATTGAATGTCATGGAATGTAATGTCATGGAATGAAATGTCATGTCATGGAATGTCATGGAATGTCAAGTAATGGAATGTCATGTCATGGAATGTCATGTCACGGAACGGAATTTCATATCATGTTATGGAATGTAATGTCATGAAATGGAATGTCATGGATAGACATGCCATGGAAAGGAATGTCATGGAATGGAAAGTCCATTTATGGAATTCAATGTCATGTCATAGAATGGAATGTAATGTCATGGAATGGAATGCCATGGAATGTCATGTCATGGAATGGAATGTCATGTCATGGAATGGAATATCATGGAATGGAATGGAATGTCATGGAATATAATGTTATTTAATAGAATGGAAACTCAGGGAATGGAATGAATGTCATATTATGGAATGGAATATTTTGTCATGGAATGGAATGGAATGTTATTGAATGGAATGGAACGCCAAGGAATTGGAATGGAATGCCATGTCAAAGAAGAGAATGTTATGTCATGGAATGGAATAGAATGTCATGGAATGTCATGTTATGGAATGGAATGTCATGGAATGGAATGCAATGTCATGGAATGGAATGTCATGGAATGGAATGTCATGAAATGTCATGTCAAAGAATGGAACATCATGTCATGGAATGGAATGTCCTGTCATGCAATAGAACGTGATGTCATGGAATGGAATGTCCTGGAATGGAAAGTCATTCAATGGAATGGAACGTCAGGGACTGGAATGGAAGGTCATGTCAACGAATGCAATGGCATGTCATGGAATGGAATGGAATATCATGGAATGGAATGGACTGTCATGGAATGGAATTTTAAAGAATAGAATGGAACCTCAGTGAAGGGAATGAATGTCATATTATGGAATGGAATATTATGTCATGGAATGGAATGGAATGTCCTGGAATGGAAAGTCATTGAATGGAATGGAACGTTAGGGACTGGAATGGAAGGTCATGTCATGAAATGCGATGGCATGTCATGTTATGGAATGGAATGTTATGGAATGGAATGGAATGTCATGGAATATAATGTTATTTAATAGATTGGAACCTCAGGGAATGGAATGAATGTCATATTATGGAATGGAATATTATGTCATGGAATGGAATGGAATGTTATTGAATGTAATGGAACGTCGAGGAATTGGAATGGAATGCCATGTCAAAGAAGAGAATGTTATGTCATGGAATGGAATAGAATGTCATGGAATGTCATGTTATGGAATGGAATGTCATGTCATGTAATGGAGAGGCATGTCATGGAATGGAACGTAATATCATGAAATGGAATGTCATGGAATGGAATGTCCTGGAATAGAACGTCATTGAATGGAATGGAACGTCAGGGAATGGAATGGAAGGTCATGTCAACGAATGCAATGGAATGGAATGGAATGTCATGGAATTGAATGGACTGTCATGGAATGGAATGGAATGTCATGGAATGTAATGTTATTGAATAGAGTGGAACCTCAGGGAATGGAATGAATGTCATATTATGGAATGGAATATTATGTCATGGAACGGAATGGAATGTCTTGGAATGGAATGTTATTGAATGGAATGGAATGTCGAGGAATGGAATGGAATGCCATGTCAAAGAAGAGAATGTTATGTCATGGATTGGAAGAGAATGTCATGGAATGAAATGTTATTGAATGGAATGGAACGTTGAGGAATGGAATGTCATGTCATGTCAATGATTAGAATGTTATGTCATGGAATGGAATACAACGGAATAGCATTTCCTGGAATGGAATTTCTTCTCATGGAATTAGATGGAATGGAATGGTATGTCATGGAATGGCATGTCATGGATTGGAAATTCATGTGGTGCAATGGAAATTCATATCATGGAATGGAATGTCATGTCATGAAATGTCATGTCAAAGAATGGAACATCATGTCATGGAATGGAATGTCCTGTCATGCAATAGAACGTGATGTCAAGGAATGGAATGTACTGTCATGAAAAGGAATGTCAGGGAATGGAATGTCATGGAATGGAATGGAACGGAATGTCATGTTATGGAATGAAATGTCATGGAATGTAATGTAATGTCATGGAATGGAATGGAATGTCATGGAATGGAATGTCATGGAATGTCATGTCATGGAATGGAATGGAATGTCATGTCATGGAATGGAATGTCATGGAATGGAATGGAATTTCATGGAATGGAATGTCATTGAATGTTTGAAATGTCAGAGAATTGAATGAAATATCATGCCAAAGATTGGATGTCACGTCATGGAATGGAATGGAAAGGAATGCCATACTTTGGAAAGGAATGTCATGACATGTCATTGATTGGCATGGAATGTCATGGAATGGAATGGAATGTCCTATCATGGAATGGAATGTCATATCATGAAACGGAATGTCATGGAATGTCATGAAATGTAGTGGAATCTAACGGAATGGAATGTTTTGGAATGGTATGCCTTTTAATGGAAATTCATGGAATGGAATGAAATGTCATGTCATGTAATGGAGAGGCGTGTCATGGAATGGAACGTAATATCATGAAATGGAATGTCATGGAATGGAATGTCCTGGAATACAAAGTCATTGAATGGAATGGAACGTCAGGGACTGGAATGGAAGGTCATGTCAACGAATGCAATGGAATGTCATGGAAAGGAATGGACTGTCGTGGAATGGAATGGAATGTCATGGAATGTCATGTTATTGTTTAGAATGGAACCTCAGGGAATGGAATGAATGTCATATTATGGAATGGAATATGATGTCAAAGAATGGAATGGAATGTCTTGGAATGGAAGGTTATTGAATGGAATGGATTGTCGAGGAATGGAATGGAATGTCATGTCAAAGAAGAGAATGTTATGTCATGGAATGGAAGAGAATGTCATGGAATGGAATGTTATTGAATGGAATGGAACGTTGAGGAATGGAATGGAATGTCATGTCAATGATTAGAATGTTATGCCATGGAATGGAATGCAACGGAATAGCATTTCTTGGAATGGAATTTCATCTCATGGAATTAGGTGGAATGGAATGGTATGTCATGGCATGTCATGGAATGGCATGTCATGGAATGGAAATTCATGTGGTGGAATGGAAATTCATATCATGGATTGGAATGTCATGTCATGAAATGCCATGTCAAAGAATGGAAAATCATGTCATGGAATGGAATGTCCCGTCATGCAATAGAACGTAATGTCATGGAATGGAATGTAATGTCATGAAAAGGAATGTCGTGGAATGGAATGTCATGGAATGGAATGGAATGGAATATCATGGAATGGGATGTTATTGAAAGGAATAGAAACTCAGGGAATGGATTGAATGCCATGTAATGTCAACGAATAGAATGTTATGTCATGTCATGGATTGGAATGTCATGTAATTGAATGTCATGGAATGTAATGGCATGGAATGGAATGTCATGTCATGGAATGGAATGGAATGTCAAGAAATGGAATGTCATGTCATGGAATGTCATGTCATGGAATGGAATTTCATGTCATGTTATGATGTTATGGAATGGAATGTCATGAAATGGAATGTCATGGATAGACATGCCATGGAATGGAATGTCCTGTCATGGAATTCAATGTCATGTCATAGAATGGAATGTAATGTCATGGAATGGAATGTCATGGAATGTCATGGAATGGAATGGAATGTCATGTCATGGAATGGAATATCATGGAATGGAATGGAATATCATGGAATGGAATGTCGTTGAATGTAATGGAATGTCAGAGAATTGAATAAAATATCATGCCAACGAATGGATGTCACGTCATGGAATGGAAAAGAATGCCATACTTTGGAAAGAAATGTCATGACATGTCATTGAATGGCATGGAATGTCATGGAATGGAATGGAATGTCCTATCATGGAATGGAATGTCATATCATGAAATGGAATGTAATCGAATGTCATGAAATGTAGTGGAATCTAACGGAATGGAATGTTTAGGAATGGTATGTCTTTTAATATAATTTCATGGAATGACATGAAATGTCATGTCATGTAATGGAGAGGCATGTCATGGAATGGAACGTAATAACATGAAATGGAATGTCATGGAATGGAATGTCCTGGAATGGAAAGTCATTGAATGGAATGGAACGTCAGGGACTGGAATGGAAGGTCTTGTCAACGAATGCAATGGAATGGAATGGAAGGTCATGGAAAGGAATGGACTGTCATGGAATGGAATGGAATGTCATGGAATGTAATGTTATTGAATAGAGTGGAACCTCAGGGATTGGAATGAATGTCATATTATGGAATGGAATATTATGTCATGGAACGGAATGGAATGTCTTGGAATGGAATGTTATTGAATGGAATGGAATGTCGAAGAATGGAATGGAATGCCATGTCAAAGAAGAGAATGTTATGTCATGGAATGGAAGAGAATGTCATGGAATGGAATGTTAATGAATGGATTGGAACGTTGAGGAATGGAATGGAATGGAATGTCATGTCAATGATTAGAATGTTATGTCATGGAATGGAATGCAACGGAATAGCATTTCTTGGAATGGAATTTCATCTCATGGAATTAGATGGAATGGAATGGTATGTCATGGCATGTCATGAAATGGCATGTCATGGAATGGAAATTCATGTGGTGGAATGGAAATTCATATCATGGATTGGAATGTCATGTCATGAAATGCCATGTCAAAGAATGGAAAATCATGTCATGGAATGGAATGTCCTGTCATGCAATAGAACTTAATGTCATCGAATGTAATGTAATGTCATGAAAAGGAATGTCGTGGAATGGAATGTCATGGAATGGAATGGATTGGAATGACATGGAATGGGATGTAATTGAAAGGAATAGAAACTCAGGGAATGGATTGAATGCCATGCAATGTCAATGAATAGAATGTTATGTCATGTCATGGAATGGAATGTCATGTAATTGAATGTCATGGAATGTAATGTCATGGAATGAAATGTCATGTCATGGAATGTCATGGAATGTCAAGTAATGGAATGTCATGTCATGGAATGTCATGTCACGGAACGGAATTTCATATCATGTTATGGAATGTAATGTCATGAAATGGAATGTCATGGATAGACATGCCATGGAATGGAATGTCATGGAATGTCATGTCATGGAATGGAATGTAATGTCATGAAAAGGAATGTCGTGGAATGGAATGTCATGGATTGGATTGGAATGGAATATCATGGAATGGGATGTTATTGAAAGGAATAGAAACCCAGGGAATGGATTGAATGCCATGTAATGTCAACGAATAGACTGTTATGTCATGTCATGGATTGGAATGTCATGTAATTGAATGTCATGGAATGTAATGTCATGGAATGGAATGTCATGTCATGGAATGGAATGGAATGTCAAGAAATGGAATGTCATGTCATGGAATGTCATGTCATGGAATGGAATTTCATGTCATGTTATGGAATGGAATGTCCTGTCATGGAATTCAATGTCATGTCATAGAATGGAATGTTATGTCATGGAATGGAATGTCATGGAATGTCATGGAATGGAATGGAATGTCATGTCATAGAATAGAATATCATGGAATGGAATGGAATGTCATGGAATGGGATGTCGTTGAATGTAATGGAATGTCAGAGAATTGAATAAAATATCATGCCAACGAATGGATGTCACGTCATGGAATGGAAAAGAATGCCATACTTTGGAAAGAAATGTCATGACATGTCACTGAATGGCATGGAATGTCATGGAATGGAATGGAATGTCCTATCATGGAATGGAATGTCATATCATGAAATGGAATGTAATCGAATGTCATGAAATGCATTGGAATCTATCGGAATGGAATATTTAGGAATGGTATGTCTTTTAATATAATTTCATGGAATGACATGAAATGTCATGTCATGTAATGGAGAGGCATGTCATGGAATGGAACGTAATAACATGAAATGGAATGTCATGGAATGCAATGTCCTGGAATGGAAAGTCATTGAATGGAATGGAACGTCAGGGACTGGAATGGAAGGTCATGTCAACGAATGCAATGGAATGGAATGGAAGGTCATGGAAAGGAATGGACTGTCATGGAATGGAATGGAATGTCATGGAATGTAATGTTATTGAATAGAGTGGAACCTCAGGGATTGGAATGAATGTCATATTATGGAATGGAATATTATGTCATGGAACGGAATGGAATGTCTTGGAATGGAATGTTATTGAATGGAATGGAATGTCGAGGAATGGAATGGAATGCCATGTCAAAGAAGAGAATGTAATGTCATGGAATGGAAGAGAATGTCATGGAATGGAATGTTATTGAATGGAATGGAGCGTTGAGGAATGGAATGGAATGTCATGTCAATGATTAGAATGTTATGTCATGGAATGGAATGCAACGGAATAGCATTTCTTGGAATGGAATTTCAGCTCATGGAATTAGATGGAATGGAATGGTATGTCATGGCATGTCATGGAATGGCATGTCATGGAATGCAAATTCATGTGGTGCAATGGAAATTCATATCATGGAATGGAATGCCGTCATGGAATGTCATGTCAAAGAATGGAACATCATGTCATGGAATGGAATGTTCTGTCATGCAATAGACGTGATGTCATGGAATGGAATGTAATGTCATGAAAAGGAATGTCAGCTTGTGGAATGCCATGGAATGCAATGGAATGGAATGTCATGGAATGGGATGTTATTGAATGGAATAGAAACTCAGGGAATGGATTGAATGCCATGTCATGTCAACGAATAGAATGTTATGTCATGGAATGGAATGGAATGGAATGTCATGTTATGGAATGGAATGTCATGGAATGGAATGGAATGTCATGGAATGTAATGTTATTGAATAGAATGGAACCTCAGGGAATGGAATGAATGTCATATTATGGAATGGAATATTATGTCATGGAATGGAATGGAATGTTATTGAATGGAATGGAACGTCGCGGAATGGAATGGAATGCCATGTCAAAGAAGAGAATGTTATGTCATGGAATGGAATAGAATGTCATGGAATGTCATGTTATGGAATGGAGTGTTTTGGAATGGAATGCAATGTCATGGAACGTTGCGGAATTTCAAAGAATGGAATAACATGTCATGGAATGGAAAGGCATGAAATGGACAGTCATGAAATGGAATTACTTGTAATGGAATGGAACGTCATGTCATGGAAAGCAACGTCATATCATGGAATGGAATGTCATGTCCTGGAATGGAATGGAATGTCAAGAAATTGAATGTCATGTCATGGAATGTAATGTCATGGAATGGAATTTCATGTCATGTTATGTTTTGGAATGTCATGGAATGGAATGTCATGTCATGGAATTCAATGTCATGGAATGGAATGGAATGTAATGTCAAGAAATGGAATGTCATGTCATGGAATGGAATTTCATGTCATGTTATTGAATAGAATGTCATGGAATGGAACGTCATGGATAGTCATGCCATGGAATGCAATGTCATGGAATGGAATGTCATGTCATGGAATTCAATGGAATGTCACGGAATGCAATGTCATGGAATGGAATAGAATGTCATGTCATGGAATGGAATATCATGGAATGGAATGGAATGTCATGGAATGGAATGTCATTGAATGTTTGGAATGACAGAGAAATGAATGAAATATCATGCCAACGAATGGATGTCACGTCATGGAATGGAATGGAAAGGAATGCCATACTTTGGAAAGGAATGTCATGACATGTCATTGAATGGCATGGAATTTCATGGAATGGAATGTCCTATCATGGAATGGAATGTCATATCATGAAACGGAATGTCATGGAATGTCATGAAATGTAGTGGAATCTAACGGAATGGAATGTTTTGGAATGGTATGTCTTTTAATGGAATTTCATGGATTGGAATTAAATGTCATGTCATGTAACGGAGAGGCATGTCATGGAATGGAACGTAATATCATGAAATGGAATGTCATGGAATGCAATGTCCTGGATTAGAACGTCATTGAATGGAATGGAACGTCAGGGAATGGAATGGAAGGTCATGTCAACGAATGCAATGGAATGGAATGGAATGTCATGGAATAGAATGGACTGTCATGGAATGGAATGGAATGTCATGGAATGTAATGTTATTGAATAGAGTGGAACCTCAGGGAATGGAATGAATGTCATATTATGGAATGGAATATTATGTCATGGAACGGAATGGAATGTCTTGGAATGGAATGTTATTGAATGGAATGGAATGTCGAGGAATGGAATGGAATGCCATGTCAAAGAAGAGAATGTTATGTCATGGAATGGAAGAGAATGTCATGGAATGGAACGTTATTGAATGGAATGGAACGTTGAGGAATGGAATGGAATGTCATGTCAATGATTAGAATGTTATGTCATGGAATGGAATGCAACGGAATAGCATTTCTTGGAATGGAATTTCATCTCATGGAATTAGTTGGAATGGAATGGTATGTCATGGCATGTCATGGAATGGCATGTCATGGAATGGAAATTCATGTGGTGCAATGGAAATTCATATCATGGATTGGAATGTCATGTCATGAAATGCCATGTCAAAGACTGGAAAATCATGTCATGGAATGGAATGTCCCGTCATGCAATAGAACGTAATGTCATGGAATGGAATGTCATGTCATGAAAAGGAATGTCGTGGAATGGAATGTCATGGATTGGATTGGAATGGATTATCATGGAATGGGATGTTATTGAATGGAATAGAAACTCAGGGAATGGATTGAATGCCATGTAATGTCAACGATTAGACTGTTATGTCATGGAATGGAATGGAATGGAATGTCATGTTATGGAATGGACTGTCATGGAATGGAATGGAATGTCATGGAATGTAATGTTATTGAATAGAATGGAACCTCAGGGAATGGAATGAATGTCATATTATGGAATGGAATATTATGTCATGGAATGGAATGGAATGTTATTGAATGGAATGGAACTTCGCGGAATGGAATGGAATGTCATGGAATATAATGTTATTGAATAGAATACAACCTCAGGGAATGGAATGAATGCCATATTATGGAATGGAATATTATGTCATGGAATGGAATGGAATGTCTTGGAATGGAATGTTATTGAATGGAATGGAACGTCGAGGAACGGAATGGAATGCCATGTCAAAGAAGAAAATGTTTTGTCAGGAATGGAATAGAATGTCATGGAATGGAATGTTATTGAATGGAATGGAATGTCATGTCAATGATTAGAATGTTATGTCATGGAATGGAATGCAACGGAATAGAATTTCTTGGAATGGAATTTCATCTCATGGAATTAGATGGTATGGAATGGTATGTAATGGTATGTCATGTCATGGAATGAAAATTCATGTCGTGGAATGGAAATTCATATCATGGAATGGAATGTCATGTCATGGAATGTCATGTCAAAGAATGGAACATCATGTCATGGAATGGAATGTCGTGTCATGTAATAGAATGTAATGTCATGGAATGGAATGTCATGAAAAGGTGTGTCATGGAGTGGAATGTCATGGAATGGGATGTTATTGAATGTAATAGAAACTCAGTGAATAGATTGAATGCCATGTCATGTCAACGAATAGAATGTTATGTCATGGAATGGAATGGAATGTCATGTTATTGAATGGAATGTCATGGAATGGAATGTTATGGAATGGAATGTCATGGAATGGAATGGAATGTCATGGAATGGAATGTTATTGAATGGAATGGAATGTCGGGGAATGGAATGGAATGTCATGTCAATGAATAGAATGTTATGTCATGGAATGGAATGTCATGTTATGAAATGAAATGGAATATCATGACATGTCATTGAATGGAATGGGATGTTGTGGAATGGAATTAAATGTCAGATCTTGGAATGGAATGCCATGTCACGAAATGGAATGTAATGGAATGTCATGAAATTTAGTGGAATGTAATGGAATGGAATTTCATGGAATTGAAAGTCATCTCATGGAATTTCATGGAATGGAATGAGATTTCATGTAATGGAATGGCATGTCATGGAATGGAATGGCATGCAATGGATTGTCATGAAATGGAATGTCTTGTAATGGAATGGAACGTCATGTCATGGAATGCAACGTCATATCATGGAATGGAATGTCATGTCCTGGAATGTCAAGAAATGGAATGTCATGTCATGGAATGGAATTTCATGTCATGTTATGGAATGGAATGTCATGGAATGGAATGTTATGGATAGTCATTCCATGGAATGGAATTTCACGGAATGGAATGTCATGTCATGGAATGGAATGTCATGTCATGGAATGGAATGACTTGTCATGGAATGGAATACCATGTCATGGAGTGGAATGTCATGTCATGGAATGGAATTTAATGTAATTGAATGTCTTGAAATGTAATGTCATGGAATGGAATGTCAAGTCATGGAATGAATGGAATTGTCAAGAAATGTAATGTCCGGTCATGGAATTTCATGTCATAGAATGTCATGTCATGGAATGGAATGTCATGGAATGGCATGGAATGACATGGAATGGAATGGAATGTCTTGTCATGGAATGGAATGTCATGCAATTGAAAGTCTTGGAATGGAATGTCATGTCATGGAATGGAATGGAATGTCAAGAAATGGAATGTCATGTCATGGGATGTCATGTCATGGAATGGAATTTCATGTCATGTTACGGAATGGAATGTCTTGGAATGGAATGTCATGGAATGGAATGTCCTGTCATGGAATTCAATGTCATGTCATGGAATGGAATGGAATGTCATGGAATGGAATGTCAAGGAATGTCATGTCATGGAATGGAATGTCATGTCATGGATTGGAATCTCATGGAATGGAATGGACGGTCAGAGAATTGAATGAAATATCATGCCAACGAATGGATGTCACGTCATGGAATGGAAAAGAAAACCATACTTTGGAAAGGAATGTCATGACATGTCATTGAATGGCATGGAATGTCATGGAATGGAATGGAATGTCCTATCATGGAATGGAATGTCATATCATGAAATGGAATGTAATGGAATGTCATGAAATGTAGTGGAATCTAACGGAATGGAATGTTTTGGAATGGTATGTCTTTTAATGGAATTTCATGGAATGGAATGAAATGTCATGTCATGTAATGGAGAGGCATGCCATGGAATGGAACGTAATATCATGAAATGGAATGTCATGGAATGGAATGTCCTGGAATGGAAATTCATTGAATGGAATGGAACGTCAGGGACTGGAATGGAAGGTCATGTCAACGAATGCATCGCATGTCATGGAATGGAATGGAATGTCATGGATGGAATGGACTGTCATCAAATGGAATGGAATGTCATGGAATGTAATATTATTGAATAGAATGGAACCTCAGGGAACGGAATGAATGTCATATTATGGAATGGAATATTATGTCATAGAATGGAATGGAATGGAATGGAATTGAAAGTCATTGAATGGAATGGAACGTCAGGGACTGGAATGGAATGTCATGTCAACAAATGCAATGGCATGTCATGGAATTGAATGGAATGTCATGGAATAGAATGGAATGTCATGGAATATAATGTTATTGAAAAGAATACAACCTCAGGGAATGGAATGAATGCCATATTATGGAATGGAATATTATGGAATGGAATGGAATGGAATGTCTTGGAATGGAATGTTATTGAATGGAATGGAACGTCGAGGAATGGAATGGAATGCCATGTCAAAGAAGAAAATGTTATGTCAGGAATGGAATAGAATGTCATGGAATGGAATGTTATTGAATGGAATGGAATGCAACGGAATAGAATTTCTTGGAATGGAATTTCATCTCATGGAATTAGATGGTATGGAATGGTATGTCATTTCATGTAATGGTATGTCATGTCATGTAATGGTATGTCATGTCATGGAATGGAAATTCATGTCATGGAATGGAAATTCATATCATGGAATGGAATGTCATGTCATGGAATGTCATGTCAAAGAATGGAACATCATGTCAAAGAATGGAATGTCGTGTCTTGCAATAGAATGTAATGTCATGGAATGGAATGTCATGAAAAGGTGTGTCATGGAATGGAATGTCATGGAATGGGATGTTATTGAATGTAATAGAAACTCAGTGAATAGATTGAATGCCATGTCATGTCAACGAATAGAATGTTATGTCATGGAATGGAATGGAATGTCATGTTATTGAATGGAATGTCATGGAATGGAATGTTATGGAATGGAATATCATGGAATGGAATGGAATGGAATGTCATGTTATAAAATGGAATATCATGACATGTCATTGAATGGAATGGGATGTTGTGGAATGGAATTAAATGTCAGATCTTGGAATGGAATGCCATGTCGTGAAATGGTATGTAATGGAATGTCATGAAATTTAGTGGAATGTAATGGAATGGAATTTCATGGAATTGAAAGTCATCTCATGGAATTTCATGAAATGGAATGAGATTTCATGTAATGGAATGGCATGTCATGGAATGGAAATTCATGTTGTGGAATGGAATGTCATGTCATGTGATGGATTGTCATGTCATGGAATGGAACGTAATGTCATGAAATGGAATGTCATGGATTGTCATGTCATGGAATGGAATGAAATGTCATGGAATGGAATGGAATGTTATGTCATTGAATGGATGGAATGTCAGGGAATGGAATGGAATGTCTTGTCAATGAATGGAATGTTATATCATGGAATGGAATGGAATGTCATGTTATGGAATGGAATGTCATGGTATGGAATGTTATTGAATGGAGTGGAACATCGGGGAATGACAATTGATTCTTTCATTGTCATATCAATGATTAGAATGTTATGTCATGGAATGGAATGGAATGTCATGTTCTGCAATGGAATGTCATTACATGTCATTGAATGGAATGGGATGTCACGGAATGGAATTGAATGTCATATCATGGAATGGAATGTCATGTCATGAAATGGAATGTACTGGATTGTCATGAAATCTAGTAGAATGTCATGGAATGGAATGTCATGGAATGGAATGTCATCTCATGGAATATGAATAGAATGGAATGGGATGTCATGTCATGTAATGGAATAGCATGTCTTGGAATGGAAATTCATGTCATGGAATGGAAATTCTTGTCATGGAAGGGAATGACATGTCATGGAATGTCATGTCATGGAATGGAATTTCTTGTCATGGAATGGAATGGAATGTCATGAAATGGAATGTCGTGGAATGGAATGTCATGGATTGGAATATCATGTCATGGAATGTCATGCCTTGGAATGAAATGTCATAGAATTGAACATCATGGAATGGAATGTCATGTCATGGAATGGAATGTCATTGAATCGAATGAATTGTCAGGGATTTGAATGTCATGTCAAGGAATGTCATCTCATGGAATGGAATGCCATGCCATGGAATAGAATTTCATGTAATTTACTGTCATAGAATGGAATGTCATGGAATGGAATGTCATGGAATGGAATGTCATGGAATGGAAAGTCATTGAATGGAAAGGAACATCAGGGAATGGAATGGATGGTCATGTCAATGAATGCAATCGCATGTCATGGAATGGAATGGAATGTCATGGAATGGAATGAACTGTCATGGAATGGAATGGAATGGAATGTCATGGAATGTAATGTTATTGAATAGAATGGAACCTCAGGGAATGGAATGAATGTCATATTATGGAATGGAATATTATGTCATGGCATGGAATGGAATGTCTTGGAATGGAATGGTGTTGAATGGAATGGAACGTCGAAGAATGGAATGGAATGCCATGTCAAAGAAGAGAATGTTATGTCATGGAATAGAATAGAATGGAATGGAATGTCATGTTATAGAATGGAATGTCATGGAATGGAATGGAATGTCATGGAATGGAATGTTATTGAATGGAATGGAACGTTGAGGAATGGAATGGATTGTCATGTGAATGATTAGAATGTTATGTCATGGAATGTAATGTAATGGAATAGAATTTCTTGGAATGGAATTTCATCTCATGGAATTAGATGGAATGGAATGGTATGTCATGTCATGTAATGGAATGCCATGTCATGAAATGGTATGTAATGGAATGTCATGAAATTTAGTGGAATGTAATGGAATGGAATTTCATGGAATTGAAAGTCATCTCATGGAATTTCATGAAATGGAATGAGATTTCATGTAATGGAATGGCATGTCATGGAATGGAAATTCATGTTGTGGAATGGAATGTCATGTCATGTGATGGATTGTCATGTCATGGAATGGAACGTAATATCATGGAATGGAACGTAATGTCATGAAATGGAATGTCATGGATTGTCATGTCATGGAATGGAATGGAATGTCATGGAATGGAATGGAATGTTATGTCATTGAATGGATGGAATGTCAGGGAATGGAATGGAATGTCTTGTCAATGAATAGAATGTTATATCATTGAATGGAATGGAATGTCATGTTATGGAATGGAATGTCATGGAATGGAATGTTATTGAATGGAGTGGAACATCGGGGAATGAAATGGAATGTCATATCAATGATTAGAATGTTATGTCATGGAATGGAATGGAATGTCATGTTCTGCAATGGAATGTCATTACATGTCATTGAATGGAATGGGATGTCACGGAATAGAATTGAATGTCATATCATGGAATGGAATGTCATGTCATGAAATGGAATGTACTGGATTGTCATGAAATCTAGTAGAATGTCATGGAATGGAATGTCATCTCATGGAATATGAATAGAATGGAATGTGGTGTCATGTCATGTAATGGAATAGCATGTCTTGGAATGGAAATTCATGTCATGGAATGGAAATTCTTGTCATGGAAGGGAATGACATGTCATGGAATGTCATGTCATGGAATGGAATTTCTTGTCATGGAATGGAATGGAATGTCATGGAATGGAATGGAATGTCTGGTCATGGAATGGAATGTCATGTAATTGAAAGTCTTGGAATGGAATGTCATGTCATGGAATGGAATGGAATGTCAAGAAATGGAATGTCATGTCATGGAATGTCATGTCATGGAATGGAATTTCATGTCACGTTATGGAATGGAGTGCCTTGGAATGGAATGTCATGGATAGTCATGCCATGGAATGGAATGTCATGGAATGGAATGGAATGTCATGGAATGGAATTCAATGTCATGGAATGGAATGGAATGTCATGGAATGGAATGTCATGGAATGTCATGTCATGGAATGGAATGTCATGTCATGGATTGGAATCTCATGGAATGGAATGGACTGTCAGAGAATTGAATGAAATATCATGCCAACGAATGGATGTCACGTCATGGAATGGAAAAGAATGCCATACTTTGGAAAGGAATGTCATGACATGTCATTGAATGGCATGGAATGTCATGGAATGGAATGGAATATCCTATCATGGAGTGGAATGTCATATCATGAAATGAAATGTAATGGAATGTCATGAAATGTAGTGGAATCTAACGGAATGGAATGTTTTGGAATGGTATGTCTTGTCATGGAATGGAATACCATGTCATGGAGTGGAATGTCATGTCATGGAATGGAATTTAATGTAATTGAATGTCTTGAAATGTAATGTCATGGAATGGAATGTCAAGTCATGGAATGAATGGAATTGTCAAGAAATGTAATGTCATGTCATGGAATGTCATGTCATGGAATGTCTTGTCATGGAATGTCATGTCATGGAATGGCATGGAATGTCATGGAATGGAATGGAATGTCTGGTCATGGAATGGAATGTCATGTAATTGAAAGTCTTGGAATGGAATGTCATGTCATGGAATGGAATGGAATGTCAAGAAATGGAATGTGATGTCATGGAATGTCATGTCATGGAATGGAATGTTATTGAATGGAATGGAATGTCGGGGAATGGAATGGAATGTCATGTTAATGAATAGAATGTTATGTCATGGAATGGAATGGAATGTCATGTAATGGAATGGAATGTCATGGAATGGAATGTTATTGAATGGAGTGGAACATCGGGGAATGAAATGGAATGTCATATCAATGATTAGAATGTTATGTCATGGAATGGAATGGAATGTCATGTTCTGCAATGGAATGTCATTACATGTCATTGAATGGAATGGGATGTCACGGAATGGAATTGAATGTCATATCATGGAATGGAATGTCATGTCATGAAATGGAATGTACTGGATTGTCATGAAATCTAGTAGAATGGAATGGGATGTCATGTCATGTAATGGAATAGCATGTCTTGGAATGGAAATTCATGTCATGGAATGGAAATTCTTGTCATGGAAGGGAATGACATGTCATGGAATGTCATGTCATGGAATGGAATTTCTTGTCATGGAATGGAATGGAATGTCATGAAATGGAATGTCGTGGAATGGAATGTCATGGATTGGAATATCATGTCATGGAATGTCATGCCTTGGAATGAAATGTCATAGAATTGAACATCATGGAATGGAATGTCATGTCATGGAATGGAATGTCATTGAATCGAATGAATTGTCAGGGATTTGAATGTCATATCAAGGAATGTCATCTAATGGAATGGAATGCCATGCCATGGAATGGAATTTCATGTAATTTACTGTCATAGAATGGAATGTCATGGAATGGAATGGAATGTCATGGAATATAATGTTATTGAATAGAATACAACCTCAGGGAATGGAATGAATGCCATATTATGGAATGGAATATTATGGAATGGAATGGAATGGAATGGAATGTCTTGGAATGGAATGTTATTGAATGGAATGGAACGTCGAGGAATGGAACGGAATGCCATGTCAAAGAAGAAAATGTTATGTCAGGAATGGAATAGAATGTCATGGAATGGAATGTTATTGAATGGAATGGAATGTCATGTCAATGATTAGAATGTTATGTCATGGAATGGAATGCAACTGAATAGAATTTCTTGGAATGGAATTTCATCTCATGGAATTAGATGGTATGGAATGGTATGTCATGTCATGTAATGGTATGTCATGTCATGTAATGGTATGTCATGTCATGGAATGGAAATTCATGTCATGGAATGGAAATTCATATCATGGAATGGAATGTCATGTCATGGAATGTCATGTCAAAGAATGGAACATCATGTCAAAGAATGGAATGTCGTGTCTTGCAATAGAATGTAATGTCATGGAATGGAATGTCATGAAAAGGTGTGTCATGGAATGGAATGTCATGGAATGGGATGTTATTGAATGTAATAGAAACTCAGTGAATAGATTGAATGCCATGTCATGTCAACGAATAGAATGTTATGTCATGGAATGGAATGGAATGTCATGTTATTGAATGGAATGTCATGGAATGGAATGTTATGGAATGGAATGTCATGGAATGGAATGTTATTGAATGGAATGGAATGTCGGGGAATGGAATGGAATGTCATGTTAATGAATAGAATGTCATGTCATGGAATGGAATGGAATGTCATGTTATAAAATGGAATATCATGACATGTCATTGAATGGAATGGGATGTTGTGGAATGGAATTAAATGTCAGATCTTGGAATGGAATGCCATGTCGTGAAATGGTATGTAATGGAATGTCATGAAATTTAGTGGAATGTAATGGAATGGAATTTCATGGAATTGAAAGTCATCTCATGGAATTTCATGAAATGGAATGAGATTTCATGTAATGGAATGGCATGTCATGGAATGGAAATTCATGTTGTGGAATGGAATGTCATGTCATGTGATGGATTGTCATGTCATGGAATGGAACGTAATGTCATGAAATGGAATGTCATGGATTGTCATGTCATGGAATGGAATGAAATGTCATGGAATGGAATGGAATGTTATGTCATTGAATGGATGGAATGTCAGGGAATGGAATGGAATGTCTTGTCAATGAATGGAATGTTATATCATGGAATGGAATGGAATGTCATGTTATGGAATGGAATGTCATGGTATGGAATGTTATTGAATGGAGTGGAACATCGGGGAATGACAATTGATTCTTTCATTGTCATATCAATGATTAGAATGTTATGTCATGGAATGGAATGGAATGTCATGTTCTGCAATGGAATGTCATTACATGTCATTGAATGGAATGGGATGTCACGGAATGGAATTGAATGTCATATCATGGAATGGAATGTCATGTCATGAAATGGAATGTACTGGATTGTCATGAAATCTAGTAGAATGTCATGGAATGGAATGTCATGGAATGGAATGTCATCTCATGGAATATGAATAGAATGGAATGGGATGTCATGTCATGTAATGGAATAGCATGTCTTGGAATGGAAATTCATGTCATGGAATGGAAATTCTTGTCATGGAAGGGAATGACATGTCATGGAATGTCATGTCATGGAATGGAATTTCTTGTCATGGAATGGAATGGAATGTCATGAAATGGAATGTCGTGGAATGGAATGTCATGGATTGGAATATCATGTCATGGAATGTCATGCCTTGGAATGAAATGTCATAGAATTGAACATCATGGAATGGAATGTCATGTCATGGAATGGAATGTCATTGAATCGAATGAATTGTCAGGGATTTGAATGTCATGTCAAGGAATGTCATCTCATGGAATGGAATGCCATGCCATGGAATAGAATTTCATGTAATTTACTGTCATAGAATGGAATGTCATGGAATGGAATGTCATGGAATGGAATGTCATGGAATGGAAAGTCATTGAATGGAAAGGAACATCAGGGAATGGAATGGATGGTCATGTCAATGAATGCAATCGCATGTCATGGAATGGAATGGAATGTCATGGAATGGAATGAACTGTCATGGAATGGAATGGAATGGAATGTCATGGAATGTAATGTTATTGAATAGAATGGAACCTCAGGGAATGGAATGAATGTCATATTATGGAATGGAATATTATGTCATGGCATGGAATGGAATGTCTTGGAATGGAATGGTGTTGAATGGAATGGAACGTCGAAGAATGGAATGGAATGCCATGTCAAAGAAGAGAATGTTATGTCATGGAATAGAATAGAATGGAATGGAATGTCATGTTATAGAATGGAATGTCATGGAATGGAATGGAATGTCATGGAATGGAATGTTATTGAATGGAATGGAACGTTGAGGAATGGAATGGATTGTCATGTGAATGATTAGAATGTTATGTCATGGAATGTAATGTAATGGAATAGAATTTCTTGGAATGGAATTTCATCTCATGGAATTAGATGGAATGGAATGGTATGTCATGTCATGTAATGGAATGCCATGTCATGAAATGGTATGTAATGGAATGTCATGAAATTTAGTGGAATGTAATGGAATGGAATTTCATGGAATTGAAAGTCATCTCATGGAATTTCATGAAATGGAATGAGATTTCATGTAATGGAATGGCATGTCATGGAATGGAAATTCATGTTGTGGAATGGAATGTCATGTCATGTGATGGATTGTCATGTCATGGAATGGAACGTAATATCATGGAATGGAACGTAATGTCATGAAATGGAATGTCATGGATTGTCATGTCATGGAATGGAATGGAATGTCATGGAATGGAATGGAATGTTATGTCATTGAATGGATGGAATGTCAGGGAATGGAATGGAATGTCTTGTCAATGAATAGAATGTTATATCATTGAATGGAATGGAATGTCATGTTATGGAATGGAATGTCATGGAATGGAATGTTATTGAATGGAGTGGAACATCGGGGAATGAAATGGAATGTCATATCAATGATTAGAATGTTATGTCATGGAATGGAATGGAATGTCATGTTCTGCAATGGAATGTCATTACATGTCATTGAATGGAATGGGATGTCACGGAATAGAATTGAATGTCATATCATGGAATGGAATGTCATGTCATGAAATGGAATGTACTGGATTGTCATGAAATCTAGTAGAATGTCATGGAATGGAATGTCATCTCATGGAATATGAATAGAATGGAATGTGGTGTCATGTCATGTAATGGAATAGCATGTCTTGGAATGGAAATTCATGTCATGGAATGGAAATTCTTGTCATGGAAGGGAATGACATGTCATGGAATGTCATGTCATGGAATGGAATTTCTTGTCATGGAATGGAATGGAATGTCATGGAATGGAATGGAATGTCTGGTCATGGAATGGAATGTCATGTAATTGAAAGTCTTGGAATGGAATGTCATGTCATGGAATGGAATGGAATGTCAAGAAATGGAATGTCATGTCATGGAATGTCATGTCATGGAATGGAATTTCATGTCACGTTATGGAATGGAGTGCCTTGGAATGGAATGTCATGGATAGTCATGCCATGGAATGGAATGTCATGGAATGGAATGGAATGTCATGGAATGGAATTCAATGTCATGGAATGGAATGGAATGTCATGGAATGGAATGTCATGGAATGTCATGTCATGGAATGGAATGTCATGTCATGGATTGGAATCTCATGGAATGGAATGGACTGTCAGAGAATTGAATGAAATATCATGCCAACGAATGGATGTCACGTCATGGAATGGAAAAGAATGCCATACTTTGGAAAGGAATGTCATGACATGTCATTGAATGGCATGGAATGTCATGGAATGGAATGGAATATCCTATCATGGAGTGGAATGTCATATCATGAAATGAAATGTAATGGAATGTCATGAAATGTAGTGGAATCTAACGGAATGGAATGTTTTGGAATGGTATGTCTTGTCATGGAATGGAATACCATGTCATGGAGTGGAATGTCATGTCATGGAATGGAATTTAATGTAATTGAATGTCTTGAAATGTAATGTCATGGAATGGAATGTCAAGTCATGGAATGAATGGAATTGTCAAGAAATGTAATGTCATGTCATGGAATGTCATGTCATGGAATGTCTTGTCATGGAATGTCATGTCATGGAATGGCATGGAATGTCATGGAATGGAATGGAATGTCTGGTCATGGAATGGAATGTCATGTAATTGAAAGTCTTGGAATGGAATGTCATGTCATGGAATGGAATGGAATGTCAAGAAATGGAATGTGATGTCATGGAATGTCATGTCATGGAATGGAATGTTATTGAATGGAATGGAATGTCGGGGAATGGAATGGAATGTCATGTTAATGAATAGAATGTTATGTCATGGAATGGAATGGAATGTCATGTAATGGAATGGAATGTCATGGAATGGAATGTTATTGAATGGAGTGGAACATCGGGGAATGAAATGGAATGTCATATCAATGATTAGAATGTTATGTCATGGAATGGAATGGAATGTCATGTTCTGCAATGGAATGTCATTACATGTCATTGAATGGAATGGGATGTCACGGAATGGAATTGAATGTCATATCATGGAATGGAATGTCATGTCATGAAATGGAATGTACTGGATTGTCATGAAATCTAGTAGAATGGAATGGGATGTCATGTCATGTAATGGAATAGCATGTCTTGGAATGGAAATTCATGTCATGGAATGGAAATTCTTGTCATGGAAGGGAATGACATGTCATGGAATGTCATGTCATGGAATGGAATTTCTTGTCATGGAATGGAATGGAATGTCATGAAATGGAATGTCGTGGAATGGAATGTCATGGATTGGAATATCATGTCATGGAATGTCATGCCTTGGAATGAAATGTCATAGAATTGAACATCATGGAATGGAATGTCATGTCATGGAATGGAATGTCATTGAATCGAATGAATTGTCAGGGATTTGAATGTCATATCAAGGAATGTCATCTAATGGAATGGAATGCCATGCCATGGAATGGAATTTCATGTAATTTACTGTCATAGAATGGAATGTCATGGAATGGAATGGAATGTCATGGAATATAATGTTATTGAATAGAATACAACCTCAGGGAATGGAATGAATGCCATATTATGGAATGGAATATTATGGAATGGAATGGAATGGAATGGAATGTCTTGGAATGGAATGTTATTGAATGGAATGGAACGTCGAGGAATGGAACGGAATGCCATGTCAAAGAAGAAAATGTTATGTCAGGAATGGAATAGAATGTCATGGAATGGAATGTTATTGAATGGAATGGAATGTCATGTCAATGATTAGAATGTTATGTCATGGAATGGAATGCAACTGAATAGAATTTCTTGGAATGGAATTTCATCTCATGGAATTAGATGGTATGGAATGGTATGTCATGTCATGTAATGGTATGTCATGTCATGTAATGGTATGTCATGTCATGGAATGGAAATTCATGTCATGGAATGGAAATTCATATCATGGAATGGAATGTCATGTCATGGAATGTCATGTCAAAGAATGGAACATCATGTCAAAGAATGGAATGTCGTGTCTTGCAATAGAATGTAATGTCATGGAATGGAATGTCATGAAAAGGTGTGTCATGGAATGGAATGTCATGGAATGGGATGTTATTGAATGTAATAGAAACTCAGTGAATAGATTGAATGCCATGTCATGTCAACGAATAGAATGTTATGTCATGGAATGGAATGGAATGTCATGTTATTGAATGGAATGTCATGGAATGGAATGTTATGGAATGGAATGTCATGGAATGGAATGGAATGTCATGGAATGGAATGTTATTGAATGGAATGGAATGTCGGGGAATGGAATGGAATGTCATGTTAATGAATAGAATGTCATGTCATGGAATGGAATGGAATGTCATGTTATAAAATGGAATATCATGACATGTCATTGAATGGAATGGGATGTTGTGGAATGGAATTAAATGTCAGATCTTGGAATGGAATGCCATGTCGTGAAATGGTATGTAATGGAATGTCATGAAATTTAGTGGAATGTAATGGAATGGAATTTCATGGAATTGAAAGTCATCTCATGGAATTTCATGAAATGGAATGAGATTTCATGTAATGGAATGGCATGTCATGGAATGGAAATTCATGTTGTGGAATGGAATGTCATGTCATGTGATGGATTGTCATGTCATGGAATGGAACGTAATGTCATGAAATGGAATGTCATGGATTGTCATGTCATGGAATGGAATGAAATGTCATGGAATGGAATGGAATGTTATGTCATTGAATGGATGGAATGTCAGGGAATGGAATGGAATGTCTTGTCAATGAATGGAATGTTATATCATGGAATGGAATGGAATGTCATGTTATGGAATGGAATGTCATGGTATGGAATGTTATTGAATGGAGTGGAACATCGGGGAATGACAATTGATTCTTTCATTGTCATATCAATGATTAGAATGTTATGTCATGGAATGGAATGGAATGTCATGTTCTGCAATGGAATGTCATTACATGTCATTGAATGGAATGGGATGTCACGGAATGGAATTGAATGTCATATCATGGAATAGAATGTCATGTCATGAAATGGAATGTACTGGATTGTCATGAAATCTAGTAGAATGTCATGGAATGGAATGTCATGGAATGGAATGTCATCTCATGGAATATGAATAGAAGGGAATGGGATGTCATGTCATGTAATGGAATAGCATGTCTTGGAATGGAAATTCATGTCATGGAATGGAAATTCTTGTCATGGAAGGGAATGACATGTCATGGAATGTCATGTCATGGAATGGAATTTCTTGTCATGGAATGGAATGGAATGTCATGAAATGGAATGTCGTGGAATGGAATGTCATGGATTGGAATATCATGTCATGGAATGTCATGCCTTGGAATGAAATGTCATAGAATTGAACATCATGGAATGGAATGTCATGTCATGGAATGGAATGTCATTGAATCGAATGAATTGTCAGGGATTTGAATGTCATGTCAAGGAATGTCATCTCATGGAATGGAATGCCATGCCATGGAATAGAATTTCATGTAATTTACTGTCATAGAATGGAATGTCATGGAATGGAATGTCATGGAATGGAATGTCCTGGAATGGAAAGTCATTGAATGGAAAGGAACATCAGGGAATGGAATGGATGGTCATGTCAATGAATGCAATCGCATGTCATGGAATGGAATGGAATGTCATGGAATGGAATGAACTGTCATGGAATGGAATGGAATGGAATGTCATGGAATGTAATGTTATTGAATAGAATGGAACCTCAGGGAATGGAATGAATGTCATATTATGGAATGGAATATTATGTCATGGCATGGAATGGAATGTCTTGGAATGGAATGGTGTTGAATGGAATGAAACGTCGAAGAATGGAATGGAATGCCATGTCAAAGAAGAGAATGTTATGTCATGGAATAGAATAGAATGGAATGGAATGACATGTTATTGAATGGAATGTCATGGAATGGAATGTTATGGAATGGAATGTCATGGAATGGAATGGAATGTCATGGAATGGAATGTTATTGAATGGAATGGAATGTCGGGGAATGGAATGGAATGTCATGTTAATGAATAGAATGTTATGTCATCGAATGGAATGGAATGTCATATTATAAAATGGAATATCATGACATGTCATTGAATGGAATGGGATGTTGTGGAATGGAATTAAATGTCAGATCTTGGAATGCAATGCCATGTCATGAAATGGTATGTAATGGAATGTCATGAAATTTAGTGGAATGTAATGGAATGGAATTTCATGGAATTGAAAGTCATCTCATGGAATTTCATGAAATGGAATGAGATTTCATGTAATGGAATGGCATGTCATGGAATGGAAATTCATGTTGTGGAATGGAATGTCATGTCATGTGATGGATTGTCATGTCATGGAATGGAACGTAATATCATGGAATGGAACGTAATGTCATGAAATGGAATGTCATGGATTGTCATGTCATGGAATGGAATGGAATGTCATGGAATGGAATGGAATGTTATGTCATTGAATGGATGGAATGTCAGGGAATGGAATGGAATGTCTTGTCAATGAATGGAATGTTATATCATGGAATGGAATGGAATGTCATGTTATGGAATGGAATGTCATGGAATGGAATGTTATTGAATGGAGTGGAACATCGGGGAATGAAATGGAATGTCATATCAATGATTAGAATGTTATGTCATGGAATGGAATGGAATGTCATGTTCTGCAATGGAATGTCATTACATGTCATTGAATGGAATGGGATGTCACGGAATGGAATTGAATGTCATATCATGGAATGGAATGTCATGTCATGAAATGGAATGTACTGGATTGTCATGAAATCTAGTAGAATGTCATGGAATGGAATGTCATGGAATGGAATGTCATCTCATGGAATATGAATAGAATGGAATGGGATGTCATGTCATGTAATGGAATAGCATGTCTTGGAATGGAAATTCATGTCATGGAATGGAAATTCTTGTCATGGAAGGGAATGACATGTCATGGAATGTCATGTCTTGGAATGGAATTTCTTGTCATGGAATGGAATGGAATGTCATGAAATGGAATGTCGTGGAATGGAATGTCATGGATTGGAATATCATGTCATGGAATGTCATGCCTTGGAATGAAATGTCATAGAATTGAACATCATGGAATGGAATGTCATGCCATGGAATGGAATGTCATTGAATCGAATGAATTGTCAGGGATTTGAATGTCATGTCAAGGAATGTCATCTCATGGAATGGAATGCCATGCCATGGAATAGAATTTCACGTAATTTACTGTCATAGAATGGAATGTCATGGAATGGAATGTCATGGAATGGAATGTCATGGAATGGAAAGTCATTGAATGGAAAGGAACATCAGGGAATGGAATGGATGGTCATGTCAATGAATGCAATCGCATGTCATGGAATGGAATGAAATGTCATGGAATGGAATGAACTGTCATGGAATGGAATGGAATGGAATGTCATGGAATGTAATGTTATTGAATAGAATGGAACCTCAGGGAATGGAATGAATGTCATATTATGGAATGGAATATTATGTCATGGCATGGAATGGAATGTCTTGGAATGGAATGGTGTTGAATGGAATGGAACGTCGAAGAATGGAATGGAATGCCATGTCAAAGAAGAGAATGTTATGTCATGGAATAGAATAGAATGGAATGGAATGTCATGTTATAGAATGGAATGTCATGGAATGGAATGGAATGTCATGGAATGGAATGTTATTGAATGGAATGGAACGTTGAGGAATGGAATGGATTGTCATGTGAATGATTAGAATGTTATGTCATGGAATGTAATGTAATGGAATAGAATTTCTTGGAATGGAATTTCATCTCATGGAATTAGATGGAATGGAATGGTATGTCATGTCATGTAATGGAATGCCATGTCATGAAATGGTATGTAATGGAATGTCATGAAATTTAGTGGAATGTAATGGAATGGAATTTCATGGAATTGAAAGTCATCTCATGGAATTTCATGAAATGGAATGAGATTTCATGTAATGGAATGGCATGTCATGGAATGGAAATTCATGTTGTGGAATGGAATGTCATGTCATGTGATGGATTGTCATGTCATGGAATGGAACGTAATATCATGGAATGGAACGTAATGTCATGAAATGGAATGTCATGGATTGTCATGTCATGGAATGGAATGGAATGTCATGGAATGGAATGGAATGTTATGTCATTGAATGGATGGAATGTCAGGGAATGGAATGGAATGTCTTGTCAATGAATAGAATGTTATATCATGGAATGGAATGGAATGTCATGTTATGGAATGGAATGTCATGGAATGGAATGTTATTGAATGGAGTGGAACATCGGGGAATGAAATGGAATGTCATATCAATGATTAGAATGTTATGTCATGGAATGGAATGGAATGTCATGTTCTGCAATGGAATGTCATTACATGTCATTGAATGGAATGGGATGTCACGGAATAGAATTGAATGTCATATCATGGAATGGAATGTCATGTCATGAAATGGAATGTACTGGATTGTCATGAAATCTAGTAGAATGTCATGGAATGGAATGTCATCTCATGGAATATGAATAGAATGGAATGTGGTGTCATGTCATGTAATGGAATAGCATGTCTTGGAATGGAAATTCATGTCATGGAATGGAAATTCTTGTCATGGAAGGGAATGACATGTCATGGAATGTCATGTCATGGAATGGAATTTCTTGTCATGGAATGGAATGGAATGTCATGGAATGGAATGGAATGTCTGGTCATGGAATGGAATGTCATGTAATTGAAAGTCTTGGAATGGAATGTCATGTCATGGAATGGAATGGAATGTCAAGAAATGGAATGTCATGTCATGGAATGGAATGGAATGTCTGGTCATGGAATGGAATGTCATGTAATTGAAAGTCTTGGAATGGAATGTCATGTCATGGAATGGAATGGAATGTCAAGAAATGGAATGTCATGTCATGGAATGGAATTTCTTGTCATGGAATGGAATGGAATGTCATGAAATGGAATGTCGTGGAATGGAATGTCATGGATTGGAATATCATGTCATGGAATGTCATGCCTTGGAATGAAATGTCATAGAATTGAACATCATGGACTGGAATGTCATGTCATGGAATGGAATGTCATTGAATCGAAGAATTGTCAGGGATTTGAATGTCATATCAAGGAATGTCATCTAATGGAATGGAATGCCATGCCATGGAATGGAATTTCATGTAATTTACTGTCATAGAATGGAATGTCATGGAATGGAATGGAATGTCATGGAATATAATGTTATTGAATAGAATACAACCTCAGGGAATGGAATGAATGCCATATTATGGAATGGAATATTATGGAATGGAATGGAATGGAATGGAATGTCTTGGAATGGAATGTTATTGAATGGAATGGAACGTCGAGGAATGGAACGGAATGCCATGTCAAAGAAGAAAATGTTATGTCAGGAATGGAATAGAATGTCATGGAATGGAATGTTATTGAATGGAATGGAATGTCATGTCAATGATTAGAATGTTATGTCATGGAATGGAATGCAACTGAATAGAATTTCTTGGAATGGAATTTCATCTCATGGAATTAGATGGTATGGAATGGTATGTCATGTCATGTAATGGTATGTCATGTCATGTAATGGTATGTCATGTCATGGAATGGAAATTCATGTCATGGAATGGAAATTCATATCATGGAATGGAATGTCATGTCATGGAATGTCATGTCAAAGAATGGAACATCATGTCAAAGAATGGAATGTCGTGTCTTGCAATAGAATGTAATGTCATGGAATGGAATGTCATGAAAAGGTGTGTCATGGAATGGAATGTCATGGAATGGGATGTTATTGAATGTAATAGAAACTCAGTGAATAGATTGAATGCCATGTCATGTCAACGAATAGAATGTTATGTCATGGAATGGAATGGAATGTCATGTTATTGAATGGAATGTCATGGAATGGAATGTTATGGAATGGAATGTCATGGAATGGAATGGAATGTCATGGAATGGAATGTTATTGAATGGAATGGAATGTCGGGGAATGGAATGGAATGTCATGTTAATGAATAGAATGTCATGTCATGGAATGGAATGGAATGTCATGTTATAAAATGGAATATCATGACATGTCATTGAATGGAATGGGATGTTGTGGAATGGAATTAAATGTCAGATCTTGGAATGGAATGCCATGTCGTGAAATGGTATGTAATGGAATGTCATGAAAGTTAGTGGAATGTAATGGAATGGAATTTCATGGAATTGAAAGTCATCTCATGGAATTTCATGAAATGGAATGAGATTTCATGTAATGGAATGGCATGTCATGGAATGGAAATTCATGTTGTGGAATGGAATGTCATGTCATGTGATGGATTGTCATGTCATGGAATGGAACGTAATGTCATGAAATGGAATGTCATGGATTGTCATGTCATGGAATGGAATGGAATGTCATGGAATGGAATGGAATGTTATGTCATTGAATGAATGGAATGTCAGGGAATGGAATGGAATGTCTTGTCAATGAATGGAATGTTATATCATGGAATGGAATGGAATGTCATGTTATGGAATGGAATGTCATGGAATGGAATGTTATTGAATGGAGTGGAACATCGGGGAATGACAATTGATTCTTTCATTGTCATATCAATGATTAGAATGTTATGTCATGGAATGGAATGGAATGTCATGTTCTGCAATGGAATGTCATTACATGTCATTGAATGGAATGGGATGTCACGGAATGGAATTGAATGTCATATCATGGAATAGAATGTCATGTCATGAAATGGAATGTACTGGATTGTCATGAAATCTAGTAGAATGTCATGGAATGGAATGTCATGGAATGGAATGTCATCTCATGGAATATGAATAGAATGGAATGGGATGTCATGTCATGTAATGGAATAGCATGTCTTGGAATGGAAATTCATGTCATGGAATGGAAATTCTTGTCATGGAAGGGAATGACATGTCATGGAATGTCATGTCATGGAATGGAATTTCTTGTCATGGAATGGAATGGAATGTCATGAAATGGAATGTCGTGGAATGGAATGTCATGGATTGGAATATCATGTCATGGAATGTCATGCCTTGGAATGAAATGTCATAGAATTGAACATCATGGAATGGAATGTCATGTCATGGAATGGAATGTCATTGAATCGAATGAATTGTCAGGGATTTGAATGTCATGTCAAGGAATGTCATCTCATGGAATGGAATGCCATGCCATGGAATAGAATTTCATGTAATTTACTGTCATAGAATGGAATGTCATGGAATGGAATGTCATGGAATGGAATGTCCTGGAATGGAAAGTCATTGAATGGAAAGGAACATCAGGGAATGGAATGGATGGTCATGTCAATGAATGCAATCGCATGTCATGGAATGGAATGGAATGTCATGGAATGGAATGAACTGTCATGGAATGGAATGGAATGGAATGTCATGGAATGTAATGTTATTGAATAGAATGGAACCTCAGGGAATGGAATGAATGTCATATTATGGAATGGAATATTATGTCATGGCATGGAATGGAATGTCTTGGAATGGAATGGTGTCGAATGGAATGAAACGTCGAAGAATGGAATGGAATGCCATGTCAAAGAAGAGAATGTTATGTCATGGAATAGAATAGAATGGAATGGAATGTCATGTTATTGAATGGAATGTCATGGAATGGAATGTTATGGAATGGAATGTCATGGAATGGAATGGAATGTCATGGAATGGAATGTTATTGAATGGAATGGAATGTCGGGGAATGGAATGGAATGTCATGTTAATGAATAGAATGTTATGTCATGGAATGGAATGGAATGTCATGTTATAAAATGGAATATCATGACATGTCATTGAATGGAATGGGATGTTGTGGAATGGAATTAAATGTCAGATCTTGGAATGCAATGCCATGTCATGAAATGGTATGTAATGGAATGTCATGAAATTTAGTGGAATGTAATGGAATGGAATTTCATGGAATTGAAAGTCATCTCATGGAATTTCATGAAATGGAATGAGATTTCATGTAATGGAATGGCATGTCATGGAATGGAAATTCATGTTGTGGAATGGAATGTCATGTCATGTGATGGATTGTCATGTCATGGAATGGAACGTAATATCATGGAATGGAACGTAATGTCATGAAATGGAATGTCATGGATTGTCATGTCATGGAATGGAATGGAATGTCATGGAATGGAATGGAATGTTATGTCATTGAATGGATGGAATGTCAGGGAATGGAATGGAATGTCTTATCAATGAATGGAATGTTATATCATGGAATGGAATGGAATGTCATGTTATGGAATGGAATGTCATGGAATGGAATGTTATTGAATGGAGTGGAACATCGGGGAATGAAATGGAATGTCATATCAATGATTAGAATGTTATGTCATGGAATGGAATGGAATGTCATGTTCTGCAATGGAATGTCATTACATGTCATTGAATGGAATGGGATGTCACGGAATGGAATTGAATGTCATATCATGGAATGGAATGTCATGTCATGAAATGGAATGTACTGGATTGTCATGAAATCTAGTAGAATGTCATGGAATGGAATGTCATGGAATGGAATGTCATCTCATGGAATATGAATAGAATGGAATGGGATGTCATGTCATGTAATGGAATAGCATGTCTTGGAATGGAAATTCATGTCATGGAATGGAAATTCTTGTCATGGAAGGGAATGACATGTCATGGAATGTCATGTCATGGAATGGAATTTCTTGTCATGGAATGGAATGGAATGTCATGAAATGGAATGTCGTGGAATGGAATGTCATTGAATCGAATGAATTGTCAGGGATTTGAATGTCATATCAAGGAATGTCATCTAATGGAATGGAATGCCATGCCATGGAATGGAATTTCATGTAATTTACTGTCATAGAATGGAATGTCATGGAATGGAATGGAATGTCATGGAATATAATGTTATTGAATAGAATACAACCTCAGGGAATGGAATGAATGCCATATTATGGAATGGAATATTATGGAATGGAATGGAATGGAATGGAATGTCTTGGAATGGAATGTTATTGAATGGAATGGAACGTCGAGGAATGGAACGGAATGCCATGTCAAAGAAGAAAATGTTATGTCAGGAATGGAATAGAATGTCATGGAATGGAATGTTATTGAATGGAATGGAATGTCATGTCAATGATTAGAATGTTATGTCATGGAATGGAATGCAACTGAATAGAATTTCTTGGAATGGAATTTCATCTCATGGAATTAGATGGTATGGAATGGTATGTCATGTCATGTAATGGTATGTCATGTCATGTAATGGTATGTCATGTCATGGAATGGAAATTCATGTCATGGAATGGAAATTCATATCATGGAATGGAATGTCATGTCATGGAATGTCATGTCAAAGAATGGAACATCATGTCAAAGAATGGAATGTCGTGTCTTGCAATAGAATGTAATGTCATGGAATGGAATGTCATGAAAAGGTGTGTCATGGAATGGAATGTCATGGAATGGGATGTTATTGAATGTAATAGAAACTCAGTGAATAGATTGAATGCCATGTCATGTCAACGAATAGAATGTTATGTCATGGAATGGAATGGAATGTCATGTTATTGAATGGAATGTCATGGAATGGAATGTTATGGAATGGAATGTCATGGAATGGAATGGAATGTCATGGAATGGAATGTTATTGAATGGAATGGAATGTCGGGGAATGGAATGGAATGTCATGTTAATGAATAGAATGTTATGTCATGGAATGGAATGGAATGTCATGTTATAAAATGGAATATCATGACATGTCATTGAATGGAATGGGATGTTGTGGAATGGAATTAAATGTCAGATCTTGGAATGGAATGCCATGTCGTGAAATGGTATGTAATGGAATGTCATGAAATTTAGTGGAATGTAATGGAATGGAATTTCATGGAATTGAAAGTCATCTCATGGAATTTCATGAAATGGAATGAGATTTCATGTAATGGAATGGCATGTCATGGAATGGAAATTCATGTTGTGGAATGGAATGTCATGTCATGTGATGGATTGTCATGTCATGGAATGGAACGTAATGTCATGAAATGGAATGTCATGGATTGTCATGTCATGGAATGGAATGGAATGTCATGGAATGGAATGGAATGTTATGTCATTGAATGGATGGAATGTCAGGGAATGGAATGGAATGTCTTGTCAATGAATGGAATGTTATATCATGGAATGGAATGGAATGTCATGTTATGGAATGGAATGTCATGGAATGGAATGTTATTGAATGGAGTGGAACATCGGGGAATGACAATTGATTCTTTCATTGTCATATCAATGATTAGAATGTTATGTCATGGAATGGAATGGAATGTCATGTTCTGCAATGGAATGTCATTACATGTCATTGAATGGAATGGGATGTCACGGAATGGAATTGAATGTCATATCATGGAATAGAATGTCATGTCATGAAATGGAATGTACTGGATTGTCATGAAATCTAGTAGAATGTCATGGAATGGAATGTCATGGAATGGAATGTCATCTCATGGAATATGAATAGAATGGAATGGGATGTCATGTCATGTAATGGAATAGCATGTCTTGGAATGGAAATTCATGTCATGGAATGGAAATTCTTGTCATGGAAGGGAATGACATGTCATGGAATGTCATGTCATGGAATGGAATTTCTTGTCATGGAATGGAATGGAATGTCATGAAATGGAATGTCGTGGAATGGAATGTCATGGATTGGAATATCATGTCATGGAATGTCATGCCTTGGAATGAAATGTCATAGAATTGAACATCATGGAATGGAATGTCATGTCATGGAATGGAATGTCATTGAATCGAATGAATTGTCAGGGATTTGAATGTCATGTCAAGGAATGTCATCTCATGGAATGGAATGCCATGCCATGGAATAGAATTTCATGTAATTTACTGTCATAGAATGGAATGTCATGGAATGGAATGTCATGGAATGGAATGTCCTGGAATGGAAAGTCATTGAATGGAAAGGAACATCAGGGAATGGAATGGATGGTCATGTCAATGAATGCAATCGCATGTCATGGAATGGAATGGAATGTCATGGAATGGAATGAACTGTCATGGAATGGAATGGAATGGAATGTCATGGAATGTAATGTTATTGAATAGAATGGAACCTCAGGGAATGGAATGAATGTCATATTATGGAATGGAATATTATGTCATGGCATGGAATGGAATGTCTTGGAATGGAATGGTGTTGAATGGAATGAAACGTCGAAGAATGGAATGGAATGCCATGTCAAAGAAGAGAATGTTATGTCATGGAATAGAATAGAATGGAATGGAATGTCATGTTATAGAATGGAATGTCATGGAATGGAATGGAATGTCATGGAATGGAATGTTATTGAATGGAATGGAACGTTGAGGAATGGAATGGATTGTCATGTGAATGATTAGAATGTTATGTCATGGAATGTAATGTAATGGAATAGAATTTCTTGGAATGGAATTTCATCTCATGGAATTAGATGGAATGGAATGGTATGTCATGTCATGTAATGGAATGCCATGTCATGAAATGGTATGTAATGGAATGTCATGAAATTTAGTGGAATGTAATGGAATGGAATTTCATGGAATTGAAAGTCATCTCATGGAATTTCATGAAATGGAATGAGATTTCATGTAATGGAATGGCATGTCATGGAATGGAAATTCATGTTGTGGAATGGAATGTCATGTCATGTGATGGATTGTCATGTCATGGAATGGAACGTAATATCATGGAATGGAACGTAATGTCATGAAATGGAATGTCATGGATTGTCATGTCATGGAATGGAATGGAATGTCATGGAATGGAATGGAATGTTATGTCATTGAATGGATGGAATGTCAGGGAATGGAATGGAATGTCTTGTCAATGAATAGAATGTTATATCATGGAATGGAATGGAATGTCATGTTATGGAATGGAATGTCATGGAATGGAATGTTATTGAATGGAGTGGAACATCAGGGAATGAAATGGAATGTCATATCAATGATTAGAATGTTATGTCATGGAATGGAATGGAATGTCATGTTCTGCAATGGAATGTCATTACATGTCATTGAATGGAATGGGATGTCACGGAATGGAATTGAATGTCATATCATGGAATGGAATGTCATGTCATGAAATGGAATGTACTGGATTGTCATGAAATCTAGTAGAATGTCATGGAATGGAATGTCATCTCATGGAATATGAATAGAATGGAATGGGATGTCATGTCATGTAATGGAATAGCATGTCTTGGAATGGAAATTCATGTCATGGAATGGAAATTCTTGTCATGGAAGGGAATGACATGTCATGGAATGTCATGTCATGGAATGGAATTTCTAGTCATGGAATGGAATGGAATGTCATGGAATGAAATGGAATGTCTGGTCATGGAATGGAATGTCATGTAATTGAATGTCTTGGAATGGAATGTCATGTCATGGAATGGAATGGAATGTCAAGAAATGGAATGTCATGTCATGGAATGTCATGTCATGGAATGGAATTTCATGTCACGTTATGGAATGGAGTGCCTTGGAATGGAATGTCATGGATAGTCATGCCATGGAATGGAATGTCATGGAATGGAATGGAATGTCATGGAATGGAATTCAATGTCATGGAATGGAATGGAATGTCATGGAATGGAATGTCATGGAATGTCATGTCATGGAATGCAATGTCATGTCATGGATTGGAATCTCATGGAATGGAATGGACTGTCAGAGAATTGAATGAAATATCATGCCAACGAATGGATGTCACGTCATGGAATGGAAAAGAATGCCATACTTTGGAAAGGAATGTCATGACATGTCATTGAATGGCATGGAATGTCATGGAATGGAATGGAATGTCCTATCATGGAGTGGAATGTCATATCATGAAATGAAATGTAATGGAATGTCATGAAATGTAGTGGAATCTAACGGAATGGAATGTTTTGGAATGGTATGTCTTGTCATGGAATGGAATACCATGTCATGGAATGGTATGTCTTGTCATGGAATGGAATACCATGTCATGGAGTGGAATGTCATGTCATGGAATGGAATTTAATGTAATTGAATGTCTTGAAATGTAATGTCATGGAATGGAATGTCAAGTCATGGAATGAATGGAATTGTCAAGAAATGTAATGTCATGTCATGGAATGTCATGTCATGGAATGTCTTGTCATGGAATGTCATGTCATGGAATGGCATGGAATGTCATGGAATGGAATGGAATGTCTGGTCATGGAATGGAATGTCATGTAATTGAAAGTCTTGGAATGGAATGTCATGTCATGGAATGGAATGGAATGTCAAGAAATGGAATGTCATGTCATGGAATGTCATGTCATGGAATGGAATGTTATTGAATGGAATGGAATGTCGGGGAATGGAATGGAATGTCATGTTAATGAATAGAATGTTATGTCATGGAATGGAATGGAATGTTATGTAATGGAATGGAATGTCATGGAATGGAATGTTATTGAATGGAGTGGAACATCGGGGAATGAAATGGAATGTCATATCAGTGATTAGAATGTTATGTCATGGAATGGAATGGAATGTCATGTTCTGCAATGGAATGTCATTACATGTCATTGAATGGAATTGAATGTCACGGAATGGAATTGAATGTCATATCATGGAATGGAATGTCATGTCATGAAATGGAATGTACTGGATTGTCATGAAATCTAGTAGAATGGAATGGGATGTCATGTCATGTAATGGAATAGCATGTCTTGGAATGGAAATTCATGTCATGGAATGGAAATTCTTGTCATGGAAGGGAATGACATGCCATGGAATGTCATGTCAAAGAATGGAACATCATGTCAAAGAATGGAATGTCGTGTCTTGCAATAGAATGTAATGTCATGGAATGGAATGTCATGAAAAGGTGTGTCATGGAATGGAATGTCATGGAATGGGATGTTATTGAATGTAATAGAAACTCAGTGAATAGATTGAATGCCATGTCATGTCAACGAATAGAATGTTATGTCATGGAATGGAATGGAATGTCATGTTATTGAATGGAATGTCATGGAATGGAATGTTATGGAATGGAATATCATGGAATGGAATGGAATGTCATGGAATGGAATGTTATTGAACGGAATGGAATGTCGGGGAATGGAATGGAATGTCATGTTAATGAATAGAATGTTATGTCATGGAATGGAATGGAATGTCATGTTATAAAATGGAATATCATGACATGTCATTGAATGGAATGGGATGTTGTGGAATGGAATTAAATGTCAGATCTTGGAATGGAATGCCATGTCATGAAATGGTATGTAATGGAATGTCATGAAATTTTGTGGAATGTAATGGAATGGAATTTCATGGAATTGAAAGTCATCTCAAGGAATTTCATGAAATGGAATGAGATTTCATGTAATGGAATGGCATGTCATGGAATGGAAATTCATGTTGTGGAATGGAATGTCATGTCATGTGATGGATTGTCATGTCATGGAATGGAACGTAATGTCATGAAATGGAATGTCATGGATTGTCATGTCATGGAATGGAATGGAATGTCATGGAATGGAATGGAATGTTATGTCATTGAATGGATGGAATGTCAGGGAATGGAATGGAATGTCTTGTCAATGAATAGAATGTTATATCATGGAATGGAATGGAATGTCATGTTATGGAATGGAATGTCATGGAATGGAATGTTATTGAATGGAGTGGAACATCGGGGAATGACAATTGATTCTTTCATTGTCATATCAATGATTAGAATGTTATGTCATGGAATGGAATGGAATGTCATGTTCTGCAATGGAATGTCATTACATGTCATTGAATGGAATGGGATGTCACGGAATGGAATTGAATGTCATATCATGGAATAGAATGTCATGTCATGAAATGGAATGTACTGGATTGTCATGAAATCTAGTAGAATGTCATGGAATGGAATGTCATGGAATGGAATGTCATCTCATGGAATATGAATAGAATGGAATGGGATGTCATGTCATGTAATGGAATAGCATGTCTTGGAATGGAAATTCATGTCATGGAATGGAAATTCTTGTCATGGAAGGGAATGACATGTCATGGAATGTCATGTCATGGAATGGAATTTCTTGTCATGGAATGGAATGGAATGTCATGAAATGGAATGTCGTGGAATGGAATGTCATGGATTGGAATATCATGTCATGGAATGTCATGCCTTGGAATGAAATGTCATAGAATTGAACATCATGGAATGGAATGTCATGCCATGGAATGGAATGTCATTGAATCGAATGAATTGTCAGGGATTTGAATGTCATGTCAAGGAATGTCATCTCATGGAATGGAATGCCATGCCATGGAATAGAATTTCACGTAATTTACTGTCATAGAATGGAATGCCATGGAATGGAATGTCATGGAATGGAATGTCATGGAATGGAAAGTCATTGAATGGAAAGGAACATCAGGGAATGGAATGGATGGTCATGTCAATGAATGCAATCGCATGTCATGGAATGGAATGAAATGTCATGGAATGGAATGAACTGTCATGGAATGGAATGGAATGGAATGTCATGGAATGTAATGTTATTGAATAGAATGGAACCTCAGGGAATGGAATGAATGTCATATTATGGAATGGAATATTATGTCATGGCATGGAATGGAATGTCTTGGAATGGAATGGTGTTGAATGGAATGGAACGTCGAAGAATGGAATGGAATGCCATGTCAAAGAAGAGAATGTTATGTCATGGAATAGAATAGAATGGAATGGAATGTCATGTTATAGAATGGAATGTCATGGAATGGAATGGAATGTCATGGAATGGAATGTTATTGAATGGAATGGAACGTTGAGGAATGGAATGGATTGTCATGTGAATGATTAGAATGTTATGTCATGGAATGTAATGTAATGGAATAGAATTTCTTGGAATGGAATTTCATCTCATGGAATTAGATGGAATGGAATGGTATGTCATGTCATGTAATGGAATGCCATGTCATGAAATGGTATGTAATGGAATGTCATGAAATTTAGTGGAATGTAATGGAATGGAATTTCATGGAATTGAAAGTCATCTCATGGAATTTCATGAAATGGAATGAGATTTCATGTAATGGAATGGCATGTCATGGAATGGAAATTCATGTTGTGGAATGGAATGTCATGTCATGTGATGGATTGTCATGTCATGGAATGGAACGTAATATCATGGAATGGAACGTAATGTCATGAAATGGAATGTCATGGATTGTCATGTCATGGAATGGAATGGAATGTCATGGAATGGAATGGAATGTTATGTCATTGAATGGATGGAATGTCAGGGAATGGAATGGAATGTCTTGTCAATGAATAGAATGTTATATCATGGAATGGAATGGAATGTCATGTTATGGAATGGAATGTCATGGAATGGAATGTTATTGAATGGAGTGGAACATCGGGGAATGAAATGGAATGTCATATCAATGATTAGAATGTTATGTCATGGAATGGAATGGAATGTCATGTTCTGCAATGGAATGTCATTACATGTCATTGAATGGAATGGGATGTCACGGAATAGAATTGAATGTCATATCATGGAATGGAATGTCATGTCATGAAATGGAATGTACTGGATTGTCATGAAATCTAGTAGAATGTCATGGAATGGAATGTCATCTCATGGAATATGAATAGAATGGAATGTGGTGTCATGTCATGTAATGGAATAGCATGTCTTGGAATGGAAATTCATGTCATGGAATGGAAATTCTTGTCATGGAAGGGAATGACATGTCATGGAATGTCATGTCATGGAATGGAATTTCTTGTCATGGAATGGAATGGAATGTCATGGAATGGAATGGAATGTCTGGTCATGGAATGGAATGTCATGTAATTGAAAGTCTTGGAATGGAATGTCATGTCATGGAATGGAATGGAATGTCAAGAAATGGAATGTCATGTCATGGAATGTCATGTCATGGAATGGAATTTCATGTCACGTTATGGAATGGAGTGCCTTGGAATGGAATGTCATGGATAGTCATGCCATGGAATGGAATGTCATGGAATGGAATGGAATGTCATGGAATGGAATTCAATGTCATGGAATGGAATGGAATGTCATGGAATGGAATGTCATGGAATGTCATGTCATGGAATGGAATGTCATGTCATGGATTGGAATCTCATGGAATGGAATGGACTGTCAGAGAATTGAATGAAATATCATGCCAACGAATGGATGTCACGTCATGGAATGGAAAAGAATGCCATACTTTGGAAAGGAATGTCATGACATGTCATTGAATGGCATGGAATGTCATGGAATGGAATGGAATGTCCTATCATGGAGTGGAATGTCATATCATGAAATGAAATGTAATGGAATGTCATGAAATGTAGTGGAATCTAACGGAATGGAATGTTTTGGAATGGTATGTCTTGTCATGGAATGGAATACCATGTCATGGAGTGGAATGTCATGTCATGGAATGGAATTTAATGTAATTGAATGTCTTGAAATGTAATGTCATGGAATGGAATGTCAAGTCATGGAATGAATGGAATTGTCAAGAAATGTAATGTCATGTCATGGAATGTCATGTCATGGAATGTCTTGTCATGGAATGTCATGTCATGGAATGGCATGGAATGTCATGGAATGGAATGGAATGTCTGGTCATGGAATGGAATGTCATGTAATTGAAAGTCTTGGAATGGAATGTCATGTCATGGAATGGAATGGAATGTCAAGAAATGGAATGTGATGTCATGGAATGTCATGTCATGGAATGGAATGTTATTGAATGGAATGGAATGTCGGGGAATGGAATGGAATGTCATGTTAATGAATAGAATGTTATGTCATGGAATGGAATGGAATGTCATGTAATGGAATGGAATGTCATGGAATGGAATGTTATTGAATGGAGTGGAACATCGGGGAATGAAATGGAATGTCATATCAATGATTAGAATGTTATGTCATGGAATGGAATGGAATGTCATGTTCTGCAATGGAATGTCATTACATGTCATTGAATGGAATGGGATGTCACGGAATGGAATTGAATGTCATATCATGGAATGGAATGTCATGTCATGAAATGGAATGTACTGGATTGTCATGAAATCTAGTAGAATGTCATGGAATGGAATGTCATGGAATGGAATGTCATCTCATGGAATATGAATAGAATGGAATGGGATGTCATGTCATGTAATGGAATAGCATGTCTTGGAATGGAAATTCATGTCATGGAATGGAAATTCTTGTCATGGAAGGGAATGACATGTCATGGAATGTCATGTCATGGAATGGAATTTCTTGTCATGGAATGGAATGGAATGTCATGAAATGGAATGTCGTGGAATGGAATGTCATTGAATCGAATGAATTGTCAGGGATTTGAATGTCATATCAAGGAATGTCATCTAATGGAATGGAATGCCATGCCATGGAATGGAATTTCATGTAATTTACTGTCATAGAATGGAATGTCATGGAATGGAATGGAATGTCATGGAATATAATGTTATTGAATAGAATACAACCTCAGGGAATGGAATGAATGCCATATTATGGAATGGAATATTATGGAATGGAATGGAATGGAATGGAATGTCTTGGAATGGAATGTTATTGAATGGAATGGAACGTCGAGGAATGGAACGGAATGCCATGTCAAAGAAGAAAATGTTATGTCAGGAATGGAATAGAATGTCATGGAATGGAATGTTATTGAATGGAATGGAATGTCATGTCAATGATTAGAATGTTATGTCATGGAATGGAATGCAACTGAATAGAATTTCTTGGAATGGAATTTCATCTCATGGAATTAGATGGTATGGAATGGTATGTCATGTCATGTAATGGTATGTCATGTCATGTAATGGTATGTCATGTCATGGAATGGAAATTCATGTCATGGAATGGAAATTCATATCATGGAATGGAATGTCATGTCATGGAATGTCATGTCAAAGAATGGAACATCATGTCAAAGAATGGAATGTCGTGTCTTGCAATAGAATGTAATGTCATGGAATGGAATGTCATGAAAAGGTGTGTCATGGAATGGAATGTCATGGAATGGGATGTTATTGAATGTAATAGAAACTCAGTGAATAGATTGAATGCCATGTCATGTCAACGAATAGAATGTTATGTCATGGAATGGAATGGAATGTCATGTTATTGAATGGAATGTCATGGAATGGAATGTTATGGAATGGAATGTCATGGAATGGAATGGAATGTCATGGAATGGAATGTTATTGAATGGAATGGAATGTCGGGGAATGGAATGGAATGTCATGTTAATGAATAGAATGTTATGTCATGGAATGGAATGGAATGTCATGTTATAAAATGGAATATCATGACATGTCATTGAATGGAATGGGATGTTGTGGAATGGAATTAAATGTCAGATCTTGGAATGGAATGCCATGTCGTGAAATGGTATGTAATGGAATGTCATGAAATTTAGTGGAATGTAATGGAATGGAATTTCATGGAATTGAAAGTCATCTCATGGAATTTCATGAAATGGAATGAGATTTCATGTAATGGAATGGCATGTCATGGAATGGAAATTCATGTTGTGGAATGGAATGTCATGTCATGTGATGGATTGTCATGTCATGGAATGGAACGTAATATCATGGAATGGAACGTAATGTCATGAAATGGAATGTCATGGATTGTCATGTCATGGAATGGAATGGAATGTCATGGAATGGAATGGAATGTTATGTCATTGAATGGATGGAATGTCAGGGAATGGAATGGAATGTCTTGTCAATGAATAGAATGTTATATCATGGAATGGAATGGAATGTCATGTTATGGAATGGAATGTCATGGAATGGAATGTTATTGAATGGAGTGGAACATCAGGGAATGAAATGGAATGTCATATCAATGATTAGAATGTTATGTCATGGAATGGAATGGAATGTCATGTTCTGCAATGGAATGTCATTACATGTCATTGAATGGAATGGGATGTCACGGAATGGAATTGAATGTCATATCATGGAATGGAATGTCATGTCATGAAATGGAATGTACTGGATTGTCATGAAATCTAGTAGAATGTCATGGAATGGAATGTCATCTCATGGAATATGAATAGAATGGAATGGGATGTCATGTCATGTAATGGAATAGCATGTCTTGGAATGGAAATTCATGTCATGGAATGGAAATTCTTGTCATGGAAGGGAATGACATGTCATGGAATGTCATGTCATGGAATGGAATTTCTAGTCATGGAATGGAATGGAATGTCATGGAATGAAATGGAATGTCTGGTCATGGAATGGAATGTCATGTAATTGAAAGTCTTGGAATGGAATGTCATGTCATGGAATGGAATGGAATGTCAAGAAATGGAATGTCATGTCATGGAATGTCATGTCATGGAATGGAATTTCATGTCACGTTATGGAATGGAGTGCCTTGGAATGGAATGTCATGGATAGTCATGCCATGGAATGGAATGTCATGGAATGGAATGGAATGTCATGGAATGGAATTCAATGTCATGGAATGGAATGGAATGTCATGGAATGGAATGTCATGGAATGTCATGTCATGGAATGCAATGTCATGTCATGGATTGGAATCTCATGGAATGGAATGGACTGTCAGAGAATTGAATGAAATATCATGCCAACGAATGGATGTCACGTCATGGAATGGAAAAGAATGCCATACTTTGGAAAGGAATGTCATGACATGTCATTGAATGGCATGGAATGTCATGGAATGGAATGGAATGTCCTATCATGGAGTGGAATGTCATATCATGAAATGAAATGTAATGGAATGTCATGAAATGTAGTGGAATCTAACGGAATGGAATGTTTTGGAATGGTATGTCTTGTCATGGAATGGAATACCATGTCATGGAATGGTATGTCTTGTCATGGAATGGAATACCATGTCATGGAGTGGAATGTCATGTCATGGAATGGAATTTAATGTAATTGAATGTCTTGAAATGTAATGTCATGGAATGGAATGTCAAGTCATGGAATGAATGGAATTGTCAAGAAATGTAATGTCATGTCATGGAATGTCATGTCATGGAATGTCTTGTCATGGAATGTCATGTCATGGAATGGCATGGAATGTCATGGAATGGAATGGAATGTCTGGTCATGGAATGGAATGTCATGTAATTGAAAGTCTTGGAATGGAATGTCATGTCATGGAATGGAATGGAATGTCAAGAAATGGAATGTCATGTCATGGAATGTCATGTCATGGAATGGAATGTTATTGAATGGAATGGAATGTCGGGGAATGGAATGGAATGTCATGTTAATGAATAGAATGTTATGTCATGGAATGGAATGGAATGTTATGTAATGGAATGGAATGTCATGGAATGGAATGTTATTGAATGGAGTGGAACATCGGGGAATGAAATGGAATGTCATATCAGTGATTAGAATGTTATGTCATGGAATGGAATGGAATGTCATGTTCTGCAATGGAATGTCATTACATGTCATTGAATGGAATTGAATGTCACGGAATGGAATTGAATGTCATATCATGGAATGGAATGTCATGTCATGAAATGGAATGTACTGGATTGTCATGAAATCTAGTAGAATGGAATGGGATGTCATGTCATGTAATGGAATAGCATGTCTTGGAATGGAAATTCATGTCATGGAATGGAAATTCTTGTCATGGAAGGGAATGACATGCCATGGAATGTCATGTCAAAGAATGGAACATCATGTCAAAGAATGGAATGTCGTGTCTTGCAATAGAATGTAATGTCATGGAATGGAATGTCATGAAAAGGTGTGTCATGGAATGGAATGTCATGGAATGGGATGTTATTGAATGTAATAGAAACTCAGTGAATAGATTGAATGCCATGTCATGTCAACGAATAGAATGTTATGTCATGGAATGGAATGGAATGTCATGTTATTGAATGGAATGTCATGGAATGGAATGTTATGGAATGGAATATCATGGAATGGAATGGAATGTCATGGAATGGAATGTTATTGAACGGAATGGAATGTCGGGGAATGGAATGGAATGTCATGTTAATGAATAGAATGTTATGTCATGGAATGGAATGGAATGTCATGTTATAAAATGGAATATCATGACATGTCATTGAATGGAATGGGATGTTGTGGAATGGAATTAAATGTCAGATCTTGGAATGGAATGCCATGTCATGAAATGGTATGTAATGGAATGTCATGAAATTTTGTGGAATGTAATGGAATGGAATTTCATGGAATTGAAAGTCATCTCAAGGAATTTCATGAAATGGAATGAGATTTCATGTAATGGAATGGCATGTCATGGAATGGAAATTCATGTTGTGGAATGGAATGTCATGTCATGTGATGGATTGTCATGTCATGGAATGGAACGTAATGTCATGAAATGGAATGTCATGGATTGTCATGTCATGGAATGGAATGGAATGTCATGGAATGGAATGGAATGTTATGTCATTGAATGGATGGAATGTCAGGGAATGGAATGGAATGTCTTGTCAATGAATAGAATGTTATATCATGGAATGGAATGGAATGTCATGTTATGGAATGGAATGTCATGGAATGGAATGTTATTGAATGGAGTGGAACATCGGGGAATGACAATTGATTCTTTCATTGTCATATCAATGATTAGAATGTTATGTCATGGAATGGAATGGAATGTCATGTTCTGCAATGGAATGTCATTACATGTCATTGAATGGAATGGGATGTCACGGAATGGAATTGAATGTCATATCATGGAATAGAATGTCATGTCATGAAATGGAATGTACTGGATTGTCATGAAATCTAGTAGAATGTCATGGAATGGAATGTCATGGAATGGAATGTCATCTCATGGAATATGAATAGAATGGAATGGGATGTCATGTCATGTAATGGAATAGCATGTCTTGGAATGGAAATTCATGTCATGGAATGGAAACTCTTGTCATGGAAGGGAATGACATGTCATGGAATGTCATGTCATGGAATGGAATTTCTTGTCATGGAATGGAATGGAATGTCATGAAATGGAATGTCGTGGAATGGAATGTCATGGATTGGAATATCATGTCATGGAATGTCATGCCTTGGAATGAAATGTCATAGAATTGAACATCATGGAATGGAATGTCATGCCATGGAATGGAATGTCATTGAATCGAATGAATTGTCAGGGATTTGAATGTCATGTCAAGGAATGTCATCTCATGGAATGGAATGCCATGCCATGGAATAGAATTTCACGTAATTTACTGTCATAGAATGGAATGCCATGGAATGGAATGTCATGGAATGGAATGTCATGGAATGGAAAGTCATTGAATGGAAAGGAACATCAGGGAATGGAATGGATGGTCATGTCAATGAATGCAATCGCATGTCATGGAATGGAATGAAATGTCATGGAATGGAATGAACTGTCATGGAATGGAATGGAATGGAATGTCATGGAATGTAATGTTATTGAATAGAATGGAACCTCAGGGAATGGAATGAATGTCATATTATGGAATGGAATATTATGTCATGGCATGGAATGGAATGTCTTGGAATGGAATGGTGTTGAATGGAATGGAACGTCGAAGAATGGAATGGAATGCCATGTCAAAGAAGAGAATGTTATGTCATGGAATAGAATAGAATGGAATGGAATGTCATGTTATAGAATGGAATGTCATGGAATGGAATGGAATGTCATGGAATGGAATGTTATTGAATGGAATGGAACGTTGAGGAATGGAATGGATTGTCATGTGAATGATTAGAATGTTATGTCATGGAATGTAATGTAATGGAATAGAATTTCTTGGAATGGAATTTCATCTCATGGAATTAGATGGAATGGAATGGTATGTCATGTCATGTAATGGAATGCCATGTCATGAAATGGTATGTAATGGAATGTCATGAAATTTAGTGGAATGTAATGGAATGGAATTTCATGGAATTGAAAGTCATCTCATGGAATTTCATGAAATGGAATGAGATTTCATGTAATGGAATGGCATGTCATGGAATGGAAATTCATGTTGTGGAATGGAATGTCATGTCATGTGATGGATTGTCATGTCATGGAATGGAACGTAATATCATGGAATGGAACGTAATGTCATGAAATGGAATGTCATGGATTGTCATGTCATGGAATGGAATGGAATGTCATGGAATGGAATGGAATGTTATGTCATTGAATGGATGGAATGTCAGGGAATGGAATGGAATGTCTTGTCAATGAATAGAATGTTATATCATGGAATGGAATGGAATGTCATGTTATGGAATGGAATGTCATGGAATGGAATGTTATTGAATGGAGTGGAACATCGGGGAATGAAATGGAATGTCATATCAATGATTAGAATGTTATGTCATGGAATGGAATGGAATGTCATGTTCTGCAATGGAATGTCATTACATGTCATTGAATGGAATGGGATGTCACGGAATAGAATTGAATGTCATATCATGGAATGGAATGTCATGTCATGAAATGGAATGTACTGGATTGTCATGAAATCTAGTAGAATGTCATGGAATGGAATGTCATCTCATGGAATATGAATAGAATGGAATGTGGTGTCATGTCATGTAATGGAATAGCATGTCTTGGAATGGAAATTCATGTCATGGAATGGAAATTCTTGTCATGGAAGGGAATGACATGTCATGGAATGTCATGTCATGGAATGGAATTTCTTGTCATGGAATGGAATGGAATGTCATGGAATGGAATGGAATGTCTGGTCATGGAATGGAATGTCATGTAATTGAAAGTCTTGGAATGGAATGTCATGTCATGGAATGGAATGGAATGTCAAGAAATGGAATGTCATGTCATGGAATGTCATGTCATGGAATGGAATTTCATGTCACGTTATGGAATGGAGTGCCTTGGAATGGAATGTCATGGATAGTCATGCCATGGAATGGAATGTCATGGAATGGAATGGAATGTCATGGAATGGAATTCAATGTCATGGAATGGAATGGAATGTCATGGAATGGAATGTCATGGAATGTCATGTCATGGAATGGAATGTCATGTCATGGATTGGAATCTCATGGAATGGAATGGACTGTCAGAGAATTGAATGAAATATCATGCCAACGAATGGATGTCACGTCATGGAATGGAAAAGAATGCCATACTTTGGAAAGGAATGTCATGACATGTCATTGAATGGCATGGAATGTCATGGAATGGAATGGAATGTCCTATCATGGAGTGGAATGTCATATCATGAAATGAAATGTAATGGAATGTCATGAAATGTAGTGGAATCTAACGGAATGGAATGTTTTGGAATGGTATGTCTTGTCATGGAATGGAATACCATGTCATGGAGTGGAATGTCATGTCATGGAATGGAATTTAATGTAATTGAATGTCTTGAAATGTAATGTCATGGAATGGAATGTCAAGTCATGGAATGAATGGAATTGTCAAGAAATGTAATGTCATGTCATGGAATGTCATGTCATGGAATGTCTTGTCATGGAATGTCATGTCATGGAATGGCATGGAATGTCATGGAATGGAATGGAATGTCTGGTCATGGAATGGAATGTCATGTAATTGAAAGTCTTGGAATGGAATGTCATGTCATGGAATGGAATGGAATGTCAAGAAATGGAATGTGATGTCATGGAATGTCATGTCATGGAATGGAATGTTATTGAATGGAATGGAATGTCGGGGAATGGAATGGAATGTCATGTTAATGAATAGAATGTTATGTCATGGAATGGAATGGAATGTCATGTAATGGAATGGAATGTCATGGAATGGAATGTTATTGAATGGAGTGGAACATCGGGGAATGAAATGGAATGTCATATCAATGATTAGAATGTTATGTCATGGAATGGAATGGAATGTCATGTTCTGCAATGGAATGTCATTACATGTCATTGAATGGAATGGGATGTCACGGAATGGAATTGAATGTCATATCATGGAATGGAATGTCATGTCATGAAATGGAATGTACTGGATTGTCATGAAATCTAGTAGAATGTCATGGAATGGAATGTCATGGAATGGAATGTCATCTCATGGAATATGAATAGAATGGAATGGGATGTCATGTCATGTAATGGAATAGCATGTCTTGGAATGGAAATTCATGTCATGGAATGGAAATTCTTGTCATGGAAGGGAATGACATGTCATGGAATGTCATGTCATGGAATGGAATTTCTTGTCATGGAATGGAATGGAATGTCATGAAATGGAATGTCGTGGAATGGAATGTCATTGAATCGAATGAATTGTCAGGGATTTGAATGTCATATCAAGGAATGTCATCTAATGGAATGGAATGCCATGCCATGGAATGGAATTTCATGTAATTTACTGTCATAGAATGGAATGTCATGGAATGGAATGGAATGTCATGGAATATAATGTTATTGAATAGAATACAACCTCAGGGAATGGAATGAATGCCATATTATGGAATGGAATATTATGGAATGGAATGGAATGGAATGGAATGTCTTGGAATGGAATGTTATTGAATGGAATGGAACGTCGAGGAATGGAACGGAATGCCATGTCAAAGAAGAAAATGTTATGTCAGGAATGGAATAGAATGTCATGGAATGGAATGTTATTGAATGGAATGGAATGTCATGTCAATGATTAGAATGTTATGTCATGGAATGGAATGCAACTGAATAGAATTTCTTGGAATGGAATTTCATCTCATGGAATTAGATGGTATGGAATGGTATGTCATGTCATGTAATGGTATGTCATGTCATGTAATGGTATGTCATGTCATGGAATGGAAATTCATGTCATGGAATGGAAATTCATATCATGGAATGGAATGTCATGTCATGGAATGTCATGTCAAAGAATGGAACATCATGTCAAAGAATGGAATGTCGTGTCTTGCAATAGAATGTAATGTCATGGAATGGAATGTCATGAAAAGGTGTGTCATGGAATGGAATGTCATGGAATGGGATGTTATTGAATGTAATAGAAACTCAGTGAATAGATTGAATGCCATGTCATGTCAACGAATAGAATGTTATGTCATGGAATGGAATGGAATGTCATGTTATTGAATGGAATGTCATGGAATGGAATGTTATGGAATGGAATGTCATGGAATGGAATGGAATGTCATGGAATGGAATGTTATTGAATGGAATGGAATGTCGGGGAATGGAATGGAATGTCATGTTAATGAATAGAATGTTATGTCATGGAATGGAATGGAATGTCATGTTATAAAATGGAATATCATGACATGTCATTGAATGGAATGGGATGTTGTGGAATGGAATTAAATGTCAGATCTTGGAATGGAATGCCATGTCGTGAAATGGTATGTAATGGAATGTCATGAAATTTAGTGGAATGTAATGGAATGGAATTTCATGGAATTGAAAGTCATCTCATGGAATTTCATGAAATGGAATGAGATTTCATGTAATGGAATGGCATGTCATGGAATGGAAATTCATGTTGTGGAATGGAATGTCATGTCATGTGATGGATTGTCATGTCATGGAATGGAACGTAATGTCATGAAATGGAATGTCATGGATTGTCATGTCATGGAATGGAATGGAATGTCATGGAATGGAATGGAATGTTATGTCATTGAATGGATGGAATGTCAGGGAATGGAATGGAATGTCTTGTCAATGAATAGAATGTTATATCATGGAATGGAATGGAATGTCATGTTATGGAATGGAATGTCATGGAATGGAATGTTATTGAATGGAGTGGAACATCGGGGAATGACAATTGATTCTTTCATTGTCATATCAATGATTAGAATGTTATGTCATGGAATGGAATGGAATGTCATGTTCTGCAATGGAATGTCATTACATGTCATTGAATGGAATGGGATGTCACGGAATGGAATTGAATGTCATATCATGGAATAGAATGTCATGTCATGAAATGGAATGTACTGGATTGTCATGAAATCTAGTAGAATGTCATGGAATGGAATGTCATGGAATGGAATGTCATCTCATGGAATATGAATAGAATGGAATGGGATGTCATGTCATGTAATGGAATAGCATGTCTTGGAATGGAAATTCATGTCATGGAATGGAAATTCTTGTCATGGAAGGGAATGACATGTCATGGAATGTCATGTCATGGAATGGAATTTCTTGTCATGGAATGGAATGGAATGTCATGAAATGGAATGTCGTGGAATGGAATGTCATGGATTGGAATATCATGTCATGGAATGTCATGCCTTGGAATGAAATGTCATAGAATTGAACATCATGGAATGGAATGTCATGCCATGGAATGGAATGTCATTGAATCGAATGAATTGTCAGGGATTTGAATGTCATGTCAAGGAATGTCATCTCATGGAATGGAATGCCATGCCATGGAATAGAATTTCACGTAATTTACTGTCATAGAATGGAATGTCATGGAATGGAATGTCATGGAATGGAATGTCATGGAATGGAAAGTCATTGAATGGAAAGGAACATCAGGGAATGGAATGGATGGTCATGTCAATGAATGCAATCGCATGTCATGGAATGGAATGAAATGTCATGGAATGGAATGAACTGTCATGGAATGGAATGGAATGGAATGTCATGGAATGTAATGTTATTGAATAGAATGGAACCTCAGGGAATGGAATGAATGTCATATTATGGAATGGAATATTATGTCATGGCATGGAATGGAATGTCTTGGAATGGAATGGTGTTGAATGGAATGGAACGTCGAAGAATGGAATGGAATGCCATGTCAAAGAAGAGAATGTTATGTCATGGAATAGAATAGAATGGAATGGAATGTCATGTTATAGAATGGAATGTCATGGAATGGAATGGAATGTCATGGAATGGAATGTTATTGAATGGAATGGAACGTTGAGGAATGGAATGGATTGTCATGTGAATGATTAGAATGTTATGTCATGGAATGTAATGTAATGGAATAGAATTTCTTGGAATGGAATTTCATCTCATGGAATTAGATGGAATGGAATGGTATGTCATGTCATGTAATGGAATGCCATGTCATGAAATGGTATGTAATGGAATGTCATGAAATTTAGTGGAATGTAATGGAATGGAATTTCATGGAATTGAAAGTCATCTCATGGAATTTCATGAAATGGAATGAGATTTCATGTAATGGAATGGCATGTCATGGAATGGAAATTCATGTTGTGGAATGGAATGTCATGTCATGTGATGGATTGTCATGTCATGGAATGGAACGTAATATCATGGAATGGAACGTAATGTCATGAAATGGAATGTCATGGATTGTCATGTCATGGAATGGAATGGAATGTCATGGAATGGAATGGAATGTTATGTCATTGAATGGATGGAATGTCAGGGAATGGAATGGAATGTCTTGTCAATGAATAGAATGTTATATCATGGAATGGAATGGAATGTCATGTTATGGAATGGAATGTCATGGAATGGAATGTTATTGAATGGAGTGGAACATCGGGGAATGAAATGGAATGTCATATCAATGATTAGAATGTTATGTCATGGAATGGAATGGAATGTCATGTTCTGCAATGGAATGTCATTACATGTCATTGAATGGAATGGGATGTCACGGAATGGAATTGAATGTCATATCATGGAATGGAATGTCATGTCATGAAATGGAATGTACTGGATTGTCATGAAATCTAGTAGAATGTCATGGAATGGAATGTCATCTCATGGAATATGAATAGAATGGAATGGGATGTCATGTCATGTAATGGAATAGCATGTCTTGGAATGGAAATTCATGTCATGGAATGGAAATTCTTGTCATGGAAGGGAATGACATGTCATGGAATGTCATGTCATGGAATGGAATTTCTTGTCATGGAATGGAATGGAATGTCATGGAATGAAATGGAATGTCTGGTCATGGAATGGAATGTCATGTAATTGAAAGTCTTGGAATGGAATGTCATGTCATGGAATGGAATGGAATGTCAAGAAATGGAATGTCATGTCATGGAATGTCATGTCATGGAATGGAATTTCATGTCACGTTATGGAATGGAGTGCCTTGGAATGGAATGTCATGGATAGTCATGCCATGGAATGGAATGTCATGGAATGGAATGGAATGTCATGGAATGGAATTCAATGTCATGGAATGGAATGGAATGTCATGGAATGGAATGTCATGGAATGTCATGTCATGGAATGGAATGTCATGTCATGGATTGGAATCTCATGGAATGGAATGGACTGTCAGAGAATTGAATGAAATATCATGCCAACGAATGGATGTCACGTCATGGAATGGAAAAGAATGCCATACTTTGGAAAGGAATGTCATGACATGTCATTGAATGGCATGGAATGTCATGGAATGGAATGGAATGTCCTATCATGGAGTGGAATGTCATATCATGAAATGAAATGTAATGGAATGTCATGAAATGTAGTGGAATCTAACGGAATGGAATGTTTTGGAATGGTATGTCTTGTCATGGAATGGAATACCATGTCATGGAGTGGAATGTCATGTCATGGAATGGAATTTAATGTAATTGAATGTCTTGAAATGTAATGTCATGGAATGGAATGTCAAGTCATGGAATGAATGGAATTGTCAAGAAATGTAATGTCATGTCATGGAATGTCATGTCATGGAATGTCTTGTCATGGAATGTCATGTTATGGAATGGCATGGAATGTCATGGAATGGAATGGAATGTCTGGTCATGGAATGGAATGTCATGTAATTGAAAGTCTTGGAATGGAATGTCATGTCATGGAATGGAATGGAATGTCAAGAAATGGAATGTGATGTCATGGAATGTCATGTCATGGAATGGAATGTTATTGAATGGAATGGAATGTCGGGGAATGGAATGGAATGTCATGTTAATGAATAGAATGTTATGTCATGGAATGGAATGGAATGTCATGTAATGGAATGGAATGTCATGGAATGGAATGTTATTGAATGGAGTGGAACATCGGGGAATGAAATGGAATGTCATATCAATGATTAGAATGTTATGTCATGGAATGGAATGGAATGTCATGTTCTGCAATGGAATGTCATTACATGTCATTGAATGGAATTGAATGTCACGGAATGGAATTGAATGTCATATCATGGAATGGAATGTCATGTCATGAAATGGAATGTACTGGATTGTCATGAAATCTAGTAGAATGGAATGGGATGTCATGTCATGTAATGGAATAGCATGTCTTGGAATGGAAATTCATGTCATGGAATGGAAATTCTTGTCATGGAAGGGAATGACATGCCATGGAATGTCATGTCAAAGAATGGAACATCATGTCAAAGAATGGAATGTCGTGTCTTGCAATAGAATGTAATGTCATGGAATGGAATGTCATGAAAAGGTGTGTCATGGAATGGAATGTCATGGAATGGGATGTTATTGAATGTAATAGAAACTCAGTGAATAGATTGAATGCCATGTCATGTCAACGAATAGAATGTTATGTCATGGAATGGAATGGAATGTCATGTTATTGAATGGAATGTCATGGAATGGAATGTTATGGAATGGAATATCATGGAATGGAATGGAATGTCATGGAATGGAATGTTATTGAACGGAATGGAATGTCGGGGAATGGAATGGAATGTCATGTTAATGAATAGAATGTTATGTCATGGAATGGAATGGAATGTCATGTTATAAAATGGAATATCATGACATGTCATTGAATGGAATGGGATGTTGTGGAATGGAATTAAATGTCAGATCTTGGAATGGAATGCCATGTCATGAAATGGTATGTAATGGAATGTCATGAAATTTTGTGGAATGTAATGGAATGGAATTTCATGGAATTGAAAGTCATCTCAAGGAATTTCATGAAATGGAATGAGATTTCATGTAATGGAATGGCATGTCATGGAATGGAAATTCATGTTGTGGAATGGAATGTCATGTCATGTGATGGATTGTCATGTCATGGAATGGAACGTAATGTCATGAAATGGAATGTCATGGATTGTCATGTCATGGAATGGAATGGAATGTCATGGAATGGAATGGAATGTTATGTCATTGAATGGATGGAATGTCAGGGAATGGAATGGAATGTCTTGTCAATGAATAGAATGTTATATCATGGAATGGAATGGAATGTCATGTTATGGAATGGAATGTCATGGAATGGAATGTTATTGAATGGAGTGGAACATCGGGGAATGACAATTCATTCATTCATTGTCATATCAATGATTAGAATGTTATGTCATGGAATGGAATGGAATGTCATGTTCTGCAATGGAATGTCATTACATGTCATTGAATGGAATGGGATGTCACGGAATGGAATTGAATGTCATATCATGGAATAGAATGTCATGTCATGAAATGGAATGTACTGGATTGTCATGAAATCTAGTAGAATGTCATGGAATGGAATGTCATGGAATGGAATGTCATCTCATGGAATATGAATAGAATGGAATGGGATGTCATGTCATGTAATGGAATAGCATGTCTTGGAATGGAAATTCATGTCATGGAATGGAAATTCTTGTCATGGAAGGGAATGACATGTCATGGAATGTCATGTCATGGAATGGAATTTCTTGTCATGGAATGGAATGGAATGTCATGAAATGGAATGTCGTGGAATGGAATGTCATGGATTGGAATATCATGTCATGGAATGTCATGCCTTGGAATGAAATGTCATAGAATTGAACATCATGGAATGGAATGTCATGTCATGGAATGGAATGTCATTGAATCGAATGAATTGTCAGGGATTTGAATGTCATGTCAAGGAATGTCATCTCATGGAATGGAATGCCATGCCATGGAATAGAATTTCATGTAATTTACTGTCATAGAATGGAATGTCATGGAATGGAATGGAATGTCATGGAATGAAATGGAATGTCTGGTCATGGAATGGAATGTCATGTAATTGAAAGTCTTGGAATGGAATGTCATGTCATGGAATGGAATGGAATGTCAAGAAATGGAATGTCATGTCATGGAATGTCATGTCATGGAATGGAATTTCATGTCACGTTATGGAATGGAGTGCCTTGGAATGGAATGTCATGGATAGTCATGCCATGGAATGGAATGTCATGGAATGGAATGGAATGTCATGGAATGGAATTCAATGTCATGGAATGGAATGGAATGTCATGGAATGGAATGTCATGGAATGTCATGTCATGGAATGGAATGTCATGTCATGGATTGGAATCTCATGGAATGGAATGGACTGTCAGAGAATTGAATGAAATATCATGCCAACGAATGGATGTCACGTCATGGAATGGAAAAGAATGCCATACTTTGGAAAGGAATGTCATGACATGTCATTGAATGGCATGGAATGTCATGGAATGGAATGGAATGTCCTATCATGGAGTGGAATGTCATATCATGAAATGAAATGTAATGGAATGTCATGAAATGTAGTGGAATCTAACGGAATGGAATGTTTTGGAATGGTATGTCTTGTCATGGAATGGAATACCATGTCATGGAGTGGAATGTCATGTCATGGAATGGAATTTAATGTAATTGAATGTCTTGAAATGTAATGTCATGGAATGGAATGTCAAGTCATGGAATGAATGGAATTGTCAAGAAATGTAATGTCATGTCATGGAATGTCATGTCATGGAATGTCTTGTCATGGAATGTCATGTCATGGAATGGCATGGAATGTCATGGAATGGAATGGAATGTCTGGTCATGGAATGGAATGTCATGTAATTGAAAGTCTTGGAATGGAATGTCATGTCATGGAATGGAATGGAATGTCAAGAAATGGAATGTGATGTCATGGAATGTCATGTCATGGAATGGAATGTTATTGAATGGAATGGAATGTCGGGGAATGGAATGGAATGTCATGTTAATGAATAGAATGTTATGTCATGGAATGGAATGGAATGTCATGTAATGGAATGGAATGTCATGGAATGGAATGTTATTGAATGGAGTGGAACATCGGGGAATGAAATGGAATGTCATATCAATGATTAGAATGTTATGTCATGGAATGGAATGGAATGTCATGTTCTGCAATGGAATGTCATTACATGTCATTGAATGGAATTGAATGTCACGGAATGGAATTGAATGTCATATCATGGAATGGAATGTCATGTCATGAAATGGAATGTACTGGATTGTCATGAAATCTAGTAGAATGGAATGGGATGTCATGTCATGTAATGGAATAGCATGTCTTGGAATGGAAATTCATGTCATGGAATGGAAATTCTTGTCATGGAAGGGAATGACATGCCATGGAATGTCATGTCAAAGAATGGAACATCATGTCAAAGAATGGAATGTCGTGTCTTGCAATAGAATGTAATGTCATGGAATGGAATGTCATGAAAAGGTGTGTCATGGAATGGAATGTCATGGAATGGGATGTTATTGAATGTAATAGAAACTCAGTGAATAGATTGAATGCCATGTCATGTCAACGAATAGAATGTTATGTCATGGAATGGAATGGAATGTCATGTTATTGAATGGAATGTCATGGAATGGAATGTTATGGAATGGAATATCATGGAATGGAATGGAATGTCATGGAATGGAATGTTATTGAACGGAATGGAATGTCGGGGAATGGAATGGAATGTCATGTTAATGAATAGAATGTTATGTCATGGAATGGAATGGAATGTCATGTTATAAAATGGAATATCATGACATGTCATTGAATGGAATGGGATGTTGTGGAATGGAATTAAATGTCAGATCTTGGAATGGAATGCCATGTCATGAAATGGTATGTAATGGAATGTCATGAAATTTTGTGGAATGTAATGGAATGGAATTTCATGGAATTGAAAGTCATCTCAAGGAATTTCATGAAATGGAATGAGATTTCATGTAATGGAATGGCATGTCATGGAATGGAAATTCATGTTGTGGAATGGAATGTCATGTCATGTGATGGATTGTCATGTCATGGAATGGAACGTAATGTCATGAAATGGAATGTCATGGATTGTCATGTCATGGAATGGAATGGAATGTCATGGAATGGAATGGAATGTTATGTCATTGAATGGATGGAATGTCAGGGAATGGAATGGAATGTCTTGTCAATGAATAGAATGTTATATCATGGAATGGAATGGAATGTCATGTTATGGAATGGAATGTCATGGAATGGAATGTTATTGAATGGAGTGGAACATCGGGGAATGACAATTCATTCATTCATTGTCATATCAATGATTAGAATGTTATGTCATGGAATGGAATGGAATGTCATGTTCTGCAATGGAATGTCATTACATGTCATTGAATGGAATGGGATGTCACGGAATGGAATTGAATGTCATATCATGGAATAGAATGTCATGTCATGAAATGGAATGTACTGGATTGTCATGAAATCTAGTAGAATGTCATGGAATGGAATGTCATGGAATGGAATGTCATCTCATGGAATATGAATAGAATGGAATGGGATGTCATGTCATGTAATGGAATAGCATGTCTTGGAATGGAAATTCATGTCATGGAATGGAAATTCTTGTCATGGAAGGGAATGACATGTCATGGAATGTCATGTCATGGAATGGAATTTCTTGTCATGGAATGGAATGGAATGTCATGAAATGGAATGTCGTGGAATGGAATGTCATGGATTGGAATATCATGTCATGGAATGTCATGCCTTGGAATGAAATGTCATAGAATTGAACATCATGGAATGGAATGTCATGTCATGGAATGGAATGTCATTGAATCGAATGAATTGTCAGGGATTTGAATGTCATGTCAAGGAATGTCATCTCATGGAATGGAATGCCATGCCATGGAATAGAATTTCATGTAATTTACTGTCATAGAATGGAATGTCATGGAATGGAATGTCATGGAATGGAATGTCATGGAATGGAAAGTCATTGAATGGAAAGGAACATCAGGGAATGGAATGGATGGTCATGTCAATGAATGCAATCGCATGTCATGGAATGGAATGAAATGTCATGGAATGGAATGAACTGTCATGGAATGGAATGGAATGGAATGTCATGGAATGTAATGTTATTGAATAGAATGGAACCTCAGGGAATGGAATGAATGTCATATTATGGAATGGAATATTATGTCATGGCATGGAATGGAATGTCTTGGAATGGAATGGTGTTGAATGGAATGGAACGTCGAAGAATGGAATGGAATGCCATGTCAAAGAAGAGAATGTTATGTCATGGAATAGAATAGAATGGAATGGAATGTCATGTTATAGAATGGAATGTCATGGAATGGAATGGAATGTCATGGAATGGAATGTTATTGAATGGAATGGAACGTTGAGGAATGGAATGGATTGTCATGTGAATGATTAGAATGTTATGTCATGGAATGTAATGTAATGGAATAGAATTTCTTGGAATGGAATTTCATCTCATGGAATTAGATGGAATGGAATGGTATGTCATGTCATGTAATGGAATGCCATGTCATGAAATGGTATGTAATGGAATGTCATGAAATTTAGTGGAATGTAATGGAATGGAATTTCATGGAATTGAAAGTCATCTCATGGAATTTCATGAAATGGAATGAGATTTCATGTAATGGAATGGCATGTCATGGAATGGAAATTCATGTTGTGGAATGGAATGTCATGTCATGTGATGGATTGTCATGTCATGGAATGGAACGTAATATCATGGAATGGAACGTAATGTCATGAAATGGAATGTCATGGATTGTCATGTCATGGAATGGAATGGAATGTCATGGAATGGAATGGAATGTTATGTCATTGAATGGATGGAATGTCAGGGAATGGAATGGAATGTCTTGTCAATGAATAGAATGTTATATCATGGAATGGAATGGAATGTCATGTTATGGAATGGAATGTCATGGAATGGAATGTTATTGAATGGAGTGGAACATCGGGGAATGAAATGGAATGTCATATCAATGATTAGAATGTTATGTCATGGAATGGAATGGAATGTCATGTTCTGCAATGGAATGTCATTACATGTCATTGAATGGAATGGGATGTCACGGAATAGAATTGAATGTCATATCATGGAATGGAATGTCATGTCATGAAATGGAATGTACTGGATTGTCATGAAATCTAGTAGAATGTCATGGAATGGAATGTCATCTCATGGAATATGAATAGAATGGAATGTGGTGTCATGTCATGTAATGGAATAGCATGTCTTGGAATGGAAATTCATGTCATGGAATGGAAATTCTTGTCATGGAAGGGAATGACATGTCATGGAATGTCATGTCATGGAATGGAATTTCTTGTCATGGAATGGAATGGAATGTCATGGAATGGAATGGAATGTCTGGTCATGGAATGGAATGTCATGTAATTGAAAGTCTTGGAATGGAATGTCATGTCATGGAATGGAATGGAATGTCAAGAAATGGAATGTCATGTCATGGAATGTCATGTCATGGAATGGAATTTCATGTCACGTTATGGAATGGAGTGCCTTGGAATGGAATGTCATGGATAGTCATGCCATGGAATGGAATGTCATGGAATGGAATGGAATGTCATGGAATGGAATTCAATGTCATGGAATGGAATGGAATGTCATGGAATGGAATGTCATGGAATGTCATGTCATGGAATGGAATGTCATGTCATGGATTGGAATCTCATGGAATGGAATGGACTGTCAGAGAATTGAATGAAATATCATGCCAACGAATGGATGTCACGTCATGGAATGGAAAAGAATGCCATACTTTGGAAAGGAATGTCATGACATGTCATTGAATGGCATGGAATGTCATGGAATGGAATGGAATGTCCTATCATGGAGTGGAATGTCATATCATGAAATGAAATGTAATGGAATGTCATGAAATGTAGTGGAATCTAACGGAATGGAATGTTTTGGAATGGTATGTCTTGTCATGGAATGGAATACCATGTCATGGAGTGGAATGTCATGTCATGGAATGGAATTTAATGTAATTGAATGTCTTGAAATGTAATGTCATGGAATGGAATGTCAAGTCATGGAATGAATGGAATTGTCAAGAAATGTAATGTCATGTCATGGAATGTCATGTCATGGAATGTCTTGTCATGGAATGTCATGTCATGGAATGGCATGGAATGTCATGGAATGGAATGGAATGTCTGGTCATGGAATGGAATGTCATGTAATTGAAAGTCTTGGAATGGAATGTCATGTCATGGAATGGAATGGAATGTCAAGAAATGGAATGTGATGTCATGGAATGTCATGTCATGGAATGGAATGTTATTGAATGGAATGGAATGTCGGGGAATGGAATGGAATGTCATGTTAATGAATAGAATGTTATGTCATGGAATGGAATGGAATGTCATGTAATGGAATGGAATGTCATGGAATGGAATGTTATTGAATGGAGTGGAACATCGGGGAATGAAATGGAATGTCATATCAATGATTAGAATGTTATGTCATGGAATGGAATGGAATGTCATGTTCTGCAATGGAATGTCATTACATGTCATTGAATGGAATGGGATGTCACGGAATGGAATTGAATGTCATATCATGGAATGGAATGTCATGTCATGAAATGGAATGTACTGGATTGTCATGAAATCTAGTAGAATGTCATGGAATGGAATGTCATGGAATGGAATGTCATCTCATGGAATATGAATAGAATGGAATGGGATGTCATGTCATGTAATGGAATAGCATGTCTTGGAATGGAAATTCATGTCATGGAATGGAAATTCTTGTCATGGAAGGGAATGACATGTCATGGAATGTCATGTCATGGAATGGAATTTCTTGTCATGGAATGGAATGGAATGTCATGAAATGGAATGTCGTGGAATGGAATGTCATTGAATCGAATGAATTGTCAGGGATTTGAATGTCATATCAAGGAATGTCATCTAATGGAATGGAATGCCATGCCATGGAATGGAATTTCATGTAATTTACTGTCATAGAATGGAATGTCATGGAATGGAATGGAATGTCATGGAATATAATGTTATTGAATAGAATACAACCTCAGGGAATGGAATGAATGCCATATTATGGAATGGAATATTATGGAATGGAATGGAATGGAATGGAATGTCTTGGAATGGAATGTTATTGAATGGAATGGAACGTCGAGGAATGGAACGGAATGCCATGTCAAAGAAGAAAATGTTATGTCAGGAATGGAATAGAATGTCATGGAATGGAATGTTATTGAATGGAATGGAATGTCATGTCAATGATTAGAATGTTATGTCATGGAATGGAATGCAACTGAATAGAATTTCTTGGAATGGAATTTCATCTCATGGAATTAGATGGTATGGAATGGTATGTCATGTCATGTAATGGTATGTCATGTCATGTAATGGTATGTCATGTCATGGAATGGAAATTCATGTCATGGAATGGAAATTCATATCATGGAATGGAATGTCATGTCATGGAATGTCATGTCAAAGAATGGAACATCATGTCAAAGAATGGAATGTCGTGTCTTGCAATAGAATGTAATGTCATGGAATGGAATGTCATGAAAAGGTGTGTCATGGAATGGAATGTCATGGAATGGGATGTTATTGAATGTAATAGAAACTCAGTGAATAGATTGAATGCCATGTCATGTCAACGAATAGAATGTTATGTCATGGAATGGAATGGAATGTCATGTTATTGAATGGAATGTCATGGAATGGAATGTTATGGAATGGAATGTCATGGAATGGAATGGAATGTCATGGAATGGAATGTTATTGAATGGAATGGAATGTCGGGGAATGGAATGGAATGTCATGTTAATGAATAGAATGTTATGTCATGGAATGGAATGGAATGTCATGTTATAAAATGGAATATCATGACATGTCATTGAATGGAATGGGATGTTGTGGAATGGAATTAAATGTCAGATCTTGGAATGGAATGCCATGTCGTGAAATGGTATGTAATGGAATGTCATGAAATTTAGTGGAATGTAATGGAATGGAATTTCATGGAATTGAAAGTCATCTCATGGAATTTCATGAAATGGAATGAGATTTCATGTAATGGAATGGCATGTCATGGAATGGAAATTCATGTTGTGGAATGGAATGTCATGTCATGTGATGGATTGTCATGTCATGGAATGGAACGTAATATCATGGAATGGAACGTAATGTCATGAAATGGAATGTCATGGATTGTCATGTCATGGAATGGAATGGAATGTCATGGAATGGAATGGAATGTTATGTCATTGAATGGATGGAATGTCAGGGAATGGAATGGAATGTCTTGTCAATGAATAGAATGTTATATCATGGAATGGAATGGAATGTCATGTTATGGAATGGAATGTCATGGAATGGAATGTTATTGAATGGAGTGGAACATCAGGGAATGAAATGGAATGTCATATCAATGATTAGAATGTTATGTCATGGAATGGAATGGAATGTCATGTTCTGCAATGGAATGTCATTACATGTCATTGAATGGAATGGGATGTCACGGAATGGAATTGAATGTCATATCATGGAATGGAATGTCATGTCATGAAATGGAATGTACTGGATTGTCATGAAATCTAGTAGAATGTCATGGAATGGAATGTCATCTCATGGAATATGAATAGAATGGAATGGGATGTCATGTCATGTAATGGAATAGCATGTCTTGGAATGGAAATTCATGTCATGGAATGGAAATTCTTGTCATGGAAGGGAATGACATGTCATGGAATGTCATGTCATGGAATGGAATTTCTAGTCATGGAATGGAATGGAATGTCATGGAATGAAATGGAATGTCTGGTCATGGAATGGAATGTCATGTAATTGAAAGTCTTGGAATGGAATGTCATGTCATGGAATGGAATGGAATGTCAAGAAATGGAATGTCATGTCATGGAATGTCATGTCATGGAATGGAATTTCATGTCACGTTATGGAATGGAGTGCCTTGGAATGGAATGTCATGGATAGTCATGCCATGGAATGGAATGTCATGGAATGGAATGGAATGTCATGGAATGGAATTCAATGTCATGGAATGGAATGGAATGTCATGGAATGGAATGTCATGGAATGTCATGTCATGGAATGCAATGTCATGTCATGGATTGGAATCTCATGGAATGGAATGGACTGTCAGAGAATTGAATGAAATATCATGCCAACGAATGGATGTCACGTCATGGAATGGAAAAGAATGCCATACTTTGGAAAGGAATGTCATGACATGTCATTGAATGGCATGGAATGTCATGGAATGGAATGGAATGTCCTATCATGGAGTGGAATGTCATATCATGAAATGAAATGTAATGGAATGTCATGAAATGTAGTGGAATCTAACGGAATGGAATGTTTTGGAATGGTATGTCTTGTCATGGAATGGAATACCATGTCATGGAATGGTATGTCTTGTCATGGAATGGAATACCATGTCATGGAGTGGAATGTCATGTCATGGAATGGAATTTAATGTAATTGAATGTCTTGAAATGTAATGTCATGGAATGGAATGTCAAGTCATGGAATGAATGGAATTGTCAAGAAATGTAATGTCATGTCATGGAATGTCATGTCATGGAATGTCTTGTCATGGAATGTCATGTCATGGAATGGCATGGAATGTCATGGAATGGAATGGAATGTCTGGTCATGGAATGGAATGTCATGTAATTGAAAGTCTTGGAATGGAATGTCATGTCATGGAATGGAATGGAATGTCAAGAAATGGAATGTCATGTCATGGAATGTCATGTCATGGAATGGAATGTTATTGAATGGAATGGAATGTCGGGGAATGGAATGGAATGTCATGTTAATGAATAGAATGTTATGTCATGGAATGGAATGGAATGTTATGTAATGGAATGGAATGTCATGGAATGGAATGTTATTGAATGGAGTGGAACATCGGGGAATGAAATGGAATGTCATATCAGTGATTAGAATGTTATGTCATGGAATGGAATGGAATGTCATGTTCTGCAATGGAATGTCATTACATGTCATTGAATGGAATTGAATGTCACGGAATGGAATTGAATGTCATATCATGGAATGGAATGTCATGTCATGAAATGGAATGTACTGGATTGTCATGAAATCTAGTAGAATGGAATGGGATGTCATGTCATGTAATGGAATAGCATGTCTTGGAATGGAAATTCATGTCATGGAATGGAAATTCTTGTCATGGAAGGGAATGACATGCCATGGAATGTCATGTCAAAGAATGGAACATCATGTCAAAGAATGGAATGTCGTGTCTTGCAATAGAATGTAATGTCATGGAATGGAATGTCATGAAAAGGTGTGTCATGGAATGGAATGTCATGGAATGGGATGTTATTGAATGTAATAGAAACTCAGTGAATAGATTGAATGCCATGTCATGTCAACGAATAGAATGTTATGTCATGGAATGGAATGGAATGTCATGTTATTGAATGGAATGTCATGGAATGGAATGTTATGGAATGGAATATCATGGAATGGAATGGAATGTCATGGAATGGAATGTTATTGAACGGAATGGAATGTCGGGGAATGGAATGGAATGTCATGTTAATGAATAGAATGTTATGTCATGGAATGGAATGGAATGTCATGTTATAAAATGGAATATCATGACATGTCATTGAATGGAATGGGATGTTGTGGAATGGAATTAAATGTCAGATCTTGGAATGGAATGCCATGTCATGAAATGGTATGTAATGGAATGTCATGAAATTTTGTGGAATGTAATGGAATGGAATTTCATGGAATTGAAAGTCATCTCAAGGAATTTCATGAAATGGAATGAGATTTCATGTAATGGAATGGCATGTCATGGAATGGAAATTCATGTTGTGGAATGGAATGTCATGTCATGTGATGGATTGTCATGTCATGGAATGGAACGTAATGTCATGAAATGGAATGTCATGGATTGTCATGTCATGGAATGGAATGGAATGTCATGGAATGGAATGGAATGTTATGTCATTGAATGGATGGAATGTCAGGGAATGGAATGGAATGTCTTGTCAATGAATAGAATGTTATATCATGGAATGGAATGGAATGTCATGTTATGGAATGGAATGTCATGGAATGGAATGTTATTGAATGGAGTGGAACATCGGGGAATGACAATTGATTCTTTCATTGTCATATCAATGATTAGAATGTTATGTCATGGAATGGAATGGAATGTCATGTTCTGCAATGGAATGTCATTACATGTCATTGAATGGAATGGGATGTCACGGAATGGAATTGAATGTCATATCATGGAATAGAATGTCATGTCATGAAATGGAATGTACTGGATTGTCATGAAATCTAGTAGAATGTCATGGAATGGAATGTCATGGAATGGAATGTCATCTCATGGAATATGAATAGAATGGAATGGGATGTCATGTCATGTAATGGAATAGCATGTCTTGGAATGGAAATTCATGTCATGGAATGGAAACTCTTGTCATGGAAGGGAATGACATGTCATGGAATGTCATGTCATGGAATGGAATTTCTTGTCATGGAATGGAATGGAATGTCATGAAATGGAATGTCGTGGAATGGAATGTCATGGATTGGAATATCATGTCATGGAATGTCATGCCTTGGAATGAAATGTCATAGAATTGAACATCATGGAATGGAATGTCATGCCATGGAATGGAATGTCATTGAATCGAATGAATTGTCAGGGATTTGAATGTCATGTCAAGGAATGTCATCTCATGGAATGGAATGCCATGCCATGGAATAGAATTTCACGTAATTTACTGTCATAGAATGGAATGCCATGGAATGGAATGTCATGGAATGGAATGTCATGGAATGGAAAGTCATTGAATGGAAAGGAACATCAGGGAATGGAATGGATGGTCATGTCAATGAATGCAATCGCATGTCATGGAATGGAATGAAATGTCATGGAATGGAATGAACTGTCATGGAATGGAATGGAATGGAATGTCATGGAATGTAATGTTATTGAATAGAATGGAACCTCAGGGAATGGAATGAATGTCATATTATGGAATGGAATATTATGTCATGGCATGGAATGGAATGTCTTGGAATGGAATGGTGTTGAATGGAATGGAACGTCGAAGAATGGAATGGAATGCCATGTCAAAGAAGAGAATGTTATGTCATGGAATAGAATAGAATGGAATGGAATGTCATGTTATAGAATGGAATGTCATGGAATGGAATGGAATGTCATGGAATGGAATGTTATTGAATGGAATGGAACGTTGAGGAATGGAATGGATTGTCATGTGAATGATTAGAATGTTATGTCATGGAATGTAATGTAATGGAATAGAATTTCTTGGAATGGAATTTCATCTCATGGAATTAGATGGAATGGAATGGTATGTCATGTCATGTAATGGAATGCCATGTCATGAAATGGTATGTAATGGAATGTCATGAAATTTAGTGGAATGTAATGGAATGGAATTTCATGGAATTGAAAGTCATCTCATGGAATTTCATGAAATGGAATGAGATTTCATGTAATGGAATGGCATGTCATGGAATGGAAATTCATGTTGTGGAATGGAATGTCATGTCATGTGATGGATTGTCATGTCATGGAATGGAACGTAATATCATGGAATGGAACGTAATGTCATGAAATGGAATGTCATGGATTGTCATGTCATGGAATGGAATGGAATGTCATGGAATGGAATGGAATGTTATGTCATTGAATGGATGGAATGTCAGGGAATGGAATGGAATGTCTTGTCAATGAATAGAATGTTATATCATGGAATGAAATGGAATGTCATGTTATGGAATGGAATGTCATGGAATGGAATGTTATTGAATGGAGTGGAACATCGGGGAATGAAATGGAATGTCATATCAATGATTAGAATGTTATGTCATGGAATGGAATGGAATGTCATGTTCTGCAATGGAATGTCATTACATGTCATTGAATGGAATGGGATGTCACGGAATAGAATTGAATGTCATATCATGGAATGGAATGTCATGTCATGAAATGGAATGTACTGGATTGTCATGAAATCTAGTAGAATGTCATGGAATGGAATGTCATCTCATGGAATATGAATAGAATGGAATGTGGTGTCATGTCATGTAATGGAATAGCATGTCTTGGAATGGAAATTCATGTCATGGAATGGAAATTCTTGTCATGGAAGGGAATGACATGTCATGGAATGTCATGTCATGGAATGGAATTTCTTGTCATGGAATGGAATGGAATGTCATGGAATGGAATGGAATGTCTGGTCATGGAATGGAATGTCATGTAATTGAAAGTCTTGGAATGGAATGTCATGTCATGGAATGGAATGGAATGTCAAGAAATGGAATGTCATGTCATGGAATGTCATGTCATGGAATGGAATTTCATGTCACGTTATGGAATGGAGTGCCTTGGAATGGAATGTCATGGATAGTCATGCCATGGAATGGAATGTCATGGAATGGAATGGAATGTCATGGAATGGAATTCAATGTCATGGAATGGAATGGAATGTCATGGAATGGAATGTCATGGAATGTCATGTCATGGAATGGAATGTCATGTCATGGATTGGAATCTCATGGAATGGAATGGACTGTCAGAGAATTGAATGAAATATCATGCCAACGAATGGATGTCACGTCATGGAATGGAAAAGAATGCCATACTTTGGAAAGGAATGTCATGACATGTCATTGAATGGCATGGAATGTCATGGAATGGAATGGAATGTCCTATCATGGAGTGGAATGTCATATCATGAAATGAAATGTAATGGAATGTCATGAAATGTAGTGGAATCTAACGGAATGGAATGTTTTGGAATGGTATGTCTTGTCATGGAATGGAATACCATGTCATGGAGTGGAATGTCATGTCATGGAATGGAATTTAATGTAATTGAATGTCTTGAAATGTAATGTCATGGAATGGAATGTCAAGTCATGGAATGAATGGAATTGTCAAGAAATGTAATGTCATGTCATGGAATGTCATGTCATGGAATGTCTTGTCATGGAATGTCATGTCATGGAATGGCATGGAATGTCATGGAATGGAATGGAATGTCTGGTCATGGAATGGAATGTCATGTAATTGAAAGTCTTGGAATGGAATGTCATGTCATGGAATGGAATGGAATGTCAAGAAATGGAATGTGATGTCATGGAATGTCATGTCATGGAATGGAATGTTATTGAATGGAATGGAATGTCGGGGAATGGAATGGAATGTCATGTTAATGAATAGAATGTTATGTCATGGAATGGAATGGAATGTCATGTAATGGAATGGAATGTCATGGAATGGAATGTTATTGAATGGAGTGGAACATCGGGGAATGAAATGGAATGTCATATCAATGATTAGAATGTTATGTCATGGAATGGAATGGAATGTCATGTTCTGCAATGGAATGTCATTACATGTCATTGAATGGAATGGGATGTCACGGAATGGAATTGAATGTCATATCATGGAATGGAATGTCATGTCATGAAATGGAATGTACTGGATTGTCATGAAATCTAGTAGAATGTCATGGAATGGAATGTCATGGAATGGAATGTCATCTCATGGAATATGAATAGAATGGAATGGGATGTCATGTCATGTAATGGAATAGCATGTCTTGGAATGGAAATTCATGTCATGGAATGGAAATTCTTGTCATGGAAGGGAATGACATGTCATGGAATGTCATGTCATGGAATGGAATTTCTTGTCATGGAATGGAATGGAATGTCATGAAATGGAATGTCGTGGAATGGAATGTCATTGAATCGAATGAATTGTCAGGGATTTGAATGTCATATCAAGGAATGTCATCTAATGGAATGGAATGCCATGCCATGGAATGGAATTTCATGTAATTTACTGTCATAGAATGGAATGTCATGGAATGGAATGGAATGTCATGGAATATAATGTTATTGAATAGAATACAACCTCAGGGAATGGAATGAATGCCATATTATGGAATGGAATATTATGGAATGGAATGGAATGGAATGGAATGTCTTGGAATGGAATGTTATTGAATGGAATGGAACGTCGAGGAATGGAACGGAATGCCATGTCAAAGAAGAAAATGTTATGTCAGGAATGGAATAGAATGTCATGGAATGGAATGTTATTGAATGGAATGGAATGTCATGTCAATGATTAGAATGTTATGTCATGGAATGGAATGCAACTGAATAGAATTTCTTGGAATGGAATTTCATCTCATGGAATTAGATGGTATGGAATGGTATGTCATGTCATGTAATGGTATGTCATGTCATGTAATGGTATGTCATGTCATGGAATGGAAATTCATGTCATGGAATGGAAATTCATATCATGGAATGGAATGTCATGTCATGGAATGTCATGTCAAAGAATGGAACATCATGTCAAAGAATGGAATGTCGTGTCTTGCAATAGAATGTAATGTCATGGAATGGAATGTCATGAAAAGGTGTGTCATGGAATGGAATGTCATGGAATGGGATGTTATTGAATGTAATAGAAACTCAGTGAATAGATTGAATGCCATGTCATGTCAACGAATAGAATGTTATGTCATGGAATGGAATGGAATGTCATGTTATTGAATGGAATGTCATGGAATGGAATGTTATGGAATGGAATGTCATGGAATGGAATGGAATGTCATGGAATGGAATGTTATTGAATGGAATGGAATGTCGGGGAATGGAATGGAATGTCATGTTAATGAATAGAATGTTATGTCATGGAATGGAATGGAATGTCATGTTATAAAATGGAATATCATGACATGTCATTGAATGGAATGGGATGTTGTGGAATGGAATTAAATGTCAGATCTTGGAATGGAATGCCATGTCGTGAAATGGTATGTAATGGAATGTCATGAAATTTAGTGGAATGTAATGGAATGGAATTTCATGGAATTGAAAGTCATCTCATGGAATTTCATGAAATGGAATGAGATTTCATGTAATGGAATGGCATGTCATGGAATGGAAATTCATGTTGTGGAATGGAATGTCATGTCATGTGATGGATTGTCATGTCATGGAATGGAACGTAATGTCATGAAATGGAATGTCATGGATTGTCATGTCATGGAATGGAATGGAATGTCATGGAATGGAATGGAATGTTATGTCATTGAATGGATGGAATGTCAGGGAATGGAATGGAATGTCTTGTCAATGAATAGAATGTTATATCATGGAATGGAATGGAATGTCATGTTATGGAATGGAATGTCATGAAATGGAATGTTATTGAATGGAGTGGAACATCGGGGAATGACAATTGATTCTTTCATTGTCATATCAATGATTAGAATGTTATGTCATGGAATGGAATGGAATGTCATGTTCTGCAATGGAATGTCATTACATGTCATTGAATGGAATGGGATGTCACGGAATGGAATTGAATGTCATATCATGGAATAGAATGTCATGTCATGAAATGGAATGTACTGGATTGTCATGAAATCTAGTAGAATGTCATGGAATGGAATGTCATGGAATGGAATGTCATCTCATGGAATATGAATAGAATGGAATGGGATGTCATGTCATGTAATGGAATAGCATGTCTTGGAATGGAAATTCATGTCATGGAATGGAAATTCTTGTCATGGAAGGGAATGACATGTCATGGAATGTCATGTCATGGAATGGAATTTCTTGTCATGGAATGGAATGGAATGTCATGAAATGGAATGTCGTGGAATGGAATGTCATGGATTGGAATATCATGTCATGGAATGTCATGCCTTGGAATGAAATGTCATAGAATTGAACATCATGGAATGGAATGTCATGCCATGGAATGGAATGTCATTGAATCGAATGAATTGTCAGGGATTTGAATGTCATGTCAAGGAATGTCATCTCATGGAATGGAATGCCATGCCATGGAATAGAATTTCACGTAATTTACTGTCATAGAATGGAATGTCATGGAATGGAATGTCATGGAATGGAATGTCATGGAATGGAAAGTCATTGAATGGAAAGGAACATCAGGGAATGGAATGGATGGTCATGTCAATGAATGCAATCGCATGTCATGGAATGGAATGAAATGTCATGGAATGGAATGAACTGTCATGGAATGGAATGGAATGGAATGTCATGGAATGTAATGTTATTGAATAGAATGGAACCTCAGGGAATGGAATGAATGTCATATTATGGAATGGAATATTATGTCATGGCATGGAATGGAATGTCTTGGAATGGAATGGTGTTGAATGGAATGGAACGTCGAAGAATGGAATGGAATGCCATGTCAAAGAAGAGAATGTTATGTCATGGAATAGAATAGAATGGAATGGAATGTCATGTTATAGAATGGAATGTCATGGAATGGAATGGAATGTCATGGAATGGAATGTTATTGAATGGAATGGAACGTTGAGGAATGGAATGGATTGTCATGTGAATGATTAGAATGTTATGTCATGGAATGTAATGTAATGGAATAGAATTTCTTGGAATGGAATTTCATCTCATGGAATTAGATGGAATGGAATGGTATGTCATGTCATGTAATGGAATGCCATGTCATGAAATGGTATGTAATGGAATGTCATGAAATTTAGTGGAATGTAATGGAATGGAATTTCATGGAATTGAAAGTCATCTCATGGAATTTCATGAAATGGAATGAGATTTCATGTAATGGAATGGCATGTCATGGAATGGAAATTCATGTTGTGGAATGGAATGTCATGTCATGTGATGGATTGTCATGTCATGGAATGGAACGTAATATCATGGAATGGAACGTAATGTCATGAAATGGAATGTCATGGATTGTCATGTCATGGAATGGAATGGAATGTCATGGAATGGAATGGAATGTTATGTCATTGAATGGATGGAATGTCAGGGAATGGAATGGAATGTCTTGTCAATGAATAGAATGTTATATCATGGAATGGAATGGAATGTCATGTTATGGAATGGAATGTCATGGAATGGAATGTTATTGAATGGAGTGGAACATCGGGGAATGAAATGGAATGTCATATCAATGATTAGAATGTTATGTCATGGAATGGAATGGAATGTCATGTTCTGCAATGGAATGTCATTACATGTCATTGAATGGAATGGGATGTCACGGAATAGAATTGAATGTCATATCATGGAATGGAATGTCATGTCATGAAATGGAATGTACTGGATTGTCATGAAATCTAGTAGAATGTCATGGAATGGAATGTCATCTCATGGAATATGAATAGAATGGAATGTGGTGTCATGTCATGTAATGGAATAGCATGTCTTGGAATGGAAATTCATGTCATGGAATGGAAATTCTTGTCATGGAAGGGAATGACATGTCATGGAATGTCATGTCATGGAATGGAATTTCTTGTCATGGAATGGAATGGAATGTCATGGAATGGAATGGAATGTCTGGTCATGGAATGGAATGTCATGTAATTGAAAGTCTTGGAATGGAATGTCATGTCATGGAATGGAATGGAATGTCAAGAAATGGAATGTCATGTCATGGAATGTCATGTCATGGAATGGAATTTCATGTCACGTTATGGAATGGAGTGCCTTGGAATGGAATGTCATGGATAGTCATGCCATGGAATGGAATGTCATGGAATGGAATGGAATGTCATGGAATGGAATGGAATGTCATGGAATGGAATCTAATGGAATGTCATGTCATGGAATGGAATGTCATGTCATGGATTGGAATCTCATGGAATGGAATGGACTGTCAGAGAATTGAATGAAATATCATGCCAACGAATGGATGTCACGTCATGGAATGGAAAAGAATGCCATACTTTGGAAAGGAATGTCATGACATGTCATTGAATGGCATGGAATGTCATGGAATGGAATGGAATGTCCTATCATGGAGTGGAATGTCATATCATGAAATGAAATGTAATGGAATGTCATGAAATGTAGTGGAATCTAACGGAATGGAATGTTTTGGAATGGTATGTCTTGTCATGGAATGGAATACCATGTCATGGAGTGGAATGTCATGTCATGGAATGGAATTTAATGTAATTGAATGTCTTGAAATGTAATGTCATGGAATGGAATGTCAAGTCATGGAATGAATGGAATTGTCAAGAAATGTAATGTCATGTCATGGAATGTCATGTCATGGAATGTCTTGTCATGGAATGTCATGTCATGGAATGGCATGGAATGTCATGGAATGGAATGGAATGTCTGGTCATGGAATGGAATGTCATGTAATTGAAAGTCTTGGAATGGAATGTCATGTCATGGAATGGAATGGAATGTCAAGAAATGGAATGTGATGTCATGGAATGTCATGTCATGGAATGGAATGTTATTGAATGGAATGGAATGTCGGGGAATGGAATGGAATGTCATGTTAATGAATAGAATGTTATGTCATGGAATGGAATGGAATGTCATGTAATGGAATGGAATGTCATGGAATGGAATGTTATTGAATGGAGTGGAACATCGGGGAATGAAATGGAATGTCATATCAATGATTAGAATGTTATGTCATGGAATGGAATGGAATGTCATGTTCTGCAATGGAATGTCATTACATGTCATTGAATGGAATGGGATGTCACGGAATGGAATTGAATGTCATATCATGGAATGGAATGTCATGTCATGAAATGGAATGTACTGGATTGTCATGAAATCTAGTAGAATGTCATGGAATGGAATGTCATGGAATGGAATGTCATCTCATGGAATATGAATAGAATGGAATGGGATGTCATGTCATGTAATGGAATAGCATGTCTTGGAATGGAAATTCATGTCATGGAATGGAAATTCTTGTCATGGAAGGGAATGACATGTCATGGAATGTCATGTCATGGAATGGAATTTCTTGTCATGGAATGGAATGGAATGTCATGAAATGGAATGTCGTGGAATGGAATGTCATTGAATCGAATGAATTGTCAGGGATTTGAATGTCATATCAAGGAATGTCATCTAATGGAATGGAATGCCATGCCATGGAATGGAATTTCATGTAATTTACTGTCATAGAATGGAATGTCATGGAATGGAATGGAATGTCATGGAATATAATGTTATTGAATAGAATACAACCTCAGGGAATGGAATGAATGCCATATTATGGAATGGAATATTATGGAATGGAATGGAATGGAATGGAATGTCTTGGAATGGAATGTTATTGAATGGAATGGAACGTCGAGGAATGGAACGGAATGCCATGTCAAAGAAGAAAATGTTATGTCAGGAATGGAATAGAATGTCATGGAATGGAATGTTATTGAATGGAATGGAATGTCATGTCAATGATTAGAATGTTATGTCATGGAATGGAATGCAACTGAATAGAATTTCTTGGAATGGAATTTCATCTCATGGAATTAGATGGTATGGAATGGTATGTCATGTCATGTAATGGTATGTCATGTCATGTAATGGTATGTCATGTCATGGAATGGAAATTCATGTCATGGAATGGAAATTCATATCATGGAATGGAATGTCATGTCATGGAATGTCATGTCAAAGAATGGAACATCATGTCAAAGAATGGAATGTCGTGTCTTGCAATAGAATGTAATGTCATGGAATGGAATGTCATGAAAAGGTGTGTCATGGAATGGAATGTCATGGAATGGGATGTTATTGAATGTAATAGAAACTCAGTGAATAGATTGAATGCCATGTCATGTCAACGAATAGAATGTTATGTCATGGAATGGAATGGAATGTCATGTTATTGAATGGAATGTCATGGAATGGAATGTTATGGAATGGAATGTCATGGAATGGAATGGAATGTCATGGAATGGAATGTTATTGAATGGAATGGAATGTCGGGGAATGGAATGGAATGTCATGTTAATGAATAGAATGTTATGTCATGGAATGGAATGGAATGTCATGTTATAAAATGGAATATCATGACATGTCATTGAATGGAATGGGATGTTGTGGAATGGAATTAAATGTCAGATCTTGGAATGGAATGCCATGTCGTGAAATGGTATGTAATGGAATGTCATGAAATTTAGTGGAATGTAATGGAATGGAATTTCATGGAATTGAAAGTCATCTCATGGAATTTCATGAAATGGAATGAGATTTCATGTAATGGAATGGCATGTCATGGAATGGAAATTCATGTTGTGGAATGGAATGTCATGTCATGTGATGGATTGTCATGTCATGGAATGGAACGTAATGTCATGAAATGGAATGTCATGGATTGTCATGTCATGGAATGGAATGGAATGTCATGGAATGGAATGGAATGTTATGTCATTGAATGGATGGAATGTCAGGGAATGGAATGGAATGTCTTGTCAATGAATAGAATGTTATATCATGGAATGGAATGGAATGTCATGTTATGGAATGGAATGTCATGGAATGGAATGTTATTGAATGGAGTGGAACATCGGGGAATGACAATTGATTCTTTCATTGTCATATCAATGATTAGAATGTTATGTCATGGAATGGAATGGAATGTCATGTTCTGCAATGGAATGTCATTACATGTCATTGAATGGAATGGGATGTCACGGAATGGAATTGAATGTCATATCATGGAATAGAATGTCATGTCATGAAATGGAATGTACTGGATTGTCATGAAATCTAGTAGAATGTCATGGAATGGAATGTCATGGAATGGAATGTCATCTCATGGAATATGAATAGAATGGAATGGGATGTCATGTCATGTAATGGAATAGCATGTCTTGGAATGGAAATTCATGTCATGGAATGGAAATTCTTGTCATGGAAGGGAATGACATGTCATGGAATGTCATGTCATGGAATGGAATTTCTTGTCATGGAATGGAATGGAATGTCATGAAATGGAATGTCGTGGAATGGAATGTCATGGATTGGAATATCATGTCATGGAATGTCATGCCTTGGAATGAAATGTCATAGAATTGAACATCATGGAATGGAATGTCATGCCATGGAATGGAATGTCATTGAATCGAATGAATTGTCAGGGATTTGAATGTCATGTCAAGGAATGTCATCTCATGGAATGGAATGCCATGCCATGGAATAGAATTTCACGTAATTTACTGTCATAGAATGGAATGTCATGGAATGGAATGTCATGGAATGGAATGTCATGGAATGGAAAGTCATTGAATGGAAAGGAACATCAGGGAATGGAATGGATGGTCATGTCAATGAATGCAATCGCATGTCATGGAATGGAATGAAATGTCATGGAATGGAATGAACTGTCATGGAATGGAATGGAATGGAATGTCATGGAATGTAATGTTATTGAATAGAATGGAACCTCAGGGAATGGAATGAATGTCATATTATGGAATGGAATATTATGTCATGGCATGGAATGGAATGTCTTGGAATGGAATGGTGTTGAATGGAATGGAACGTCGAAGAATGGAATGGAATGCCATGTCAAAGAAGAGAATGTTATGTCATGGAATAGAATAGAATGGAATGGAATGTCATGTTATAGAATGGAATGTCATGGAATGGAATGGAATGTCATGGAATGGAATGTTATTGAATGGAATGGAACGTTGAGGAATGGAATGGATTGTCATGTGAATGATTAGAATGTTATGTCATGGAATGTAATGTAATGGAATAGAATTTCTTGGAATGGAATTTCATCTCATGGAATTAGATGGAATGGAATGGTATGTCATGTCATGTAATGGAATGCCATGTCATGAAATGGTATGTAATGGAATGTCATGAAATTTAGTGGAATGTAATGGAATGGAATTTCATGGAATTGAAAGTCATCTCATGGAATTTCATGAAATGGAATGAGATTTCATGTAATGGAATGGCATGTCATGGAATGGAAATTCATGTTGTGGAATGGAATGTCATGTCATGTGATGGATTGTCATGTCATGGAATGGAACGTAATATCATGGAATGGAACGTAATGTCATGAAATGGAATGTCATGGATTGTCATGTCATGGAATGGAATGGAATGTCATGGAATGGAATGGAATGTTATGTCATTGAATGGATGGAATGTCAGGGAATGGAATGGAATGTCTTGTCAATGAATAGAATGTTATATCATGGAATGGAATGGAATGTCATGTTATGGAATGGAATGTCATGGAATGGAATGTTATTGAATGGAGTGGAACATCGGGGAATGAAATGGAATGTCATATCAATGATTAGAATGTTATGTCATGGAATGGAATGGAATGTCATGTTCTGCAATGGAATGTCATTACATGTCATTGAATGGAATGGGATGTCACGGAATAGAATTGAATGTCATATCATGGAATGGAATGTCATGTCATGAAATGGAATGTACTGGATTGTCATGAAATCTAGTAGAATGTCATGGAATGGAATGTCATCTCATGGAATATGAATAGAATGGAATGTGGTGTCATGTCATGTAATGGAATAGCATGTCTTGGAATGGAAATTCATGTCATGGAATGGAAATTCTTGTCATGGAAGGGAATGACATGTCATGGAATGTCATGTCATGGAATGGAATTTCTTGTCATGGAATGGAATGGAATGTCATGGAATGGAATGGAATGTCTGGTCATGGAATGGAATGTCATGTAATTGAAAGTCTTGGAATGGAATGTCATGTCATGGAATGGAATGGAATGTCAAGAAATGGAATGTCATGTCATGGAATGTCATGTCATGGAATGGAATTTCATGTCACGTTATGGAATGGAGTGCCTTGGAATGGAATGTCATGGATAGTCATGCCATGGAATGGAATGTCATGGAATGGAATGGAATGTCATGGAATGGAATGGAATGTCATGGAATGGAATCTAATGGAATGTCATGTCATGGAATGGAATGTCATGTCATGGATTGGAATCTCATGGAATGGAATGGACTGTCAGAGAATTGAATGAAATATCATGCCAACGAATGGATGTCACGTCATGGAATGGAAAAGAATGCCATACTTTGGAAAGGAATGTCATGACATGTCATTGAATGGCATGGAATGTCATGGAATGGAATGGAATGTCCTATCATGGAGTGGAATGTCATATCATGAAATGAAATGTAATGGAATGTCATGAAATGTAGTGGAATCTAACGGAATGGAATGTTTTGGAATGGTATGTCTTGTCATGGAATGGAATACCATGTCATGGAGTGGAATGTCATGTCATGGAATGGAATTTAATGTAATTGAATGTCTTGAAATGTAATGTCATGGAATGGAATGTCAAGTCATGGAATGAATGGAATTGTCAAGAAATGTAATGTCATGTCATGGAATGTCATGTCATGGAATGTCTTGTCATGGAATGTCATGTCATGGAATGGCATGGAATGTCATGGAATGGAATGGAATGTCTGGTCATGGAATGGAATGTCATGTAATTGAAAGTCTTGGAATGGAATGTCATGTCATGGAATGGAATGGAATGTCAAGAAATGGAATGTGATGTCATGGAATGTCATGTCATGGAATGGAATGTTATTGAATGGAATGGAATGTCGGGGAATGGAATGGAATGTCATGTTAATGAATAGAATGTTATGTCATGGAATGGAATGGAATGTCATGTAATGGAATGGAATGTCATGGAATGGAATGTTATTGAATGGAGTGGAACATCGGGGAATGAAATGGAATGTCATATCAATGATTAGAATGTTATGTCATGGAATGGAATGGAATGTCATGTTCTGCAATGGAATGTCATTACATGTCATTGAATGGAATGGGATGTCACGGAATGGAATTGAATGTCATATCATGGAATGGAATGTCATGTCATGAAATGGAATGTACTGGATTGTCATGAAATCTAGTAGAATGTCATGGAATGGAATGTCATGGAATGGAATGTCATCTCATGGAATATGAATAGAATGGAATGGGATGTCATGTCATGTAATGGAATAGCATGTCTTGGAATGGAAATTCATGTCATGGAATGGAAATTCTTGTCATGGAAGGGAATGACATGTCATGGAATGTCATGTCATGGAATGGAATTTCTTGTCATGGAATGGAATGGAATGTCATGAAATGGAATGTCGTGGAATGGAATGTCATTGAATCGAATGAATTGTCAGGGATTTGAATGTCATATCAAGGAATGTCATCTAATGGAATGGAATGCCATGCCATGGAATGGAATTTCATGTAATTTACTGTCATAGAATGGAATGTCATGGAATGGAATGGAATGTCATGGAATATAATGTTATTGAATAGAATACAACCTCAGGGAATGGAATGAATGCCATATTATGGAATGGAATATTATGGAATGGAATGGAATGGAATGGAATGTCTTGGAATGGAATGTTATTGAATGGAATGGAACGTCGAGGAATGGAACGGAATGCCATGTCAAAGAAGAAAATGTTATGTCAGGAATGGAATAGAATGTCATGGAATGGAATGTTATTGAATGGAATGGAATGTCATGTCAATGATTAGAATGTTATGTCATGGAATGGAATGCAACTGAATAGAATTTCTTGGAATGGAATTTCATCTCATGGAATTAGATGGTATGGAATGGTATGTCATGTCATGTAATGGTATGTCATGTCATGTAATGGTATGTCATGTCATGGAATGGAAATTCATGTCATGGAATGGAAATTCATATCATGGAATGGAATGTCATGTCATGGAATGTCATGTCAAAGAATGGAACATCATGTCAAAGAATGGAATGTCGTGTCTTGCAATAGAATGTAATGTCATGGAATGGAATGTCATGAAAAGGTGTGTCATGGAATGGAATGTCATGGAATGGGATGTTATTGAATGTAATAGAAACTCAGTGAATAGATTGAATGCCATGTCATGTCAACGAATAGAATGTTATGTCATGGAATGGAATGGAATGTCATGTTATTGAATGGAATGTCATGGAATGGAATGTTATGGAATGGAATGTCATGGAATGGAATGGAATGTCATGGAATGGAATGTTATTGAATGGAATGGAATGTCGGGGAATGGAATGGAATGTCATGTTAATGAATAGAATGTTATGTCATGGAATGGAATGGAATGTCATGTTATAAAATGGAATATCATGACATGTCATTGAATGGAATGGGATGTTGTGGAATGGAATTAAATGTCAGATCTTGGAATGGAATGCCATGTCGTGAAATGGTATGTAATGGAATGTCATGAAATTTAGTGGAATGTAATGGAATGGAATTTCATGGAATTGAAAGTCATCTCATGGAATTTCATGAAATGGAATGAGATTTCATGTAATGGAATGGCATGTCATGGAATGGAAATTCATGTTGTGGAATGGAATGTCATGTCATGTGATGGATTGTCATGTCATGGAATGGAACGTAATGTCATGAAATGGAATGTCATGGATTGTCATGTCATGGAATGGAATGGAATGTCATGGAATGGAATGGAATGTTATGTCATTGAATGGATGGAATGTCAGGGAATGGAATGGAATGTCTTGTCAATGAATAGAATGTTATATCATGGAATGGAATGGAATGTCATGTTATGGAATGGAATGTCATGGAATGGAATGTTATTGAATGGAGTGGAACATCGGGGAATGACAATTGATTCTTTCATTGTCATATCAATGATTAGAATGTTATGTCATGGAATGGAATGGAATGTCATGTTCTGCAATGGAATGTCATTACATGTCATTGAATGGAATGGGATGTCACGGAATGGAATTGAATGTCATATCATGGAATAGAATGTCATGTCATGAAATGGAATGTACTGGATTGTCATGAAATCTAGTAGAATGTCATGGAATGGAATGTCATGGAATGGAATGTCATCTCATGGAATATGAATAGAATGGAATGGGATGTCATGTCATGTAATGGAATAGCATGTCTTGGAATGGAAATTCATGTCATGGAATGGAAATTCTTGTCATGGAAGGGAATGACATGTCATGGAATGTCATGTCATGGAATGGAATTTCTTGTCATGGAATGGAATGGAATGTCATGAAATGGAATGTCGTGGAATGGAATGTCATGGATTGGAATATCATGTCATGGAATGTCATGCCTTGGAATGAAATGTCATAGAATTGAACATCATGGAATGGAATGTCATGTCATGGAATGGAATGTCATTGAATCGAATGAATTGTCAGGGATTTGAATGTCATGTCAAGGAATGTCATCTCATGGAATGGAATGCCATGCCATGGAATAGAATTTCATGTAATTTACTGTCATAGAATGGAATGTCATGGAATGGAATGTCATGGAATGGAATGTCCTGGAATGGAAAGTCATTGAATGGAAAGGAACATCAGGGAATGGAATGGATGGTCATGTCAATGAATGCAATCGCATGTCATGGAATGGAATGGAATGTCATGGAATGGAATGAACTGTCATGGAATGGAATGGAATGGAATGTCATGGAATGTAATGTTATTGAATAGAATGGAACCTCAGGGAATGGAATGAATGTCATATTATGGAATGGAATATTATGTCATGGCATGGAATGGAATGTCTTGGAATGGAATGGTGTTGAATGGAATGAAACGTCGAAGAATGGAATGGAATGCCATGTCAAAGAAGAGAATGTTATGTCATGGAATAGAATAGAATGGAATGGAATGTCATGTTATAGAATGGAATGTCATGGAATGGAATGGAATGTCATGGAATGGAATGTTATTGAATGGAATGGAACGTTGAGGAATGGAATGGATTGTCATGTGAATGATTAGAATGTTATGTCATGGAATGTAATGTAATGGAATAGAATTTCTTGGAATGGAATTTCATCTCATGGAATTAGATGGAATGGAATGGTATGTCATGTCATGTAATGGAATGCCATGTCATGAAATGGTATGTAATGGAATGTCATGAAATTTAGTGGAATGTAATGGAATGGAATTTCATGGAATTGAAAGTCATCTCATGGAATTTCATGAAATGGAATGAGATTTCATGTAATGGAATGGCATGTCATGGAATGGAAATTCATGTTGTGGAATGGAATGTCATGTCATGTGATGGATTGTCATGTCATGGAATGGAACGTAATATCATGGAATGGAACGTAATGTCATGAAATGGAATGTCATGGATTGTCATGTCATGGAATGGAATGGAATGTCATGGAATGGAATGGAATGTTATGTCATTGAATGGATGGAATGTCAGGGAATGGAATGGAATGTCTTGTCAATGAATAGAATGTTATATCATGGAATGGAATGGAATGTCATGTTATGGAATGGAATGTCATGGAATGGAATGTTATTGAATGGAGTGGAACATCGGGGAATGAAATGGAATGTCATATCAATGATTAGAATGTTATGTCATGGAATGGAATGGAATGTCATGTTCTGCAATGGAATGTCATTACATGTCATTGAATGGAATGGGATGTCACGGAATGGAATTGAATGTCATATCATGGAATGGAATGTCATGTCATGAAATGGAATGTACTGGATTGTCATGAAATCTAGTAGAATGTCATGGAATGGAATGTCATCTCATGGAATATGAATAGAATGGAATGGGATGTCATGTCATGTAATGGAATAGCATGTCTTGGAATGGAAATTCATGTCATGGAATGGAAATTCTTGTCATGGAAGGGAATGACATGTCATGGAATGTCATGTCATGGAATGGAATTTCTTGTCATGGAATGGAATGGAATGTCATGGAATGAAATGGAATGTCTGGTCATGGAATGGAATGTCATGTAATTGAAAGTCTTGGAATGGAATGTCATGTCATGGAATGGAATGGAATGTCAAGAAATGGAATGTCATGTCATGGAATGTCATGTCATGGAATGGAATTTCATGTCACGTTATGGAATGGAGTGCCTTGGAATGGAATGTCATGGATAGTCATGCCATGGAATGGAATGTCATGGAATGGAATGGAATGTCATGGAATGGAATTCAATGTCATGGAATGGAATGGAATGTCATGGAATGGAATGTCATGGAATGTCATGTCATGGAATGGAATGTCATGTCATGGATTGGAATCTCATGGAATGGAATGGACTGTCAGAGAATTGAATGAAATATCATGCCAACGAATGGATGTCACGTCATGGAATGGAAAAGAATGCCATACTTTGGAAAGGAATGTCATGACATGTCATTGAATGGCATGGAATGTCATGGAATGGAATGGAATGTCCTATCATGGAGTGGAATGTCATATCATGAAATGAAATGTAATGGAATGTCATGAAATGTAGTGGAATCTAACGGAATGGAATGTTTTGGAATGGTATGTCTTGTCATGGAATGGAATACCATGTCATGGAGTGGAATGTCATGTCATGGAATGGAATTTAATGTAATTGAATGTCTTGAAATGTAATGTCATGGAATGGAATGTCAAGTCATGGAATGAATGGAATTGTCAAGAAATGTAATGTCATGTCATGGAATGTCATGTCATGGAATGTCTTGTCATGGAATGTCATGTCATGGAATGGCATGGAATGTCATGGAATGGAATGGAATGTCTGGTCATGGAATGGAATGTCATGTAATTGAAAGTCTTGGAATGGAATGTCATGTCATGGAATGGAATGGAATGTCAAGAAATGGAATGTGATGTCATGGAATGTCATGTCATGGAATGGAATGTTATTGAATGGAATGGAATGTCGGGGAATGGAATGGAATGTCATGTTAATGAATAGAATGTTATGTCATGGAATGGAATGGAATGTCATGTAATGGAATGGAATGTCATGGAATGGAATGTTATTGAATGGAGTGGAACATCGGGGAATGAAATGGAATGTCATATCAATGATTAGAATGTTATGTCATGGAATGGAATGGAATGTCATGTTCTGCAATGGAATGTCATTACATGTCATTGAATGGAATTGAATGTCACGGAATGGAATTGAATGTCATATCATGGAATGGAATGTCATGTCATGAAATGGAATGTACTGGATTGTCATGAAATCTAGTAGAATGGAATGGGATGTCATGTCATGTAATGGAATAGCATGTCTTGGAATGGAAATTCATGTCATGGAATGGAAATTCTTGTCATGGAAGGGAATGACATGCCATGGAATGTCATGTCAAAGAATGGAACATCATGTCAAAGAATGGAATGTCGTGTCTTGCAATAGAATGTAATGTCATGGAATGGAATGTCATGAAAAGGTGTGTCATGGAATGGAATGTCATGGAATGGGATGTTATTGAATGTAATAGAAACTCAGTGAATAGATTGAATGCCATGTCATGTCAACGAATAGAATGTTATGTCATGGAATGGAATGGAATGTCATGTTATTGAATGGAATGTCATGGAATGGAATGTTATGGAATGGAATATCATGGAATGGAATGGAATGTCATGGAATGGAATGTTATTGAACGGAATGGAATGTCGGGGAATGGAATGGAATGTCATGTTAATGAATAGAATGTTATGTCATGGAATGGAATGGAATGTCATGTTATAAAATGGAATATCATGACATGTCATTGAATGGAATGGGATGTTGTGGAATGGAATTAAATGTCAGATCTTGGAATGGAATGCCATGTCATGAAATGGTATGTAATGGAATGTCATGAAATTTAGTGGAATGTAATGGAATGGAATTTCATGGAATTGAAAGTCATCTCAAGGAATTTCATGAAATGGAATGAGATTTCATGTAATGGAATGGCATGTCATGGAATGGAAATTCATGTTGTGGAATGGAATGTCATGTCATGTGATGGATTGTCATGTCATGGAATGGAACGTAATGTCATGAAATGGAATGTCATGGATTGTCATGTCATGGAATGGAATGGAATGTCATGGAATGGAATGGAATGTTATGTCATTGAATGGATGGAATGTCAGGGAATGGAATGGAATGTCTTGTCAATGAATAGAATGTTATATCATGGAATGGAATGGAATGTCATGTTATGGAATGGAATGTCATGGAATGGAATGTTATTGAATGGAGTGGAACATCGGGGAATGACAATTCATTCATTCATTGTCATATCAATGATTAGAATGTTATGTCATGGAATGGAATGGAATGTCATGTTCTGCAATGGAATGTCATTACATGTCATTGAATGGAATGGGATGTCACGGAATGGAATTGAATGTCATATCATGGAATAGAATGTCATGTCATGAAATGGAATGTACTGGATTGTCATGAAATCTAGTAGAATGTCATGGAATGGAATGTCATGGAATGGAATGTCATCTCATGGAATATGAATAGAATGGAATGGGATGTCATGTCATGTAATGGAATAGCATGTCTTGGAATGGAAATTCATGTCATGGAATGGAAATTCTTGTCATGGAAGGGAATGACATGTCATGGAATGTCATGTCATGGAATGGAATTTCTTGTCATGGAATGGAATGGAATGTCATGAAATGGAATGTCGTGGAATGGAATGTCATGGATTGGAATATCATGTCATGGAATGTCATGCCTTGGAATGAAATGTCATAGAATTGAACATCATGGAATGGAATGTCATGTCATGGAATGGAATGTCATTGAATCGAATGAATTGTCAGGGATTTGAATGTCATGTCAAGGAATGTCATCTCATGGAATGGAATGCCATGCCATGGAATAGAATTTCATGTAATTTACTGTCATAGAATGGAATGTCATGGAATGGAATGGAATGTCATGGAATGAAATGGAATGTCTGGTCATGGAATGGAATGTCATGTAATTGAAAGTCTTGGAATGGAATGTCATGTCATGGAATGGAATGGAATGTCAAGAAATGGAATGTCATGTCATGGAATGTCATGTCATGGAATGGAATTTCATGTCACGTTATGGAATGGAGTGCCTTGGAATGGAATGTCATGGATAGTCATGCCATGGAATGGAATGTCATGGAATGGAATGGAATGTCATGGAATGGAATTCAATGTCATGGAATGGAATGGAATGTCATGGAATGGAATGTCATGGAATGTCATGTCATGGAATGGAATGTCATGTCATGGATTGGAATCTCATGGAATGGAATGGACTGTCAGAGAATTGAATGAAATATCATGCCAACGAATGGATGTCACGTCATGGAATGGAAAAGAATGCCATACTTTGGAAAGGAATGTCATGACATGTCATTGAATGGCATGGAATGTCATGGAATGGAATGGAATGTCCTATCATGGAGTGGAATGTCATATCATGAAATGAAATGTAATGGAATGTCATGAAATGTAGTGGAATCTAACGGAATGGAATGTTTTGGAATGGTATGTCTTGTCATGGAATGGAATACCATGTCATGGAGTGGAATGTCATGTCATGGAATGGAATTTAATGTAATTGAATGTCTTGAAATGTAATGTCATGGAATGGAATGTCAAGTCATGGAATGAATGGAATTGTCAAGAAATGTAATGTCATGTCATGGAATGTCATGTCATGGAATGTCTTGTCATGGAATGTCATGTCATGGAATGGCATGGAATGTCATGGAATGGAATGGAATGTCTGGTCATGGAATGGAATGTCATGTAATTGAAAGTCTTGGAATGGAATGTCATGTCATGGAATGGAATGGAATGTCAAGAAATGGAATGTGATGTCATGGAATGTCATGTCATGGAATGGAATGTTATTGAATGGAATGGAATGTCGGGGAATGGAATGGAATGTCATGTTAATGAATAGAATGTTATGTCATGGAATGGAATGGAATGTCATGTAATGGAATGGAATGTCATGGAATGGAATGTTATTGAATGGAGTGGAACATCGGGGAATGAAATGGAATGTCATATCAATGATTAGAATGTTATGTCATGGAATGGAATGGAATGTCATGTTCTGCAATGGAATGTCATTACATGTCATTGAATGGAATTGAATGTCACGGAATGGAATTGAATGTCATATCATGGAATGGAATGTCATGTCATGAAATGGAATGTACTGGATTGTCATGAAATCTAGTAGAATGGAATGGGATGTCATGTCATGTAATGGAATAGCATGTCTTGGAATGGAAATTCATGTCATGGAATGGAAATTCTTGTCATGGAAGGGAATGACATGCCATGGAATGTCATGTCAAAGAATGGAACATCATGTCAAAGAATGGAATGTCGTGTCTTGCAATAGAATGTAATGTCATGGAATGGAATGTCATGAAAAGGTGTGTCATGGAATGGAATGTCATGGAATGGGATGTTATTGAATGTAATAGAAACTCAGTGAATAGATTGAATGCCATGTCATGTCAACGAATAGAATGTTATGTCATGGAATGGAATGGAATGTCATGTTATTGAATGGAATGTCATGGAATGGAATGTTATGGAATGGAATATCATGGAATGGAATGGAATGTCATGGAATGGAATGTTATTGAACGGAATGGAATGTCGGGGAATGGAATGGAATGTCATGTTAATGAATAGAATGTTATGTCATGGAATGGAATGGAATGTCATGTTATAAAATGGAATATCATGACATGTCATTGAATGGAATGGGATGTTGTGGAATGGAATTAAATGTCAGATCTTGGAATGGAATGCCATGTCATGAAATGGTATGTAATGGAATGTCATGAAATTTAGTGGAATGTAATGGAATGGAATTTCATGGAATTGAAAGTCATCTCAAGGAATTTCATGAAATGGAATGAGATTTCATGTAATGGAATGGCATGTCATGGAATGGAAATTCATGTTGTGGAATGGAATGTCATGTCATGTGATGGATTGTCATGTCATGGAATGGAACGTAATGTCATGAAATGGAATGTCATGGATTGTCATGTCATGGAATGGAATGGAATGTCATGGAATGGAATGGAATGTTATGTCATTGAATGGATGGAATGTCAGGGAATGGAATGGAATGTCTTGTCAATGAATAGAATGTTATATCATGGAATGGAATGGAATGTCATGTTATGGAATGGAATGTCATGGAATGGAATGTTATTGAATGGAGTGGAACATCGGGGAATGACAATTCATTCATTCATTGTCATATCAATGATTAGAATGTTATGTCATGGAATGGAATGGAATGTCATGTTCTGCAATGGAATGTCATTACATGTCATTGAATGGAATGGGATGTCACGGAATGGAATTGAATGTCATATCATGGAATAGAATGTCATGTCATGAAATGGAATGTACTGGATTGTCATGAAATCTAGTAGAATGTCATGGAATGGAATGTCATGGAATGGAATGTAATCTCATGGAATATGAATAGAATGGAATGGGATGTCATGTCATGTAATGGAATAGCATGTCTTGGAATGGAAATTCATGTCATGGAATGGAAATTCTTGTCATGGAAGGGAATGACATGTCATGGAATGTCATGTCATGGAATGGAATTTCTTGTCATGGAATGGAATGGAATGTCATGAAATGGAATGTCGTGGAATGGAATGTCATGGATTGGAATATCATGTCATGGAATGTCATGCCTTGGAATGAAATGTCATAGAATTGAACATCATGGAATGGAATGTCATGTCATGGAATGGAATGTCATTGAATCGAATGAATTGTCAGGGATTTGAATGTCATGTCAAGGAATGTCATCTCATGGAATGGAATGCCATGCCATGGAATAGAATTTCATGTAATTTACTGTCATAGAATGGAATGTCATGGAATGGAATGTCATGGAATGGAATGTCATGGAATGGAAAGTCATTGAATGGAAAGGAACATCAGGGAATGGAATGGATGGTCATGTCAATGAATGCAATCGCATGTCATGGAATGGAATGAAATGTCATGGAATGGAATGAACTGTCATGGAATGGAATGGAATGGAATGTCATGGAATGTAATGTTATTGAATAGAATGGAACCTCAGGGAATGGAATGAATGTCATATTATGGAATGGAATATTATGTCATGGCATGGAATGGAATGTCTTGGAATGGAATGGTGTTGAATGGAATGGAACGTCGAAGAATGGAATGGAATGCCATGTCAAAGAAGAGAATGTTATGTCATGGAATAGAATAGAATGGAATGGAATGTCATGTTATAGAATGGAATGTCATGGAATGGAATGGAATGTCATGGAATGGAATGTTATTGAATGGAATGGAACGTTGAGGAATAGAATGGATTGTCATGTGAATGATTAGAATGTTATGTCATGGAATGTAATGTAATGGAATAGAATTTCTTGGAATGGAATTTCATCTCATGGAATTAGATGGAATGGAATGGTATGTCATGTCATGTAATGGAATGCCATGTCATGAAATGGTATGTAATGGAATGTCATGAAATTTAGTGGAATGTAATGGAATGGAATTTCATGGAATTGAAAGTCATCTCATGGAATTTCATGAAATGGAATGAGATTTCATGTAATGGAATGGCATGTCATGGAATGGAAATTCATGTTGTGGAATGGAATGTCATGTCATGTGATGGATTGTCATGTCATGGAATGGAACGTAATATCATGGAATGGAACGTAATGTCATGAAATGGAATGTCATGGATTGTCATGTCATGGAATGGAATGGAATGTCATGGAATGGAATGGAATGTTATGTCATTGAATGGATGGAATGTCAGGGAATGGAATGGAATGTCTTGTCAATGAATAGAATGTTATATCATGGAATGGAATGGAATGTCATGTTATGGAATGGAATGTCATGGAATGGAATGTTATTGAATGGAGTGGAACATCGGGGAATGAAATGGAATGTCATATCAATGATTAGAATGTTATGTCATGGAATGGAATGGAATGTCATGTTCTGCAATGGAATGTCATTACATGTCATTGAATGGAATGGGATGTCACGGAATAGAATTGAATGTCATATCATGGAATGGAATGTCATGTCATGAAATGGAATGTACTGGATTGTCATGAAATCTAGTAGAATGTCATGGAATGGAATGTCATCTCATGGAATATGAATAGAATGGAATGTGGTGTCATGTCATGTAATGGAATAGCATGTCTTGGAATGGAAATTCATGTCATGGAATGGAAATTCTTGTCATGGAAGGGAATGACATGTCATGGAATGTCATGTCATGGAATGGAATTTCTTGTCATGGAATGGAATGGAATGTCATGGAATGGAATGGAATGTCTGGTCATGGAATGGAATGTCATGTAATTGAAAGTCTTGGAATGGAATGTCATGTCATGGAATGGAATGGAATGTCAAGAAATGGAATGTCATGTCATGGAATGTCATGTCATGGAATGGAATTTCATGTCACGTTATGGAATGGAGTGCCTTGGAATGGAATGTCATGGATAGTCATGCCATGGAATGGAATGTCATGGAATGGAATGGAATGTCATGGAATGGAATGGAATGTCATGGAATGGAATGTCATGGAATGTCATGTCATGGAATGGAATGTCATGTCATGGATTGGAATCTCATGGAATGGAATGGACTGTCAGAGAATTGAATGAAATATCATGCCAACGAATGGATGTCACGTCATGGAATGGAAAAGAATGCCATACTTTGGAAAGGAATGTCATGACATGTCATTGAATGGCATGGAATGTCATGGAATGGAATGGAATGTCCTATCATGGAGTGGAATGTCATATCATGAAATGAAATGTAATGGAATGTCATGAAATGTAGTGGAATCTAACGGAATGGAATGTTTTGGAATGGTATGTCTTGTCATGGAATGGAATACCATGTCATGGAGTGGAATGTCATGTCATGGAATGGAATTTAATGTAATTGAATGTCTTGAAATGTAATGTCATGGAATGGAATGTCAAGTCATGGAATGAATGGAATTGTCAAGAAATGTAATGTCATGTCATGGAATGTCATGTCATGGAATGTCTTGTCATGGAATGTCATGTCATGGAATGGCATGGAATGTCATGGAATGGAATGGAATGTCTGGTCATGGAATGGAATGTCATGTAATTGAAAGTCTTGGAATGGAATGTCATGTCATGGAATGGAATGGAATGTCAAGAAATGGAATGTCATGTCATGGAATGTCATGTCATGGAATGGAATGTTATTGAATGGAATGGAATGTCGGGGAATGGAATGGAATGTCATGTTAATGAATAGAATGTTATGTCATGGAATGGAATGGAATGTCATGTAATGGAATGGAATGTCATGGAATGGAATGTTATTGAATGGAGTGGAACATCGGGGAATGAAATGGAATGTCATATCAATGATTAGAATGTTATGTCATGGAATGGAATGGAATGTCATGTTCTGCAATGGAATGTCATTACATGTCATTGAATGGAATGGGATGTCACGGAATGGAATTGAATGTCATATCATGGAATGGAATGTCATGTCATGAAATGGAATGTACTGGATTGTCATGAAATCTAGTAGAATGTCATGGAATGGAATGTCATGGAATGGAATGTCATCTCATGGAATATGAATAGAATGGAATGGGATGTCATGTCATGTAATGGAATAGCATGTCTTGGAATGGAAATTCATGTCATGGAATGGAAATTCTTGTCATGGAAGGGAATGACATGTCATGGAATGTCATGTCATGGAATGGAATTTCTTGTCATGGAATGGAATGGAATGTCATGAAATGGAATGTCGTGGAATGGAATGTCATTGAATCGAATGAATTGTCAGGGATTTGAATGTCATATCAAGGAATGTCATCTAATGGAATGGAATGCCATGCCATGGAATGGAATTTCATGTAATTTACTGTCATAGAATGGAATGTCATGGAATGGAATGGAATGTCATGGAATATAATGTTATTGAATAGAATACAACCTCAGGGAATGGAATGAATGCCATATTATGGAATGGAATATTATGGAATGGAATGGAATGGAATGGAATGTCTTGGAATGGAATGTTATTGAATGGAATGGAACGTCGAGGAATGGAACGGAATGCCATGTCAAAGAAGAAAATGTTATGTCAGGAATGGAATAGAATGTCATGGAATGGAATGTTATTGAATGGAATGGAATGTCATGTCAATGATTAGAATGTTATGTCATGGAATGGAATGCAACTGAATAGAATTTCTTGGAATGGAATTTCATCTCATGGAATTAGATGGTATGGAATGGTATGTCATGTCATGTAATGGTATGTCATGTCATGTAATGGTATGTCATGTCATGGAATGGAAATTCATGTCATGGAATGGAAATTCATATCATGGAATGGAATGTCATGTCATGGAATGTCATGTCAAAGAATGGAACATCATGTCAAAGAATGGAATGTCGTGTCTTGCAATAGAATGTAATGTCATGGAATGGAATGTCATGAAAAGGTGTGTCATGGAATGGAATGTCATGGAATGGGATGTTATTGAATGTAATAGAAACTCAGTGAATAGATTGAATGCCATGTCATGTCAACGAATAGAATGTTATGTCATGGAATGGAATGGAATGTCATGTTATTGAATGGAATGTCATGGAATGGAATGTTATGGAATGGAATGTCATGGAATGGAATGGAATGTCATGGAATGGAATGTTATTGAATGGAATGGAATGTCGGGGAATGGAATGGAATGTCATGTTAATGAATAGAATGTTATGTCATGGAATGGAATGGAATGTCATGTTATAAAATGGAATATCATGACATGTCATTGAATGGAATGGGATGTTGTGGAATGGAATTAAATGTCAGATCTTGGAATGGAATGCCATGTCGTGAAATGGTATGTAATGGAATGTCATGAAATTTAGTGGAATGTAATGGAATGGAATTTCATGGAATTGAAAGTCATCTCAAGGAATTTCATGAAATGGAATGAGATTTCATGTAATGGAATGGCATGTCATGGAATGGAAATTCATGTTGTGGAATGGAATGTCATGTCATGTGATGGATTGTCATGTCATGGAATGGAACGTAATGTCATGAAATGGAATGTCATGGATTGTCATGTCATGGAATGGAATGGAATGTCATGGAATGGAATGGAATGTTATGTCATTGAATGGATGGAATGTCAGGGAATGGAATGGAATGTCTTGTCAATGAATAGAATGTTATATCATGGAATGGAATGGAATGTCATGTTATGGAATGGAATGTCATGGAATGGAATGTTATTGAATGGAGTGGAACATCGGGGAATGACAATTCATTCATTCATTGTCATATCAATGATTAGAATGTTATGTCATGGAATGGAATGGAATGTCATGTTCTGCAATGGAATGTCATTACATGTCATTGAATGGAATGGGATGTCACGGAATGGAATTGAATGTCATATCATGGAATAGAATGTCATGTCATGAAATGGAATGTACTGGATTGTCATGAAATCTAGTAGAATGTCATGGAATGGAATGTCATGGAATGGAATGTCATCTCATGGAATATGAATAGAATGGAATGGGATGTCATGTCATGTAATGGAATAGCATGTCTTGGAATGGAAATTCATGTCATGGAATGGAAATTCTTGTCATGGAAGGGAATGACATGTCATGGAATGTCATGTCATGGAATGGAATTTCTTGTCATGGAATGGAATGGAATGTCATGAAATGGAATGTCGTGGAATGGAATGTCATGGATTGGAATATCATGTCATGGAATGTCATGCCTTGGAATGAAATGTCATAGAATTGAACATCATGGAATGGAATGTCATGTCATGGAATGGAATGTCATTGAATCGAATGAATTGTCAGGGATTTGAATGTCATGTCAAGGAATGTCATCTCATGGAATGGAATGCCATGCCATGGAATAGAATTTCATGTAATTTACTGTCATAGAATGGAATGTCATGGAATGGAATGTCATGGAATGGAATGTCATGGAATGGAAAGTCATTGAATGGAAAGGAACATCAGGGAATGGAATGGATGGTCATGTCAATGAATGCAATCGCATGTCATGGAATGGAATGAAATGTCATGGAATGGAATGAACTGTCATGGAATGGAATGGAATGGAATGTCATGGAATGTAATGTTATTGAATAGAATGGAACCTCAGGGAATGGAATGAATGTCATATTATGGAATGGAATATTATGTCATGGCATGGAATGGAATGTCTTGGAATGGAATGGTGTTGAATGGAATGGAACGTCGAAGAATGGAATGGAATGCCATGTCAAAGAAGAGAATGTTATGTCATGGAATAGAATAGAATGGAATGGAATGTCATGTTATAGAATGGAATGTCATGGAATGGAATGGAATGTCATGGAATGGAATGTTATTGAATGGAATGGAACGTTGAGGAATGGAATGGATTGTCATGTGAATGATTAGAATGTTATGTCATGGAATGTAATGTAATGGAATAGAATTTCTTGGAATGGAATTTCATCTCATGGAATTAGATGGAATGGAATGGTATGTCATGTCATGTAATGGAATGCCATGTCATGAAATGGTATGTAATGGAATGTCATGAAATTTAGTGGAATGTAATGGAATGGAATTTCATGGAATTGAAAGTCATCTCATGGAATTTCATGAAATGGAATGAGATTTCATGTAATGGAATGGCATGTCATGGAATGGAAATTCATGTTGTGGAATGGAATGTCATGTCATGTGATGGATTGTCATGTCATGGAATGGAACGTAATATCATGGAATGGAACGTAATGTCATGAAATGGAATGTCATGGATTGTCATGTCATGGAATGGAATGGAATGTCATGGAATGGAATGGAATGTTATGTCATTGAATGGATGGAATGTCAGGGAATGGAATGGAATGTCTTGTCAATGAATAGAATGTTATATCATGGAATGGAATGGAATGTCATGTTATGGAATGGAATGTCATGGAATGGAATGTTATTGAATGGAGTGGAACATCGGGGAATGAAATGGAATGTCATATCAATGATTAGAATGTTATGTCATGGAATGGAATGGAATGTCATGTTCTGCAATGGAATGTCATTACATGTCATTGAATGGAATGGGATGTCACGGAATAGAATTGAATGTCATATCATGGAATGGAATGTCATGTCATGAAATGGAATGTACTGGATTGTCATGAAATCTAGTAGAATGTCATGGAATGGAATGTCATCTCATGGAATATGAATAGAATGGAATGTGGTGTCATGTCATGTAATGGAATAGCATGTCTTGGAATGGAAATTCATGTCATGGAATGGAAATTCTTGTCATGGAAGGGAATGACATGTCATGGAATGTCATGTCATGGAATGGAATTTCTTGTCATGGAATGGAATGGAATGTCATGGAATGGAATGGAATGTCTGGTCATGGAATGGAATGTCATGTAATTGAAAGTCTTGGAATGGAATGTCATGTCATGGAATGGAATGGAATGTCAAGAAATGGAATGTCATGTCATGGAATGTCATGTCATGGAATGGAATTTCATGTCACGTTATGGAATGGAGTGCCTTGGAATGGAATGTCATGGATAGTCATGCCATGGAATGGAATGTCATGGAATGGAATGGAATGTCATGGAATGGAATGGAATGTCATGGAATGGAATGTCATGGAATGTCATGTCATGGAATGGAATGTCATGTCATGGATTGGAATCTCATGGAATGGAATGGACTGTCAGAGAATTGAATGAAATATCATGCCAACGAATGGATGTCACGTCATGGAATGGAAAAGAATGCCATACTTTGGAAAGGAATGTCATGACATGTCATTGAATGGCATGGAATGTCATGGAATGGAATGGAATGTCCTATCATGGAGTGGAATGTCATATCATGAAATGAAATGTAATGGAATGTCATGAAATGTAGTGGAATCTAACGGAATGGAATGTTTTGGAATGGTATGTCTTGTCATGGAATGGAATACCATGTCATGGAGTGGAATGTCATGTCATGGAATGGAATTTAATGTAATTGAATGTCTTGAAATGTAATGTCATGGAATGGAATGTCAAGTCATGGAATGAATGGAATTGTCAAGAAATGTAATGTCATGTCATGGAATGTCATGTCATGGAATGTCTTGTCATGGAATGTCATGTCATGGAATGGCATGGAATGTCATGGAATGGAATGGAATGTCTGGTCATGGAATGGAATGTCATGTAATTGAAAGTCTTGGAATGGAATGTCATGTCATGGAATGGAATGGAATGTCAAGAAATGGAATGTCATGTCATGGAATGTCATGTCATGGAATGGAATGTTATTGAATGGAATGGAATGTCGGGGAATGGAATGGAATGTCATGTTAATGAATAGAATGTTATGTCATGGAATGGAATGGAATGTCATGTAATGGAATGGAATGTCATGGAATGGAATGTTATTGAATGGAGTGGAACATCGGGGAATGAAATGGAATGTCATATCAATGATTAGAATGTTATGTCATGGAATGGAATGGAATGTCATGTTCTGCAATGGAATGTCATTACATGTCATTGAATGGAATGGGATGTCACGGAATGGAATTGAATGTCATATCATGGAATGGAATGTCATGTCATGAAATGGAATGTACTGGATTGTCATGAAATCTAGTAGAATGTCATGGAATGGAATGTCATGGAATGGAATGTCATCTCATGGAATATGAATAGAATGGAATGGGATGTCATGTCATGTAATGGAATAGCATGTCTTGGAATGGAAATTCATGTCATGGAATGGAAATTCTTGTCATGGAAGGGAATGACATGTCATGGAATGTCATGTCATGGAATGGAATTTCTTGTCATGGAATGGAATGGAATGTCATGAAATGGAATGTCGTGGAATGGAATGTCATTGAATCGAATGAATTGTCAGGGATTTGAATGTCATATCAAGGAATGTCATCTAATGGAATGGAATGCCATGCCATGGAATGGAATTTCATGTAATTTACTGTCATAGAATGGAATGTCATGGAATGGAATGGAATGTCATGGAATATAATGTTATTGAATAGAATACAACCTCAGGGAATGGAATGAATGCCATATTATGGAATGGAATATTATGGAATGGAATGGAATGGAATGGAATGTCTTGGAATGGAATGTTATTGAATGGAATGGAACGTCGAGGAATGGAACGGAATGCCATGTCAAAGAAGAAAATGTTATGTCAGGAATGGAATAGAATGTCATGGAATGGAATGTTATTGAATGGAATGGAATGTCATGTCAATGATTAGAATGTTATGTCATGGAATGGAATGCAACTGAATAGAATTTCTTGGAATGGAATTTCATCTCATGGAATTAGATGGTATGGAATGGTATGTCATGTCATGTAATGGTATGTCATGTCATGTAATGGTATGTCATGTCATGGAATGGAAATTCATGTCATGGAATGGAAATTCATATCATGGAATGGAATGTCATGTCATGGAATGTCATGTCAAAGAATGGAACATCATGTCAAAGAATGGAATGTCGTGTCTTGCAATAGAATGTAATGTCATGGAATGGAATGTCATGAAAAGGTGTGTCATGGAATGGAATGTCATGGAATGGGATGTTATTGAATGTAATAGAAACTCAGTGAATAGATTGAATGCCATGTCATGTCAACGAATAGAATGTTATGTCATGGAATGGAATGGAATGTCATGTTATTGAATGGAATGTCATGGAATGGAATGTTATGGAATGGAATGTCATGGAATGGAATGGAATGTCATGGAATGGAATGTTATTGAATGGAATGGAATGTCGGGGAATGGAATGGAATGTCATGTTAATGAATAGAATGTTATGTCATGGAATGGAATGGAATGTCATGTTATAAAATGGAATATCATGACATGTCATTGAATGGAATGGGATGTTGTGGAATGGAATTAAATGTCAGATCTTGGAATGGAATGCCATGTCGTGAAATGGTATGTAATGGAATGTCATGAAATTTAGTGGAATGTAATGGAATGGAATTTCATGGAATTGAAAGTCATCTCATGGAATTTCATGAAATGGAATGAGATTTCATGTAATGGAATGGCATGTCATGGAATGGAAATTCATGTTGTGGAATGGAATGTCATGTCATGTGATGGATTGTCATGTCATGGAATGGAACGTAATGTCATGAAATGGAATGTCATGGATTGTCATGTCATGGAATGGAATGGAATGTCATGGAATGGAATGGAATGTTATGTCATTGAATGGATGGAATGTCAGGGAATGGAATGGAATGTCTTGTCAATGAATAGAATGTTATATCATGGAATGGAATGGAATGTCATGTTATGGAATGGAATGTCATGGAATGGAATGTTATTGAATGGAGTGGAACATCGGGGAATGACAATTGATTCTTTCATTGTCATATCAATGATTAGAATGTTATGTCATGGAATGGAATGGAATGTCATGTTCTGCAATGGAATGTCATTACATGTCATTGAATGGAATGGGATGTCACGGAATGGAATTGAATGTCATATCATGGAATAGAATGTCATGTCATGAAATGGAATGTACTGGATTGTCATGAAATCTAGTAGAATGTCATGGAATGGAATGTCATGGAATGGAATGTCATCTCATGGAATATGAATAGAATGGAATGGGATGTCATGTCATGTAATGGAATAGCATGTCTTGGAATGGAAATTCATGTCATGGAATGGAAATTCTTGTCATGGAAGGGAATGACATGTCATGGAATGTCATGTCATGGAATGGAATTTCTTGTCATGGAATGGAATGGAATGTCATGAAATGGAATGTCGTGGAATGGAATGTCATGGATTGGAATATCATGTCATGGAATGTCATGCCTTGGAATGAAATGTCATAGAATTGAACATCATGGAATGGAATGTCATGTCATGGAATGGAATGTCATTGAATCGAATGAATTGTCAGGGATTTGAATGTCATGTCAAGGAATGTCATCTCATGGAATGGAATGCCATGCCATGGAATAGAATTTCATGTAATTTACTGTCATAGAATGGAATGTCATGGAATGGAATGTCATGGAATGGAATGTCCTGGAATGGAAAGTCATTGAATGGAAAGGAACATCAGGGAATGGAATGGATGGTCATGTCAATGAATGCAATCGCATGTCATGGAATGGAATGGAATGTCATGGAATGGAATGAACTGTCATGGAATGGAATGGAATGGAATGTCATGGAATGTAATGTTATTGAATAGAATGGAACCTCAGGGAATGGAATGAATGTCATATTATGGAATGGAATATTATGTCATGGCATGGAATGGAATGTCTTGGAATGGAATGGTGTTGAATGGAATGAAACGTCGAAGAATGGAATGGAATGCCATGTCAAAGAAGAGAATGTTATGTCATGGAATAGAATAGAATGGAATGGAATGTCATGTTATAGAATGGAATGTCATGGAATGGAATGGAATGTCATGGAATGGAATGTTATTGAATGGAATGGAACGTTGAGGAATGGAATGGATTGTCATGTGAATGATTAGAATGTTATGTCATGGAATGTAATGTAATGGAATAGAATTTCTTGGAATGGAATTTCATCTCATGGAATTAGATGGAATGGAATGGTATGTCATGTCATGTAATGGAATGCCATGTCATGAAATGGTATGTAATGGAATGTCATGAAATTTAGTGGAATGTAATGGAATGGAATTTCATGGATTTGAAAGTCATCTCATGGAATTTCATGAAATGGAATGAGATTTCATGTAATGGAATGGCATGTCATGGAATGGAAATTCATGTTGTGGAATGGAATGTCATGTCATGTGATGGATTGTCATGTCATGGAATGGAACGTAATATCATGGAATGGAACGTAATGTCATGAAATGGAATGTCATGGATTGTCATGTCATGGAATGGAATGGAATGTCATGGAATGGAATGGAATGTTATGTCATTGAATGGATGGAATGTCAGGGAATGGAATGGAATGTCTTGTCAATGAATAGAATGTTATATCATGGAATGGAATGGAATGTCATGTTATGGAATGGAATGTCATGGAATGGAATGTTATTGAATGGAGTGGAACATCGGGGAATGAAATGGAATGTCATATCAATGATTAGAATGTTATGTCATGGAATGGAATGGAATGTCATGTTCTGCAATGGAATGTCATTACATGTCATTGAATGGAATGGGATGTCACGGAATGGAATTGAATGTCATATCATGGAATGGAATGTCATGTCATGAAATGGAATGTACTGGATTGTCATGAAATCTAGTAGAATGTCATGGAATGGAATGTCATCTCATGGAATATGAATAGAATGGAATGGGATGTCATGTCATGTAATGGAATAGCATGTCTTGGAATGGAAATTCATGTCATGGAATGGAAATTCTTGTCATGGAAGGGAATGACATGTCATGGAATGTCATGTCATGGAATGGAATTTCTTGTCATGGAATGGAATGGAATGTCATGGAATGAAATGGAATGTCTGGTCATGGAATGGAATGTCATGTAATTGAAAGTCTTGGAATGGAATGTCATGTCATGGAATGGAATGGAATGTCAAGAAATGGAATGTCATGTCATGGAATGTCATGTCATGGAATGGAATTTCATGTCACGTTATGGAATGGAGTGCCTTGGAATGGAATGTCATGGATAGTCATGCCATGGAATGGAATGTCATGGAATGGAATGGAATGTCATGGAATGGAATTCAATGTCATGGAATGGAATGGAATGTCATGGAATGGAATGTCATGGAATGTCATGTCATGGAATGGAATGTCATGTCATGGATTGGAATCTCATGGAATGGAATGGACTGTCAGAGAATTGAATGAAATATCATGCCAACGAATGGATGTCACGTCATGGAATGGAAAAGAATGCCATACTTTGGAAAGGAATGTCATGACATGTCATTGAATGGCATGGAATGTCATGGAATGGAATGGAATGTCCTATCATGGAGTGGAATGTCATATCATGAAATGAAATGTAATGGAATGTCATGAAATGTAGTGGAATCTAACGGAATGGAATGTTTTGGAATGGTATGTCTTGTCATGGAATGGAATACCATGTCATGTCATGGAATGTCATGTCATGGAATGGAATTTAATGTAATTGAATGTCTTGAAATGTAATGTCATGGAATGGAATGTCAAGTCATGGAATGAATGGAATTGTCAAGAAATGTAATGTCATGTCATGGAATGTCATGTCATGGAATGTCTTGTCATGGAATGTCATGTCATGGAATGGCATGGAATGTCATGGAATGGAATGGAATGTCTGGTCATGGAATGGAATGTCATGTAATTGAAAGTCTTGGAATGGAATGTCATGTCATGGAATGGAATGGAATGTCAAGAAATGGAATGTGATGTCATGGAATGTCATGTCATGGAATGGAATGTTATTGAATGGAATGGAATGTCGGGGAATGGAATGGAATGTCATGTTAATGAATAGAATGTTATGTCATAGAATGGAATGGAATGTCATGTAATGGAATGGAATGTCATGGAATGGAATGTTATTGAATGGAGTGGAACATCGGGGAATGAAATGGAATGTCATATCAATGATTAGAATGTTATGTCATGGAATGGAATGGAATGTCATGTTCTGCAATGGAATGTCATTACATGTCATTGAATGGAATTGAATGTCACGGAATGGAATTGAATGTCATATCATGGAATGGAATGTCATGTCATGAAATGGAATGTACTGGATTGTCATGAAATCTAGTAGAATGGAATGGGATGTCATGTCATGTAATGGAATAGCATGTCTTGGAATGGAAATTCATGTCATGGAATGGAAATTCTTGTCATGGAAGGGAATGACATGCCATGGAATGTCATGTCAAAGAATGGAACATCATGTCAAAGAATGGAATGTCGTGTCTTGCAATAGAATGTAATGTCATGGAATGGAATGTCATGAAAAGGTGTGTCATGGAATGGAATGTCATGGAATGGGATGTTATTGAATGTAATAGAAACTCAGTGAATAGATTGAATGCCATGTCATGTCAACGAATAGAATGTTATGTCATGGAATGGAATGGAATGTCATGTTATTGAATGGAATGTCATGGAATGGAATGTTATGGAATGGAATATCATGGAATGGAATGGAATGTCATGGAATGGAATGTTATTGAATGGAATGGAATGTCGGGGAATGGAATGGAATGTCATGTTAATGAATAGAATGTTATGTCATGGAATGGAATGGAATGTCATGTTATAAAATGGAATATCATGACATGTCATTGAATGGAATGGGATGTTGTGGAATGGAATTAAATGTCAGATCTTGGAATGGAATGCCATGTCATGAAATGGTATGTAATGGAATGTCATGAAATTTAGTGGAATGTAATGGAATGGAATTTCATGGAATTGAAAGTCATCTCAAGGAATTTCATGAAATGGAATGAGATTTCATGTAATGGAATGGCATGTCATGGAATGGAAATTCATGTTGTGGAATGGAATGTCATGTCATGTGATGGATTGTCATGTCATGGAATGGAACGTAATGTCATGAAATGGAATGTCATGGATTGTCATGTCATGGAATGGAATGGAATGTCATGGAATGGAATGGAATGTTATGTCATTGAATGGATGGAATGTCAGGGAATGGAATGGAATGTCTTGTCAATGAATAGAATGTTATATCATGGAATGGAATGGAATGTCATGTTATGGAATGGAATGTCATGGAATGGAATGTTATTGAATGGAGTGGAACATCGGGGAATGACAATTCATTCATTCATTGTCATATCAATGATTAGAATGTTATGTCATGGAATGGAATGGAATGTCATGTTCTGCAATGGAATGTCATTACATGTCATTGAATGGAATGGGATGTCACGGAATGGAATTGAATGTCATATCATGGAATAGAATGTCATGTCATGAAATGGAATGTACTGGATTGTCATGAAATCTAGTAGAATGTCATGGAATGGAATGTCATGGAATGGAATGTCATCTCATGGAATATGAATAGAATGGAATGGGATGTCATGTCATGTAATGGAATAGCATGTCTTGGAATGGAAATTCATGTCATGGAATGGAAATTCTTGTCATGGAAGGGAATGACATGTCATGGAATGTCATGTCATGGAATGGAATTTCTTGTCATGGAATGGAATGGAATGTCATGAAATGGAATGTCGTGGAATGGAATGTCATGGATTGGAATATCATGTCATGGAATGTCATGCCTTGGAATGAAATGTCATAGAATTGAACATCATGGAATGGAATGTCATGTCATGGAATGGAATGTCATTGAATCGAATGAATTGTCAGGGATTTGAATGTCATGTCAAGGAATGTCATCTCATGGAATGGAATGCCATGCCATGGAATAGAATTTCATGTAATTTACTGTCATAGAATGGAATGTCATGGAATGGAATGTCATGGAATGGAATGTCATGGAATGGAAAGTCATTGAATGGAAAGGAACATCAGGGAATGGAATGGATGGTCATGTCAATGAATGCAATCGCATGTCATGGAATGGAATGAAATGTCATGGAATGGAATGAACTGTCATGGAATGGAATGGAATGGAATGTCATGGAATGTAATGTTATTGAATAGAATGGAACCTCAGGGAATGGAATGAATGTCATATTATGGAATGGAATATTATGTCATGGCATGGAATGGAATGTCTTGGAATGGAATGGTGTTGAATGGAATGGAACGTCGAAGAATGGAATGGAATGCCATGTCAAAGAAGAGAATGTTATGTCATGGAATAGAATAGAATGGAATGGAATGTCATGTTATAGAATGGAATGTCATGGAATGGAATGGAATGTCATGGAATGGAATGTTATTGAATGGAATGGAACGTTGAGGAATGGAATGGATTGTCATGTGAATGATTAGAATGTTATGTCATGGAATGTAATGTAATGGAATAGAATTTCTTGGAATGGAATTTCATCTCATGGAATTAGATGGAATGGAATGGTATGTCATGTCATGTAATGGAATGCCATGTCATGAAATGGTATGTAATGGAATGTCATGAAATTTAGTGGAATGTAATGGAATGGAATTTCATGGAATTGAAAGTCATCTCATGGAATTTCATGAAATGGAATGAGATTTCATGTAATGGAATGGCATGTCATGGAATGGAAATTCATGTTGTGGAATGGAATGTCATGTCATGTGATGGATTGTCATGTCATGGAATGGAACGTAATATCATGGAATGGAACGTAATGTCATGAAATGGAATGTCATGGATTGTCATGTCATGGAATGGAATGGAATGTCATGGAATGGAATGGAATGTTATGTCATTGAATGGATGGAATGTCAGGGAATGGAATGGAATGTCTTGTCAATGAATAGAATGTTATATCATGGAATGGAATGGAATGTCATGTTATGGAATGGAATGTCATGGAATGGAATGTTATTGAATGGAGTGGAACATCGGGGAATGAAATGGAATGTCATATCAATGATTAGAATGTTATGTCATGGAATGGAATGGAATGTCATGTTCTGCAATGGAATGTCATTACATGTCATTGAATGGAATGGGATGTCACGGAATGGAATTGAATGTCATATCATGGAATGGAATGTCATGTCATGAAATGGAATGTACTGGATTGTCATGAAATCTAGTAGAATGTCATGGAATGGAATGTCATCTCATGGAATATGAATAGAATGGAATGGGATGTCATGTCATGTAATGGAATAGCATGTCTTGGAATGGAAATTCATGTCATGGAATGGAAATTCTTGTCATGGAAGGGAATGACATGTCATGGAATGTCATGTCATGGAATGGAATTTCTTGTCATGGAATGGAATGGAATGTCATGGAATGAAATGGAATGTCTGGTCATGGAATGGAATGTCATGTAATTGAAAGTCTTGGAATGGAATGTCATGTCATGGAATGGAATGGAATGTCAAGAAATGGAATGTCATGTCATGGAATGTCATGTCATGGAATGGAATTTCATGTCACGTTATGGAATGGAGTGCCTTGGAATGGAATGTCATGGATAGTCATGCCATGGAATGGAATGTCATGGAATGGAATGGAATGTCATGGAATGGAATGGAATGTCATGGAATGGAATGGAATGTCATGGAATGGAATGTCATGGAATGTCATGTCATGGAATGGAATGTCATGTCATGGATTGGAATCTCATGGAATGGAATGGACTGTCAGAGAATTGAATGAAATATCATGCCAACGAATGGATGTCACGTCATGGAATGGAAAAGAATGCCATACTTTGGAAAGGAATGTCATGACATGTCATTGAATGGCATGGAATGTCATGGAATGGAATGGAATGTCCTATCATGGAGTGGAATGTCATATCATGAAATGAAATGTAATGGAATGTCATGAAATGTAGTGGAATCTAACGGAATGGAATGTTTTGGAATGGTATGTCTTGTCATGGAATGGAATACCATGTCATGGAGTGGAATGTCATGTCATGGAATGGAATTTAATGTAATTGAATGTCTTGAAATGTAATGTCATGGAATGGAATGTCAAGTCATGGAATGAATGGAATTGTCAAGAAATGTAATGTCATGTCATGGAATGTCATGTCATGGAATGTCTTGTCATGGAATGTCATGTCATGGAATGGCATGGAATGTCATGGAATGGAATGGAATGTCTGGTCATGGAATGGAATGTCATGTAATTGAAAGTCTTGGAATGGAATGTCATGTCATGGAATGGAATGGAATGTCAAGAAATGGAATGTCATGTCATGGAATGTCATGTCATGGAATGGAATGTTATTGAATGGAATGGAATGTCGGGGAATGGAATGGAATGTCATGTTAATGAATAGAATGTTATGTCATGGAATGGAATGGAATGTCATGTAATGGAATGGAATGTCATGGAATGGAATGTTATTGAATGGAGTGGAACATCGGGGAATGAAATGGAATGTCATATCAATGATTAGAATGTTATGTCATGGAATGGAATGGAATGTCATGTTCTGCAATGGAATGTCATTACATGTCATTGAATGGAATGGGATGTCACGGAATGGAATTGAATGTCATATCATGGAATGGAATGTCATGTCATGAAATGGAATGTACTGGATTGTCATGAAATCTAGTAGAATGGAATGGGATGTCATGTCATGTAATGGAATAGCATGTCTTGGAATTGAAATTCATGTCATGGAATGGAAATTCTTGTCATGGAAGGGAATGACATGTCATGGAATGTCATGTCATGGAATGGAATTTCTTGTCATGGAATGGAATGGAATGTCATGAAATGGAATGTCGTGGAATGGAATGTCATGGATTGGAATATCATGTCATGGAATGTCATGCCTTGGAATGAAATGTCATAGAATTGAACATCATGGAATGGAATGTCATGTCATGGAATGGAATGTCATTGAATCGAATGAATTGTCAGGGATTTGAATGTCATATCAAGGAATGTCATCTAATGGAATGGAATGCCATGCCATGGAATGGAATTTCATGTAATTTACTGTCATAGAATGGAATGTCATGGAATGGAATGGAATGTCATGGAATATAATGTTATTGAATAGAATACAACCTCAGGGAATGGAATGAATGCCATATTATGGAATGGAATATTATGGAATGGAATGGAATGGAATGGAATGTCTTGGAATGGAATGTTATTGAATGGAATGGAACGTCGAGGAATGGAACGGAATGCCATGTCAAAGAAGAAAATGTTATGTCAGGAATGGAATAGAATGTCATGGAATGGAATGTTATTGAATGGAATGGAATGTCATGTCAATGATTAGAATGTTATGTCATGGAATGGAATGCAACTGAATAGAATTTCTTGGAATGGAATTTCATCTCATGGAATTAGATGGTATGGAATGGTATGTCATGTCATGTAATGGTATGTCATGTCATGGAATGGAAATTCATGTCATGGAATGGAAATTCATATCATGGAATGGAATGTCATGTCATGGAATGTCATGTCAAAGAATGGAACATCATGTCAAAGAATGGAATGTCGTGTCTTGCAATAGAATGTAATGTCATGGAATGGAATGTCATGAAAAGGTGTGTCATGGAATGGAATGTCATGGAATGGGATGTTATTGAATGTAATAGAAACTCAGTGAATAGATTGAATGCCATGTCATGTCAACGAATAGAATGTTATGTCATGGAATGGAATGGAATGTCATGTTATTGAATGGAATGTCATGGAATGGAATGTTATGGAATGGAATGTCATGGAATGGAATGGAATGTCATGGAATGGAATGTTATTGAATGGAATGGAATGTCGGGGAATGGAATGGAATGTCATGTTAATGAATAGAATGTCATGTCATGGAATGGAATGGAATGTCATGTTATAAAATGGAATATCATGACATGTCATTGAATGGAATGGGATGTTGTGGAATGGAATTAAATGTCAGATCTTGGAATGGAATGCCATGTCGTGAAATGGTATGTAATGGAATGTCATGAAATTTAGTGGAATGTAATGGAATGGAATTTCATGGAATTGAAAGTCATCTCATGGAATTTCATGAAATGGAATGAGATTTCATGTAATGGAATGGCATGTCATGGAATGGAAATTCATGTTGTGGAATGGAATGTCATGTCATGTGATGGATTGTCATGTCATGGAATGGAACGTAATGTCATGAAATGGAATGTCATGGATTGTCATGTCATGGAATGGAATGGAATGTCATGGAATGGAATGGAATGTTATGTCATTGAATGGATGGAATGTCAGGGAATGGAATGGAATGTCTTGTCAATGAATAGAATGTTATATCATGGAATGGAATGGAATGTCATGTTATGGAATGGAATGTCATGGAATGGAATGTTATTGAATGGAGTGGAACATCGGGGAATGACAATTCATTCATTCATTGTCATATCAATGATTAGAATGTTATGTCATGGAATGGAATGGAATGTCATGTTCTGCAATGGAATGTCATTACATGTCATTGAATGGAATGGGATGTCACGGAATGAAATAGAATGTCATATCATGGAATGGAATGTCATGTCATGAAATGGAATGTACTGGATTGTCATGAAATCTAGTAGAATGTCATGGAATGGAATGTCATGGAATGGAATGTCATCTCATGGAATATGAATAGAATGGAATGGGATGTCATGTCATGTAATGGAATAGCATGTCTTGGAATGGAAATTCATGTCATGGAATGGAAATTCTTGTCATGGAAGGGAATGACATGTCATGGAATGTCATGTCATGGAATGGAATTTCTTGTCATGGAATGGAATGGAATGTCATGAAATGGAATGTCGTGGAATGGAATGTCATGGATTGGAATATCATGTCATGGAATGTCATGCCTTGGAATGAAATGTCATAGAATTGAACATCATGGAATGGAATGTCATGTCATGGAATGGAATGTCATTGAATCGAATGAATTGTCAGGGATTTGAATGTCATGTCAAGGAATGTCATCTCATGGAATGGAATGCCATGCCATGGAATAGAATTTCATGTAATTTACTGTCATAGAATGGAATGTCATGGAATGGAATGTCATGGAATGGAAAGTCATTGAATGGAAAGGAACATCAGGGAATGGAATGGATGGTCATGTCAATGAATGCAATCGCATGTCATGGAATGGAATGGAATGTCATGGAATGGAATGAACTGTCATGGAATGGAATGGAATGGAATGTCATGGAATGTAATGTTATTGAATAGAATGGAACCTCAGGGAATGGAATGAATGTCATATTATGGAATGGAATATTATGTCATGGCATGGAATGGAATGTCTTGGAATGGAATGGTGTTGAATGGAATGGAACGTCGAAGAATGGAATGGAATGCCATGTCAAAGAAGAGAATGTTATGTCATGGAATAGAATAGAATGGAATGGAATGTCATGTTATAGAATGGAATGTCATGGAATGGAATGGAATGTCATGGAATGGAATGTTATTGAATGGAATGGAACGTTGAGGAATGGAATGGATTGTCATGTGAATGATTAGAATGTTATGTCATGGAATGTAATGTAATGGAATAGAATTTCTTGGAATGGAATTTCATCTCATGGAATTAGATGGAATGGAATGGTATGTCATGTCATGTAATGGAATGGCATGTCATGGAATGGAATGTCATGGAATGGCATGGAATGTCATGGAATGGAATGGAATGTCTGGTCATGGAATGGAATCTCATGTCATGGAATGGAATGTCATGTAATTGAAAGTCTTGGAATGGACCGTCATGTCATGGAATGGAATGGAATGTCAAGAAATGGAATGTCATGTCATGGAATGTCATGTCATGGAATGGAATTTCATGTCACGTTATGGAATGGAGTGCCTTGGAATGGAATGTCATGGATAGTCATGCCATGGAATGGAACGTCATGGAATGGAATTTCCTGTCGTGGAATGGAATTCAATGTCATGGAATGGAATGCAATGTCATGGAATGGCATGTCATGGAATGTCATGTCATGGAATGGAATGTCATGTCATGGATTGGAATCTCATGGAATGGAATGGACTGTCAGAGAATTGAATGAAATATCATGCCAACGAATGGATGTCACGTCATGGAATGGAAAAGAATGCCATACTTTGGAAAGGAATGTCATGACATGTCATTGAATGGCATGGAATGTCATGGAATGGAATGGAATGTCCTATCATGGAATGGAATGTCATATCATGAAATGAAATGTAATGGAATGTCATGAAATGTAGTGGAATCTAACGGAATGGAATGTTTTGGAATGGTATGTCTTGTCATGGAATGGAATACCATGTCATGGAGTGGAATGTCATGTCATGGAATGGAATTTAATGTAATTGAATGTCTTGAAATGTAATGTCATGGAATGGAATGTCAAGTCATGGAATGAATGGAATTGTCAAGAAATGTAATGTCATGTCATGGAATGTCATGTCATGGAATGTCTTGTCATGGAATGTCATGTCATGGAATGGCATGGAATGTCATGGAATGGAATGGAATGTCTGGTCATGGAATGGAATGTCATGTAATTGAAAGTCTTGGAATGGAATGTCATGTCATGGAATGGAATGGAATGTCAAGAAATGGAATGTCATGTCATGGAATGTCATGTCATGGAATGGAATTTCATGTCACGTTATGGAATGGAGTGCCTTGGAATGGAATGTCATGGATAGTCATGCCATGGAATGGAATGGAATGTCATGGAATGGAATTCAATGTCATGGAATGGAATGGAATGTCATGGAATGGAATGTCATGGAATGTCATGTCATGGAATGGAATGTTATGTCATGGATTGGAATCTCATGGAATGGAATGGAATGTCATGGAATGGAATGTTATTGAATGGAGTGGAACATCGGGGAATGAAATGGAATGTCATATCAATGATTAGAATGTTATGTCATGGAATGGAATGGAATGTCATGTTCTGCAATGGAATGTCATTACATGTCATTGAATGGAATGGGATGTCACGGAATGGAATTGAATGTCATATCATGGAATGGAATGTCATGTCATGAAATGGAATGTACTGGATTGTCATGAAATCTAGTAGAATGGAATGGGATGTCATGTCATGTAATGGAATAGCATGTCTTGGAATGGAAATTCATGTCATGGAATGGAAATTCTTGTCATGGAAGGGAATGACATGTCATGGAATGTCATGTCATGGAATGGAATTTCTTGTCATGGAATGGAATGGAATGTCATGAAATGGAATGTCGTGGAATGGAATGTCATGGATTGGAATATCATGTCATGGAATGTCATGCCTTGGAATGGAATGTCATAGAATTGAACATCATGGAATGGAATGTCATGTCATGGAATGGAATGTCATTGAATCGAATGAATTGTCAGGGATTTGAATGTCATATCAAGGAATGTCATCTAATGGAATGGAATGCCATGCCATGGAATGGAATTTCATGTAATTTACTGTCATAGAATGGAATGTCATGGAATGGAATGGAATGTCATGGAATATAATGTTATTGAATAGAATACAACCTCAGGGAATGGAATGAATGCCATATTATGGAATGGAATATTATGGAATGGAATGGAATGGAATGGAATGTCTTGGAATGGAATGTTATTGAATGGAATGGAACGTCAAGGAATGGAACGGAATGCCATGTCAAAGAAGAAAATGTTATGTCAGGAATGGAATAGAATGTCATGGAATGGAATGTTATTGAATGGAATGGAATGTCATGTCAATGATTAGAATGTTATGTCATGGAATGGAATGCAACTGAATAGAATTTCTTGGAATAGAATTTCATCTCATGGAATTAGATGGTATGGAATGGTATGTCATGTCATGTAATGGTATGTCATGTCATGGAATGGAAATTCATGTCATGGAATGGAAATTCATATCATGGAATGGAATGTCATGTCATGGAATGTCATGTCAAAGAATGGAACATCATGTCAAAGAATGGAATGTCGTGTCTTGCAATAGAATGTAATGTCATGGAATGGAATGTCATGAAAAGGTGTGTCATGGAATGGAATGTCATGGAATGGGATGTTATTGAATGTAATAGAAACTCAGTGAATAGATTGAATGCCATGTCATGTCAACGAATAGAATGTTATGTCATGGAATGGAATGGAATGTCATGTTATTGAATGGAATGTCATGGAATGGAATGTTATGGAATGGAATGTCATGGAATGGAATGGAATGTCATGGAATGGAATGTTATTGAATGGAATGGAATGTCGGGGAATGGAATGGAATGTCATGTTAATGAATAGAATGTCATGTCATGGAATGGAATGGAATGTCATGTTATAAAATGGAATATCATGACATGTCATTGAATGGAATGGGATGTTGTGGAATGGAATTAAATGTCAGATCTTGGAATGGAATGCCATGTCGTGAAATGGTATGTAATGGAATGTCATGAAATTTAGTGGAATGTAATGGAATGGAATTTCATGGAATTGAAAGTCATCTCATGGAATTTCATGAAATGGAATGAGATTTCATGTAATGGAATGGCATGTCATGGAATGGAAATTCATGTTGTGGAATGGAATGTCATGTCATGTGATGGATTGTCATGTCATGGAATGGAACGTAATGTCATGAAATGGAATGTCATGGATTGTCATGTCATGGAATGGAATGGAATGTCATGGAATGGAATGGAATGTTATGTCATTGAATGGATGGAATGTCAGGGAATGGAATGGAATGTCTTGTCAATGAATAGAATGTTATATCATGGAATGGAATGGAATGTCATGTTATGGAATGGAATGTCATGGAATGGAATGTTATTGAATGGAGTGGAACATCGGGGAATGACAATTCATTCATTCATTGTCATATCAATGATTAGAATGTTATGTCATGGAATGGAATGGAATGTCATGTTCTGCAATGGAATGTCATTACATGTCATTGAATGGAATGGGATATCACGGAATGAAATAGAATGTCATATCATGGAATGGAATGTCATGTCATGAAATGGAATGTACTGGATTGTCATGAAATCTAGTAGAATGTCATGGAATGGAATGTCATGGAATGGAATGTCATCTCATGGAATATGAATAGAATGGAATGGGATGTCATGTCATGTAATGGAATAGCATGTCTTGGAATGGAAATTCATGTCATGGAATGGAAATTCTTGTCATGGAAGGGAATGACATGTCATGGAATGTCATGTCATGGAATGGAATTTCTTGTCATGGAATGGAATGGAATGTCATGAAATGGAATGTCGTGGAATGGAATGTCATGGATTGGAATATCATGTCATGGAATGTCATGCCTTGGAATGAAATGTCATAGAATTGAACATCATGGAATGGAATGTCATGTCATGGAATGGAATGTCATTGAATCGAATGAATTGTCAGGGATTTGAATGTCATGTCAAGGAATGTCATCTCATGGAATGGAATGCCATGCCATGGAATAGAATTTCATGTAATTTACTGTCATAGAATGGAATGTCATGGAATGGAATGTCATGGAATGGAAAGTCATTGAATGGAAAGGAACATCAGGGAATGGAATGGATGGTCATGTCAATGAATGCAATCGCATGTCATGGAATGGAATGGAATGTCATGGAATGGAATGAACTGTCATGGAATGGAATGGAATGGAATGTCATGGAATGTAATGTTATTGAATAGAATGGAACCTCAGGGAATGGAATGAATGTCATATTATGGAATGGAATATTATGTCATGGCATGGAATGGAATGTCTTGGAATGGAATGGTGTTGAATGGAATGGAACGTCGAAGAATGGAATGGAATGCCATGTCAAAGAAGAGAATGTTATGTCATGGAATAGAATAGAATGGAATGGAATGTCATGTTATAGAATGGAATGTCATGGAATGGAATGGAATGTCATGGAATGGAATGTTATTGAATGGAATGGAACGTTGAGGAATGGAATGGATTGTCATGTGAATGATTAGAATGTTATGTCATGGAATGTAATGTAATGGAATAGAATTTCTTGGAATGGAATTTCATCTCATGGAATTAGATGGAATGGAATGGTATGTCATGTCATGTAATGGAATGGCATGTCATGGAATGGAATGTCATGGAATGGCATGGAATGTCATGGAATGGAATGGAATGTCTGGTCATGGAATGGAATCTCATGTCATGGAATGGAATGTCATGTAATTGAAAGTCTTGGAATGGAACGTCATGTCATGGAATGGAATGGAATGTCAAGAAATGGAATGTCATGTCATGGAATGTCATGTCATGGAATGGAATTTCATGTCACGTTATGGAATGGAGTGCCTTGGAATGGAATGTCATGGATAGTCATGCCATGGAATGGAACGTCATGGAATGGAATTTCCTGTCGTGGAATGGAATTCAATGTCATGGAATGGAATGCAATGTCATGGAATGGCATGTCATGGAATGTCATGTCATGGAATGGAATGTCATGTCATGGATTGGAATCTCATGGAATGGAATGGACTGTCAGAGAATTGAATGAAATATCATGCCAACGAATGGATGTCACGTCATGGAATGGAAAAGAATGCCATACTTTGGAAAGGAATGTCATGACATGTCATTGAATGGCATGGAATGTCATGGAATGGAATGGAATGTCCTATCATGGAATGGAATGTCATATCATGAAATGAAATGTAATGGAATGTCATGAAATGTAGTGGAATCTAACGGAATGGAATGTTTTGGAATGGTATGTCTTGTCATGGAATGGAATACCATGTCATGGAGTGGAATGTCATGTCATGGAATGGAATTTAATGTAATTGAATGTCTTGAAATGTAATGTCATGGAATGGAATGTCAAGTCATGGAATGAATGGAATTGTCAAGAAATGTAATGTCATGTCATGGAATGTCATGTCATGGAATGTCTTGTCATGGAATGTCATGTCATGGAATGGCATGGAATGTCATGGAATGGAATGGAATGTCTGGTCATGGAATGGAATGTCATGTAATTGAAAGTCTTGGAATGGAATGTCATGTCATGGAATGGAATGGAATGTCAAGAAATGGAATGTCATGTCATGGAATGTCATGTCATGGAATGGAATTTCATGTCACGTTATGGAATGGAGTGCCTTGGAATGGAATGTCATGGATAGTCATGCCATGGAATGGAATGGAATGTCATGGAATGGAATTCAATGTCATGGAATGGAATGGAATGTCATGGAATGGAATGTCATGGAATGTCATGTCATGGAATGGAATGTTATGTCATGGATTGGAATCTCATGGAATGGAATGGAATGTCATGGAATGGAATGTTATTGAATGGAGTGGAACATCGGGGAATGAAATGGAATGTCATATCAATGATTAGAATGTTATGTCATGGAATGGAATGGAATGTCATGTTCTGCAATGGAATGTCATTACATGTCATTGAATGGAATGGGATGTCACGGAATGGAATTGAATGTCATATCATGGAATGGAATGTCATGTCATGAAATGGAATGTACTGGATTGTCATGAAATCTAGTAGAATGGAATGGGATGTCATGTCATGTAATGGAATAGCATGTCTTGGAATGGAAATTCATGTCATGGAATGGAAATTCTTGTCATGGAAGGGAATGACATGTCATGGAATGTCATGTCATGGAATGGAATTTCTTGTCATGGAATGGAATGGAATGTCATGAAATGGAATGTCGTGGAATGGAATGTCATGGATTGGAATATCATGTCATGGAATGTCATGCCTTGGAATGGAATGTCATAGAATTGAACATCATGGAATGGAATGTCATGTCATGGAATGGAATGTCATTGAATCGAATGAATTGTCAGGGATTTGAATGTCATATCAAGGAATGTCATCTAATGGAATGGAATGCCATGCCATGGAATGGAATTTCATGTAATTTACTGTCATAGAATGGAATTTCATGGAATGGAATGGAATGTCATGGAATATAATGTTATTGAATAGAATACAACCTCAGGGAATGGAATGAATGCCATATTATGGAATGGAATATTATGGAATGGAATGGAATGGAATGGAATGTCTTGGAATGGAATGTTATTGAATGGAATGGAACGTCAAGGAATGGAACGGAATGCCATGTCAAAGAAGAAAATGTTATGTCAGGAATGGAATAGAATGTCATGGAATGGAATGTTATTGAATGGAATGGAATGTCATGTCAATGATTAGAATGTTATGTCATGGAATGGAATGCAACTGAATAGAATTTCTTGGAATGGAATTTCATCTCATGGAATTAGATGGTATGGAATGGTATGTCATGTCATGTAATGGTATGTCATGTCATGGAATGGAAATTCATGTCATGGAATGGAAATTCATATCATGGAATGGAATGTCATGTCATGGAATGTCATGTCAAAGAATGGAACATCATGTCAAAGAATGGAATGTCGTGTCTTGCAATAGAATGTAATGTCATGGAATGGAATGTCATGAAAAGGTGTGTCATGGAATGGAATGTCATGGAATGGGATGTTATTGAATGTAATAGAAACTCAGTGAATAGATTGAATGCCATGTCATGTCAACGAATAGAATGTTATGTCATGGAATGGAATGGAATGTCATGTTATTGAATGGAATGTCATGGAATGGAATGTTATGGAATGGAATGTCATGGAATGGAATGGAATGTCATGGAATGGAATGTTATTGAATGGAATGGAATGTCGGGGAATGGAATGGAATCTCATGTCATGGAATGGAATGTCATGTAATTGAAAGTCTTGGAATGGAACGTCATGTCATGGAATGGAATGGAATGTCAAGAAATGGAATGTCATGTCATGGAATGTCATGTCATGGAATGGAATTTCATGTCACGTTATGGAATGGAGTGCCTTGGAATGGAATGTCATGGATAGTCATGCCATGGAATGGAACGTCATGGAATGGAATTTCCTGTCGTGGAATGGAATTCAATGTCATGGAATGGAATGCAATGTCATGGAATGGCATGTCATGGAATGTCATGTCATGGAATGGAATGTCATGTCATGGATTGGAATCTCATGGAATGGAATGGACTGTCAGAGAATTGAATGAAATATCATGCCAACGAATGGATGTCACGTCATGGAATGGAAAAGAATGCCATACTTTGGAAAGGAATGTCATGACATGTCATTGAATGGCATGGAATGTCATGGAATGGAATGGAATGTCCTATCATGGAATGGAATGTCATATCATGAAATGAAATGTAATGGAATGTCATGAAATGTAGTGGAATCTAACGGAATGGAATGTTTTGGAATGGTATGTCTTGTCATGGAATGGAATACCATGTCATGGAGTGGAATGTCATGTCATGGAATGGAATTTAATGTAATTGAATGTCTTGAAATGTAATGTCATGGAATGGAATGTCAAGTCATGGAATGAATGGAATTGTCAAGAAATGTAATGTCATGTCATGGAATGTCATGTCATGGAATGTCTTGTCATGGAATGTCATGTCATGGAATGGCATGGAATGTCATGGAATGGAATGGAATGTCTGGTCATGGAATGGAATGTCATGTAATTGAAAGTCTTGGAATGGAATGTCATGTCATGGAATGGAATGGAATGTCAAGAAATGGAATGTCATGTCATGGAATGTCATGTCATGGAATGGAATTTCATGTCACGTTATGGAATGGAGTGCCTTGGAATGGAATGTCATGGATAGTCATGCCATGGAATGGAATGGAATGTCATGGAATGGAATTCAATGTCATGGAATGGAATGGAATGTCATGGAATGGAATGTCATGGAATGTCATGTCATGGAATGGAATGTTATGTCATGGATTGGAATCTCATGGAATGGAATGGAATGTCATGGAATGGAATGTTATTGAATGGAGTGGAACATCGGGGAATGAAATGGAATGTCATATCAATGATTAGAATGTTATGTCATGGAATGGAATGGAATGTCATGTTCTGCAATGGAATGTCATTACATGTCATTGAATGGAATGGGATGTCACGGAATGGAATTGAATGTCATATCATGGAATGGAATGTCATGTCATGAAATGGAATGTACTGGATTGTCATGAAATCTAGTAGAATGGAATGGGATGTCATGTCATGTAATGGAATAGCATGTCTTGGAATGGAAATTCATGTCATGGAATGGAAATTCTTGTCATGGAAGGGAATGACATGTCATGGAATGTCATGTCATGGAATGGAATTTCTTGTCATGGAATGGAATGGAATGTCATGAAATGGAATGTCGTGGAATGGAATGTCATGGATTGGAATATCATGTCATGGAATGTCATGCCTTGGAATGGAATGTCATAGAATTGAACATCATGGAATGGAATGTCATGTCATGGAATGGAATGTCATTGAATCGAATGAATTGTCAGGGATTTGAATGTCATATCAAGGAATGTCATCTAATGGAATGGAATGCCATGCCATGGAATGGAATTTCATGTAATTTACTGTCATAGAATGGAATTTCATGGAATGGAATGGAATGTCATGGAATATAATGTTATTGAATAGAATACAACCTCAGGGAATGGAATGAATGCCATATTATGGAATGGAATATTATGGAATGGAATGGAATGGAATGGAATGTCTTGGAATGGAATGTTATTGAATGGAATGGAACGTCAAGGAATGGAACGGAATGCCATGTCAAAGAAGAAAATGTTATGTCAGGAATGGAATAGAATGTCATGGAATGGAATGTTATTGAATGGAATGGAATGTCATGTCAATGATTAGAATGTTATGTCATGGAATGGAATGCAACTGAATAGAATTTCTTGGAATGGAATTTCATCTCATGGAATTAGATGGTATGTAATGGTATGTCATGTCATGTAATGGTATGTCATGTCATGGAATGGAAATTCATGTCATGGAATGGAAATTCATATCATGGAATGGAATGTCATGTCATGGAATGTCATGTCAAAGAATGGAACATCATGTCAAAGAATGGAATGTCGTGTCTTGCAATAGAATGTAATGTCATGGAATGGAATGTCATGAAAAGGTGTGTCATGGAATGGAATGTCATGGAATGGGATGTTATTGAATGTAATAGAAACTCAGTGAATAGATTGAATGCCATGTCATGTCAACGAATAGAATGTTATGTCATGGAATGGAATGGAATGTCATGTTATTGAATGGAATGTCATGGAATGGAATGTTATGGAATGGAATGTCATGGAATGGAATGGAATGTCATGGAATGGAATGTTATTGAATGGAATGGAATGTCGGGGAATGGAATGGAATGTCATGTTAATGAATAGAATGTCATGTCATGGAATGGAATGGAATGTCATGTTATAAAATGGAATATCATGACATGTCATTGAATGGAATGGGATGTTGTGGAATGGAATTAAATGTCAGATCTTGGAATGGAATGCCATGTCGTGAAATGGTATGTAATGGAATGTCATGAAATTTAGTGGAATGTAATGGAATGGAATTTCATGGAATTGAAAGTCATCTCATGGAATTTCATGAAATGGAATGAGATTTCATGTAATGGAATGGCATGTCATGGAATGGAAATTCATGTTGTGGAATGGAATGTCATGTCATGTGATGGATTGTCATGTCATGGAATGGAACGTAATGTCATGAAATGGAATGTCATGGATTGTCATGTCATGGAATGGAATGGAATGTCATGGAATGGAATGGAATGTTATGTCATTGAATGGATGGAATGTCAGGGAATGGAATGGAATGTCTTGTCAATGAATAGAATGTTATATCATGGAATGGAATGGAATGTCATGTTATGGAATGGAATGTCATGGAATGGAATGTTATTGAATGGAGTGGAACATCGGGGAATGACAATTCATTCATTCATTGTCATATCAATGATTAGAATGTTATGTCATGGAATGGAATGGAATGTCATGTTCTGCAATGGAATGTCATTACATGTCATTGAATGGAATGGGATGTCACGGAATGGAATTGAATGTCATATCATGGAATAGAATGTCATGTCATGAAATGGAATGTACTGGATTGTCATGAAATCTAGTAGAATGTCATGGAATGGAATGTCATGGAATGGAATGTCATCTCATGGAATATGAATAGAATGGAATGGGATGTCATGTCATGTAATGGAATAGCATGTCTTGGAATGGAAATTCATGTCATGGAATGGAAATTCTTGTCATGGAAGGGAATGACATGTCATGGAATGTCATGTCATGGAATGGAATTTCTTGTCATGGAATGGAATGGAATGTCATGAAATGGAATGTCGTGGAATGGAATGTCATGGATTGGAATATCATGTCATGGAATGTCATGCCTTGGAATGAAATGTCATAGAATTGAACATCATGGAATGGAATGTCATGTCATGGAATGGAATGTCATTGAATCGAATGAATTGTCAGGGATTTGAATGTCATGTCAAGGAATGTCATCTCATGGAATGGAATGCCATGCCATGGAATAGAATTTCATGTAATTTACTGTCATAGAATGGAATGTCATGGAATGGAATGTCATGGAATGGAAAGTCATTGAATGGAAAGGAACATCAGGGAATGGAATGGATGCTCATGTCAATGAATGCAATCGCATGTCATGGAATGGAATGGAATGTCATGGAATGGAATGAACTGTCATCGAATGGAATGGAATGGAATGTCATGGAATGTAATGTTATTGAATAGAATGGAACCTCAGGGAATGGAATGAATGTCATATTATGGAATGGAATATTATGTCATGGCATGGAATGGAATGTCTTGGAATGGAATGGTGTTGAATGGAATGGAACGTCGAAGAATGGAATGGAATGCCATGTCAAAGAAGAGAATGTTATGTCATGGAATAGAATAGAATGGAATGGAATGTCATGTTATAGAATGGAATGTCATGGAATGGAATGGAATGTCATGGAATGGAATGTTATTGAATGGAATGGAACGTTGAGGAATGGAATGGATTGTCATGTGAATGATTAGAATGTTATGTCATGGAATGTAATGTAATGGAATAGAATTTCTTGGAATGGAATTTCATCTCATGGAATTAGATGGAATGGAATGGTATGTCATGTCATGTAATGGAATGGCATGTCATGGAATGGAATGTCATGGAATGGCATGGAATGTCATGGAATGGAATGGAATGTCTGGTCATGGAATGGAATCTCATGTCATGGAATGGAATGTCATGTAATTGAAAGTCTTGGAATGGAACGTCATGTCATGGAATGGAATGGAATGTCAAGAAATGGAATGTCATGTCATGGAATGTCATGTCATGGAATGGAATTTCATGTCACATTATGGAATGGAGTGCCTTGGAATGGAATGTCATGGATAGTCATGCCATGGAATGGAACGTCATGGAATGGAATTTCCTGTCGTGGAATGGAATTCAATGTCATGGAATGGAATGCAATGTCATGGAATGGAATGTCATGGAATGTCATGTCATGGAATGGAATGTCATGTCATGGATTGGAATCTCATGGAATGGAATGGACTGTCAGAGAATTGAATGAAATATCATGCCAACGAATGGATGTCACGTCATGGAATGGAAAAGAATGCCATACTTTGGAAAGGAATGTCATGACATGTCATTGAATGGCATGGAATGTCATGGAATGGAATGGAATGTCCTATCATGGAATGGAATGTCATATCATGAAATGAAATGTAATGGAATGTCATGAAATGTAGTGGAATCTAACGGAATGGAATGTTTTGGAATGGTATGTCTTGTCATGGAATGGAATACCATGTCATGGAGTGGAATGTCATGTCATGGAATGGAATTTAATGTAATTGAATGTCTTGAAATGTAATGTCATGGAATGGAATGTCAAGTCATGGAATGAATGGAATTGTCAAGAAATGTAATGTCATGTCATGGAATGTCATGTCATGGAATGTCTTGTCATGGAATGTCATGTCATGGAATGGCATGGAATGTCATGGAATGGAATGGAATGTCTGGTCATGGAATGGAATGTCATGTAATTGAAAGTCTTGGAATGGAATGTCATGTCATGGAATGGAATGGAATGTCAAGAAATGGAATGTCATGTCATGGAATGTCATGTCATGGAATGGAATGTTATTGAATGGAATGGAATGTCGGGGAATGGAATGGAATGTCATGTTAATGAATAGAATGTTATGTCATGGAATGGAATGGAATGTCATGTAATGGAATGGAATGTCATGGAATGGAATGTTATTGAATGGAGTGGAACATCGGGGAATGAAATGGAATGTCATATCAATGATTAGAATGTTATGTCATGGAATGGAATGGAATGTCATGTTCTGCAATGGAATGTCATTACATGTCATTGAATGGAATGGGATGTCACGGAATGAAATAGAATGTCATATCATGGAATGGAATGTCATGTCATGAAATGGAATGTACTGGATTGTCATGAAATCTAGTAGAATGTCATGGAATGGAATGTCATGGAATGGAATGTCATCTCATGGAATATGAATAGAATGGAATGGGATGTCATGTCATGTAATGGAATAGCATGTCTTGGAATGGAAATTCATGTCATGGAATGGAAATTCTTGTCATGGAAGGGAATGACATGTCATGGAATGTCATGTCATGGAATGGAATTTCTTGTCATGGAATGGAATGGAATGTCATGAAATGGAATGTCGTGGAATGGAATGTCATGGATTGGAATATCATGTCATGGAATGTCATGCCTTGGAATGAAATGTCATAGAATTGAACATCATGGAATGGAATGTCATGTCATGGAATGGAATGTCATTGAATCGAATGAATTGTCAGGGATTTGAATGTCATATCAAGGAATGTCATCTAATGGAATGGAATGCCATGCCATGGAATGGAATTTCATGTAATTTACTGTCATAGAATGGAATGTCATGGAATGGAATGGAATGTCATGGAATATAATGTTATTGAATAGAATACAACCTCAGGGAATGGAATGAATGCCATATTATGGAATGGAATATTATGGAATGGAATGGAATGGAATGGAATGTCTTGGAATGGAATGTTATTGAATGGAATGGAACGTCGAGGAATGGAACGGAATGCCATGTCAAAGAAGAAAATGTTATGTCAGGAATGGAATAGAATGTCATGGAATGGAATGTTATTGAATGGAATGGAATGTCATGTCAATGATTAGAATGTTATGTCATGGAATGGAATGCAACTGAATAGAATTTCTTGGAATGGAATTTCATCTCATGGAATTAGATGGTATGGAATGGTATGTCATGTCATGTAATGGTATGTCATGCCATGGAATGGAAATTCATGTCATGGAATGGAAATTCATATCATGGAATGGAATGTCATGTCATGGAATGTCATGTCAAAGAATGGAACATCATGTCAAAGAATGGAATGTCGTGTCTTGCAATAGAATGTAATGTCATGGAATGAAATGTCATGAAAAGGTGTGTCATGGAATGGAATGTCATGGAATGGGATGTTATTGAATGTAATAGAAACTCAGTGAATAGATTGAATACCATGTCATGTCAACGAATAGAATGTTATGTCATGGAATGGAATGGAATGTCATGTTATTGAATGGAATGTCATGGAATGGAATGTCATGGAATGGAATGGAATGTCATGGAATGGAATGTTATTGAATGGAATGGAATGTCGGGGAATGGAATGGAATGTCATGTTAATGAATAGAATGTTATGTCATGGAATGGAATGGAATGTCATGTTATAAAATGGAATATCATGACATGTCATTGAATGGAATGGGATGTTGTGGAATGGAATTTAATGTCAGATCTTGGAATGGAATGCCATGTCGTGAAATGGTATGTAATGGAATGTCATGAAATTTAGTGGAATGTAATGGAATGGAATTTCATGGAATTGAAAGTCATCTCATGGAATTTCATGAAATGGAATGAGATTTCATGTAATGGAATGGCATGTCATGGAATGGAAATTCATGTTGTGGAATGGAATGTCATGTCATGTGATGGATTGTCATGTCATGGAATGGAACGTAATGTCATGAAATGGAATGTCATGGATTGTCATGTCATGGAATGGAATGGAATGTCATGGAATGGAATGGAATGTTATGTCATTGAATGGATGGAATGTCAGGGAATGGAATGGAATGTCTTGTCAATGAATAGAATGTTATATCATGGAATGGAATGGAATGTCATGTTATGGAATGGAATGTCATGGAATGGAATGTTATTGAATGGAGTGGAACATCGGGGAATGACAATTCATTCATTCATTGTCATATCAATGATTAGAATGTTATGTCATGGAATGGAATGGAATGTCATGTTCTGCAATGGAATGTCATTACATGTCATTGAATGGAATGGGATATCACGGAATGAAATAGAATGTCATATCATGGAATGGAATGTCATGTCATGAAATGGAATGTACTGGATTGTCATGAAATCTAGTAGAATGTCATGGAATGGAATGTCATGGAATGGAATGTCATCTCATGGAATATGAATAGAATGGAATGGGATGTCATGTCATGTAATGGAATAGCATGTCTTGGAATGGAAATTCATGTCATGGAATGGAAATTCTTGTCATGGAAGGGAATGACATGTCATGGAATGTCATGTCATGGAATGGAATTTCTTGTCATGGAATGGAATGGAATGTCATGAAATGGAATGTCGTGGAATGGAATGTCATGGATTGGAATATCATGTCATGGAATGTCATGCCTTGGAATGAAATGTCATAGAATTGAACATCATGGAATGGAATGTCATGTCATGGAATGGAATGTCATTGAATCGAATGAATTGTCAGGGATTTGAATGTCATGTCAAGGAATGTCATCTCATGGAATGGAATGCCATGCCATGGAATAGAATTTCATGTAATTTACTGTCATAGAATGGAATGTCATGGAATGGAATGTCATGGAATGGAAAGTCATTGAATGGAAAGGAACATCAGGGAATGGAATGGATGGTCATGTCAATGAATGCAATCGCATGTCATGGAATGGAATGGAATGTCATGGAATGGAATGAACTGTCATGGAATGGAATGGAATGGAATGTCATGGAATGTAATGTTATTGAATAGAATGGAACCTCAGGGAATGGAATGAATGTCATATTATGGAATGGAATATTATGTCATGGCATGGAATGGAATGTCTTGGAATGGAATGGTGTTGAATGGAATGGAACGTCGAAGAATGGAATGGAATGCCATGTCAAAGAAGAGAATGTTATGTCATGGAATAGAATAGAATGGAATGGAATGTCATGTTATAGAATGGAATGTCATGGAATGGAATGGAATGTCATGGAATGGAATGTTATTGAATGGAATGGAACGTTGAGGAATGGAATGGATTGTCATGTGAATGATTAGAATGTTATGTCATGGAATGTAATGTAATGGAATAGAATTTCTTGGAATGGAATTTCATCTCATGGAATTAGATGGAATGGAATGGTATGTCATGTCATGTAATGGAATGGCATGTCATGGAATGGAATGTCATGGAATGGCATGGAATGTCATGGAATGGAATGGAATGTCTGGTCATGGAATGGAATCTCATGTCATGGAATGGAATGTCATGTAATTGAAAGTCTTGGAATGGAACGTCATGTCATGGAATGGAATGGAATGTCAAGAAATGGAATGTCATGTCATGGAATGTCATGTCATGGAATGGAATTTCATGTCACGTTATGGAATGGAGTGCCTTGGAATGGAATGTCATGGATAGTCATGCCATGGAATGGAACGTCATGGAATGGAATTTCCTGTCGTGGAATGGAATTCAATGTCATGGAATGGAATGCAATGTCATGGAATGGCATGTCATGGAATGTCATGTCATGGAATGGAATGTCATGTCATGGATTGGAATCTCATGGAATGGAATGGACTGTCAGAGAATTGAATGAAATATCATGCCAACGAATGGATGTCACGTCATGGAATGGAAAAGAATGCCATACTTTGGAAAGGAATGTCATGACATGTCATTGAATGGCATGGAATGTCATGGAATGGAATGGAATGTCCTATCATGGAATGGAATGTCATATCATGAAATGAAATGTAATGGAATGTCATGAAATGTAGTGGAATCTAACGGAATGGAATGTTTTGGAATGGTATGTCTTGTCATGGAATGGAATACCATGTCATGGAGTGGAATGTCATGTCATGGAATGGAATTTAATGTAATTGAATGTCTTGAAATGTAATGTCATGGAATGGAATGTCAAGTCATGGAATGAATGGAATTGTCAAGAAATGTAATGTCATGTCATGGAATGTCATGTCATGGAATGTCTTGTCATGGAATGTCATGTCATGGAATGGCATGGAATGTCATGGAATGGAATGGAATGTCTGGTCATGGAATGGAATGTCATGTAATTGAAAGTCTTGGAATGGAATGTCATGTCATGGAATGGAATGGAATGTCAAGAAATGGAATGTCATGTCATGGAATGTCATGTCATGGAATGGAATGTTATTGAATGGAATGGAATGTCGGGGAATGGAATGGAATGTCATGTTAATGAATAGAATGTTATGTCATGGAATGGAATGGAATGTCATGTAATGGAATGGAATGTCATGGAATGGAATGTTATTGAATGGAGTGGAACATCGGGGAATGAAATGGAATGTCATATCAATGATTAGAATGTTATGTCATGGAATGGAATGGAATGTCATGTTCTGCAATGGAATGTCATTACATGTCATTGAATGGAATGGGATGTCACGGAATGAAATAGAATGTCATATCATGGAATGGAATGTCATGTCATGAAATGGAATGTACTGGATTGTCATGAAATCTAGTAGAATGTCATGGAATGGAATGTCATGGAATGGAATGTCATCTCATGGAATATGAATAGAATGGAATGGGATGTCATGTCATGTAATGGAATAGCATGTCTTGGAATGGAAATTCATGTCATGGAATGGAAATTCTTGTCATGGAAGGGAATGACATGTCATGGAATGTCATGTCATGGAATGGAATTTCTTGTCATGGAATGGAATGGAATGTCATGAAATGGAATGTCGTGGAATGGAATGTCATGGATTGGAATATCATGTCATGGAATGTCATGCCTTGGAATGAAATGTCATAGAATTGAACATCATGGAATGGAATGTCATGTCATGGAATGGAATTTAATGTAATTGAATGTCTTGAAATGTAATGTCATGGAATGGAATGTCAAGTCATGGAATGAATGGAATTGTCAAGAAATGTAATGTCATGTCATGGAATGTCATGTCATGGAATGTCTTGTCATGGAATGTCATGTCATGGAATGGCATGGAATGTCATGGAATGGAATGGAATGTCTGGTCATGGAATGGAATGTCATGTAATTGAAAGTCTTGGAATGGAATGTCATGTCATGGAATGGAATGGAATGTCAAGAAATGGAATGTCATGTCATGGAATGTCATGTCATGGAATGGAATTTCATGTCACGTTATGGAATGGAGTGCCTTGGAATGGAATGTCATGGATTGTCATGCCATGGAATGGAATGTCATGGAATGGAATGGAATGTCATGGAATGGAATTCAATGTCATGGAATGGAATGGAATGTCATGGAATGGAATGTCATGGAATGTCATGTCATGGAATGGAATGTCATGTCATGGATTGGAATCTCATGGAATGGAATGGACTGTCAGAGAATTGAATGAAATATCATGCCAACGAATGGATGTCACGTCATGGAATGGAAAAGAATGCCATACTTTGGAAAGGAATGTCATGACATGTCATTGAATGGCATGGAATGTCATGGAATGGAATGGAATGTCCTATCATGGAGTGGAATGTCATATCATGAAATGAAATGTAATGGAATGTCATGAAATGTAGTGGAATCTAACGGAATGGAATGTTTTGGAATGGTATGTCTTGTCATGGAATGGAATACCATGTCATGGAGTGGAATGTCATGTCATGGAATGGAATTTAATGTAATTGAATGTCTTGAAATGTAATGTCATGGAATGGAATGTCAAGTCATGGAATGAATGGAATTGTCAAGAAATGTAATGTCATGTCATGGAATGTCATGTCATGGAATGTCTTGTCATGGAATGTCATGTCATGGAATGGCATGGAATGTCATGGAATGGAATGGAATGTCTGGTCATGGAATGGAATGTCATGTAATTGAAAGTCTTGGAATGGAATGTCATGTCATGGAATGGAATGGAATGTCAAGAAATGGAATGTGATGTCATGGAATGTCATGTCATGGAATGGAATGTTATTGAATGGAATGGAATGTCGGGGAATGGAATGGAATGTCATGTCAATGAATAGAATGTTATGTCATGGAATGGAATGGAATGGAATGTCATGTTATGAAATGGAATATCATGACATGTCATTGAATGGAATGGGATGTTGTGGAATGGAATTAATTGTCAGATCTTGGAATGGAATGCCATGATATGAAATGGAATGTAATGGAATGTCATGAAATTTAGTGGAATGTAATGGAATGGAATTTCTTGGAATTGAAAGTCATCTCATGGAATTTCATGGAATGGAATGAGATTTCATGTAATGGAATGGCATGACATGGAATGGAAATTCATGTTGTGGAATGGAATGTCATGTCATGTGATGGATTGTCATGTCATGATTTGGAACGTAATATCATGAAATGGAATGTCATGGATTGTCATGTGATGGAATGGAATGGAATGTCATGGAATGGGATGGAATGTTATTGAATGGAATAGAACCTCAGGGAATGGATTGTATGTCATGTTATGTCATTGAATGGATGGAATGTAAAGGAATGGAATGGAATGTCATGTTATGTCATTGAATGGATGGAATGTCAGGGAATGGAATGGAATGTCATGGAATAGAATGTTATTGAATGGAGTGGAACATCGGGGAATGAAATGGAATGTCATATCAATGATTAGAATGTTATGTCATGGAATGGAATTGAATGTCATGTTCTGCAATGGAATGTCATGACATGTCATTGAATGGAATGGGATGTCATGGAATGGAATTTCATGTAATTTACTGTCATAGAATGGAATGTCATGGAATGGAATGTCATGTAATGGAATGGAATGTCATGGAATGGAATGGCATGTAATTGAATGTCTTGGAATGTAATGTCATGGAATGAAATGTCATGGCATGGAATGGAATGTCATGGAATGGAATGGAATGTCTTGGAATGGAATGTCATTGAATGGAATGGAATGTCAGAGAATTGAATGGAATGTCATGTCAACGAATGGAATGTCACGTCATGGAATGGAATGGAATGTCATGGAATGGAATGCAATGTTATGGAATGGAATGTTGTGGAATTTCAAAGAATGGAATGACATGTCATGGAATGGAATGGCATGGAATGGATTGTCATGGATTGGAATGTCATGTCATTCAATGTCATGCCTTGGAATGAAATGTCATAGAATTGAACATCATGGAATGGAATGTCATGTCATGGAATGGAATGTCATTGAATCGAATGAATTGTCAGGGATTTGAATGTCATATCAAGGAATGTCATCTCATGGAATGGAATGCCATGTCATGGAATTGAATTTCATGTAATTTAATGTCATAGAATGGAATGTATTGGAATGGAATGTCATGTAATGGAATGGAATGTCATGGAATGGAATGTCATGTAATTGAATTTCTTGGAATGTAATGTCATGGAATGAAATGTCATGGAATGTCATGTCATGGAATGGAATGTCATGTCATGGAATGGAATGTCATGGAATGGAATGGAATGTCATGGAATGGAATGTCATTGAATGGAATGGAATGTCAGAGAATTGAATGGAATGTCCTGTCAACGAATGGAATGTCACGTCATGGAATGGAATGGAATGTCATGGAATGGAATGCAATGTTATGGAATGGTACATTGTGGAATTTCAAAGAATGGAATGACATGTCATGGAATGGAATGGCATGGAATGGATTGTCATGGATTGGAATGTCATGGAATAGATTGCCATGAAATGTAATGTCTTGTAATGGAATGGAACGTCATGTCATGGAATGCAACGTCATATCATAGAATGGAATGTCATGTCCTGGAATGGAATGGAATGGGATGAAATGTCAAGAAATGGAATGTCATGTCATGTCGTGGAATGGAATTCATGTCATGTTATGAAATGGAATGTCATGGAATTGAATGTCATGGAATGGAATATCATGGACTGCAATGTCATGGAATGGAATGTCATGGATTGTCATGTCATGGAATGGAATGCTGTGGCATGGAATGGAATGTAATGGAATGTCATGGAATGTTAGGGAATACATTGACATGTAATATCACGGCACAGAATGTCATGGAATGGAATGCAATGTTATGGAATGGAATGTCATTGAATGCAGTGGAACAACAGGGAATGGAATGGAATGCCATGTCAACGATTGGAATGTTATGTCATGGAATAGAATGGAATGGAATTGAATGTAATATCATTTGATGGAATGGAATGTCATGACATATCAAGGAATTGAATGGAATGTTATGGCATGTAATGTAATGTCATATCATGGAATGGTCCATATGTGACTCCCAACCCACAGCATTGTGGTTGACTTTTCATACAAGTCTTCCATCTTCCTTAATGGAGGTTTCCCACCCACAGTGGTCGGCAAGTCCCTCAACCGTGTCTGACCCTTGTACCGTGCCTGTGCCTTCACACCTTCCTCACACCACCAGAACCATGATAGGGTCCCCTTTGTCCACACTTTGCAACCCACCAGCCTCCGCATTCAAAGGATCATCCTCCGCCATTTCCACCAACCCCAGCATGATGCCACCACCAAACACATCTTCCCTTCACACCCCTCCCCCCCCCCCACCCCCACCCCCGTTGGCATTCTAGTGTTCCCTCTGGGTCACCTTAGGCCACTCCTCCATCATCCCTGACACCTCAATCCCCTTCCACGGCACCTTCCCATGCAACCGCAGAAGATGCAGCACCCTTTACTTCCCCTCTCCTCACCCTCCAAGGGCCCAAACACTCCTTCCAGGTGAAACAGTGCTTCACTTACTCTTCCCTCAATTTAGCCTACTGCATTCATTGTCCCAATGCGGTCTCTTCTACATTGGAGAGACCAAACGTAAACTGGGTCACTGTTTTGCGGAACACATTCGGCATGACCCAGGCCTTCTTGTTGCTTGCCATTTTAGCACAGCGTCCTGCTCTCATGCCCACATGTCCGTCCTTGGCCTGCTGCAATGTTCCAGGGAAGCAAACAGGATGAACAGTACCTCAACTTCCGACTGGCACTTTACAGCCTTCCAGATTTCATATCGAGTTCAACAACTTCACACCACTAACTCTCTCCTCCATCCTCACCCTTTTTGATCCCCTTATTTCAATATTCATTTTTATTTTTAAATTTTTATTTATTTTTCCAGTTTCTTATTCTTTTTATCTTTAAATTATTTCCATTTTTATTCATTGTTTTATCCCCACCTTTTTGCCTATTTTCAATATTTTTTCCCACCACCGTCCCCTCCTCATACCCCACCCTCACTAGGGCCATCTGTCACTTGTTCATCCTTCTTTCTACTCTTAATGTCACCATTAGCACCTCCTTTAGCCAATACCACCACGATTAACACCCCTTTGACCTTTTGTTTATGATATCTTTCACAATCTTTCCTTTGCTTTCATCTATCACTGGCCTTCTATCCAGATTCACCAGTCCCACATCCTTTAAAAAATATATATTTCAACACACTTTTACTTCTCTTTAATTCTGAAGAAGAGTCATATGGACTCAAAACGTCAACTCTGTTTTTCTCTCCACAAATGCTGTCAGCGCTGCTGAGTTTTTCCAGCATTTTTTGTTTTTGTTTGAGGCCTAACTATATCCTTATTCACAAGACATTTGGTCAAACAGAACCAGAATATGGCTGGAAAAGAAATACCTTTTTTGTTGAAGCTTTTTGTCTGGCACTCATCAGGACAACTCACAAGAAAATACCAATGACAGGGGAAACAACATGTTTATATCATATGCGAAGAGAATGTTGATTGGTTGGAAAGTGGATGCTCAATGATTATCAAAGGCGGGCAAGGTCCCTCAAACATTTAGGCACAGGTGAAGCTACCTCTTTCACACTGCTACTATGCAGTAGCAACAGGACTGTTCTTCACCATTAATAGGATATTACTGTCAATCCAAAATGACGTTCTGCTGATCACACAAATGGATAATGCAGCATATGAATTTCAGAGCCAGCACCATGCCTGTTATGTAGGCCATACATCCAAAAGACCGGTGAATCACATCAAGCAGAATGTGTCTTCTGCTGTTTGCAACAGGCAAGGTGCAGACAGTACCCGACCAGCACATCCTTGCAAAACTCATTACATTGTGTCCAACCTTAGATAGGTTTGTGCGACTGGATAGTGCAGCTAAATAATCCTCAGTGTGCTAAGAATTACACTGACAAGCAAATTAAGATTGTCAGTTGGGCTCGCAGTGTGGCCTGTTTGTGTGTAATGGAAGCTACATATATTAATGCACAGGGCGTTCTTCTATGCAGACCGACAGAACATGTATGCACATTGCACCTGTTTCAGCTAATCACAAAATGACAGACTGATTCATTCAGCTGATTCATTCTGCTGAATGATGTCTTGACCAATCAGACTCAATCTTCCTGGTTTAAATTTCAAATGATAGTTGGCACTTAACTGTCAGCCATCATCTGCTGGTGCATTCTCCATGGCAATGACTCTAGCAACCAGAGTCCACTTGCCAATTAATCAGTGGTCTCTTCTCATGCAGTATAAATATGTTATTTTCCCTGGCATTGGTAAATTCTTGTGAACTATCCTGATGAGTGTAAGGCGATAATCTTCCACCAAAAATGTGATCAGAAGTGTCCAGTTTTTGGAAGTTGCAACTCCAAGTCCGAAATAAGTATTTTCTATCACTGAACTCGATGTCGTAATATGTTTCTTCAGTAAAAAAAAACAAGGTTTGAACAATGACGCAACTTCAATGTCCCAGAGGTGATAAACAGAGTGCAAATTAAAGGCAGTGCCAATGCATCACCTCAGGGTTGAACATAGAGAGATTGCCTGCAACATGAAATGCATCTGAAATGCATCTTCCAATTCAAATGGCTGCGAAAATATTCTACACGACCCTTGCTGTCATTGGTGTTTCTGGTAAGTGACTATAACCATCGACTTTTATGAAGATCTGCATGTAAGCTGCTCTCTGGTTGTATGCTGTGATTGACAATGTTGCATAGTGATATAGACACCTGATCAGTGGTAACATTTGCTTAAGCCATATGTCCTGAATTATCTCTGTCATTTTAATCTATTGTGATAATAAACCTCTGTTTGTATTGCACAGGCTCTCTGAATTATCAAGCTATTGCTTAAAGTGGAATGTTGTGTAACATTAAATTAGACCTCAGTGAGCAGAAACTCTCTGAAGGGATGCTTTACAGGGAGTCAGACTAAAAACACACCGAGAGTGGTTAACTAATGCCTGACTCCAGTCACCATGTATTACTGTGAGTATTTGTCAATGTAGAAATTTCCTGAGTGTGGATCACTAACCAGAGTGGGAAAACCTGATGACAGTGACCACGTATTGCTCCGAGTATCTGTGAGTGTGCAAATGTTCTGAATGTGAGTAACTAACTAGAGAGCAATGCCTGAACCTAGTTACCAAGCATTACTGGGGCCCTCTATCAGTGTGGAATTGTACTGAGTGTGGGTCGCTAACCAACATGGAATGCTTGACCCGAGTGATCATGTATACTGGGAGTATTTGTCTGTGGGATTGCACTGAGTGTGAGTCACTAACTAGAGTGGAATGTCTGATCCCAGTGACCATGAATTGCTGGGAGTATCTGTGTGTTGAATTCTACTGAATGTACCTCACTAAGCAAAGTGAAATACATGATTTCAGTGACCATGTAATACTGGGGTTTCCTGTCAGTATAGAATTGTACTGACTGTGGGTCGCTAACCAAAATGGAATACATGATGCCAGTGACCATCTATTAATGTGAGTATCTTCCAGTGTAGAATTGTACAGAAGATTGGTCAGTAACTTGTGTTAAATAAGTTAGGTCCATTTTGTATTCATTGCTGAGCAATGTCTCCATTTCACAGGCTTTCCTTTGTCTTTTACCAATGTAAGAGTTTGAAAACAGGAACACTTTGGTAATGCATGTGTAAAGTGAAACGTTTCGATATTTCTCTGTTTTCTATTGAACTGCACCAACAGAAACAGATATCAGCTCGTCCCAGGCACTTAAATAACACAACTGCACTCTTACACCACCCCAATTCCTTTTGTAATTCATTTTCCTTAAAACTTCCATTCATCTAAAAGTAAATGCTAATGCTGTGTTTAGATTTGTATGGGCATTCTAAAGCTGTGCTTTCCATGATTTGTCAATCAGTTCCCCTGAACCCCTGGAGCCTATCCAAGGAGCAGTTGACAAACCCATTGCCCCAATCAAAATGCAGCACCGGGCTCTTGGCTATAGTGAAACTAATTTATCATTGAAATGTCCAATGTATAACTTTATTCATTATTATTAATGTGCTCATATATTTTGTTGTATCCTTCTCCTGAATTTATTATATTCTCAACTTGGATTTCTCCATACATTTTGAAATTGTCTTCCTGCTTCCTGATTCCATATTTTTTTTTCCCTGAAAATGCTGAAGGACTGTGAATCCAGCGCTGATCCAGATGCAGCACCACTTCCCTCCTTCTGGCAAACTGAGTCAATCCCTCTACAACACTGCTCCCTATTTTCCGCTTTCGTGGCCGGCTTGCCGTGCATTCTGATGCTTTTCTCCTAACTCCACTTGCCCTGAAATGCATCATGAGCCTGTTAAGTTGTAACTTACTGAAGGCCTTTAGAAAATCAAAGTGCTTGGCATCTATCGAACTAATCTGAACTACAATCTCTAATAGTTATTCAAAGAGCTTAATAAGGTCAGTCAAGCATGGCCCTGATTTTGGAATATCTGCTGATTATTCTTGGTTATATTATGTTTCTAGCTGCTGTTTTCATGATTTTCTTGATTCCACTATTGTTCCTAACACTGACGTTGTGTTAACTGGTCGATAGTTTTTTTTTGGATTTGTGCCATTTGTTATAAATGCCGGAATGAAATTAGGTGCCTTTCGGTTTCTTGATAATGTTCCTATGATAATTAATGATTATTAAGTAGTGCCCCTGCCCATGTCTCCCTATTCTTGTTAGCATATTTTGATTCAATCCATCCAAACTGCTCGTTTTGATTATGTTATCAAATAACTGCCTCAAATGTGTTGAAATCTTTGTTTGGCATTTATTCACTGTTTTTCTTTTTGGAATTAGTGCACATTCAGTTTATCATTCTGCCCGACTGGCAGAGAACATGAATAACTTCCTTCCTTCCGACCTCGGAGCTGTGGTCCAGAAGTCCATTTCCAACTCTGTCCAGATTAGCCTATCCCTCTATGCTCCAAGGCCCGGAAAACCCGAACTTTCATTAAACTCACTGTGCATGGAACTTTGCCTGATAGACAACGTGAGTTTGTTCCCTGGCCAGCTTCTCTCCACCATCTCCATCTAGGACATTTCGTGGACAACATTTGCAGTTGAATCGTTACGTTTCATTCGCTCTATTCCCACTGGAGCTCTTCAGTTCCTCATCGACTCTGGCCTGGGAATGAGACCCCTGGCAGTTCTCTCTTCATGATTCCTGTAGAGGGACACCATGGTAAAGTGTAGCTATCTGGACTTTGGGTATACACTTTTGGATATTCCACACTCAAAGTGTCACGCAGAGAGAAAGTGTATGCGATCTTGCTATGCTGTCTTTATGTACTATGTGTTTCAATTGTTCTTAGGTCGCTGGGTGCTTTTATTACACTGTTGGTGTCATTCTGGCATGTTGATGAAAGTATTAGCGCCATTTCCATGTTTTCCTAGCTAAAACTATCATCACCCTTGCTTCGAATTTGCACCACCATTCCACTTCTCATGAGTTGTCTCTGACACTTCCCTCCCCTTCATCGAATTATCTACCTCCAATCCAGCGAATTGTTTGTCTGACAATAGGTAGTACAAGCTCACCGACTCCTGCAGCTCCTTCGATCATACTCGCAACTTCCCCATCTCCTTGAAAGATTCTGTTCATTCATCTCCCAATTGCTCAGCTCCGCTCCATCTATTCAGGTGATGCTCCTTTCCACACAAGTGCTTCTGAAATTCCTCCATTACCATTCAGCCCAGGTTCTCTTCCACTGTGGTTAACATGGAACTCCACCGTGTTCATATTTCCATTTTTACTGCTTCCACCCCTCCCCCTCCCTGCCAGAACCATATTAAACGTCCTCCTGTCGTCACCGTCCACCCCACCAGCATCCACGTTCAACACATCATACCACAACATTACTGTCACATTCAGCCAAGGTCACCACCATCCATATATAATCCTTTCCTGCCGCCCTTCTGCTCACCCTCATACCCGACTTCATCTCACGTTTTATCTTCAAACTTAGGAATGATCACATGATCTTCAGCCTTGGTGGATGGTGGTGACCTTGGCTGAATGTGACAGGCGTGTTGGGGAATTACGTTTTGAATGTGGAGGCTGGTAGGGTGGAAGGGGAGGACAAGGGGAACTTTAACAAGGTTCAGGCAGGGACAGGAATGTTTGGAAGCACCAACAAGGGAAATGACATGAACACGGTGGAGTTTCATGTTAACCACAGTGGAAGATAATCTGGGCTGAGGAATAATGAAGGAATTTCAGAAGCACCGGTGTGGAAGGGAGCATCACCTGAACAGATGGAGCGGAGCTGTGCAATTGGGAGATATTTGAACAGCATCTCTCCCTGAGGGGACTCTCTTCCTGAGGGGGGTGCTTATCCCAGGGAGCAGCATCCAATACTGAGGGGCTGCGACACTGATGGGCTATTAATTGCGAGGAGTTGGGTCAGTGTGGGAGATTGTGTGGTGTGATCCGTGGGTGAAATCCTGAGTGGGGTCCAATCCAGGGTACTGGATCTGATCCTGAGATATTTCTCATGCTGTGGAGGGCGCTATGAACATGAGGGGGCCTAAAGGCTTTCAGGGGTTTCTGCTGATGAGGATTCTGATAGTGAAGGATGACCCCCTACTTGGGAAGTGTGGTCTGAACTTGAAGTGGGCGTGATTCCAATGAGTGGGGTCTGATCCTGAGGGGGGGTGTAATCCTGACGGGTTCTAATCCCAGGGATGGGGATCTCATCCTGCCTATTAACCAATTCTCAGCCCGTGGCACTGTATTCACCCCAATCACTTCTCTAGTTTTCTTTACTAACCTGCTGTCTGCTACCTTATTGAAAACCTCCTGAAGATCCAAATGCCCCATTTTCACTGGTTCTATCCTCAAAAAACTCCAGAAGGTTTTACAAACATGATTTTGCTTTCATACATGCACATTGACTCTGCCCAGCCATGTAATTATGTTCTAAGTCTCCAGTTATCGCATGCTTCATAATAGATTCGAGCATGTCCCCTTATATTGATATCAAACTAACAGGTCTGTAGATTTGTCTCTCCCTCCCTCCTCTAAGAGTGGGGTTACATGCGTTATTTTCCAGGCTACAATCCTCATCGCTAACAACTGCACCCTGCCCCCTGCAGTATTTATTTGCTGCTGTGATTTTGCTCTTGTGCTTTGATCAGCCATGGACAAAATGTGATCAGTAATTTTCTGTGCCTTCTTCCATTCTCCGTCTTACAGTGAATTTACTGGCGATTGTGATCCTGTCCCGGGGAAAGTGTGGCCTCTCTACCTGCACCACCCGCTATCTGGTGGCCATGGCAGCAGCCGATCTACTGTATGTTACCACTCAGGTCATAATGAACCACATCAATGCTTATTATTTCCCAGTGTCTTTCCTGAACCTTACCCCTGCCTGCGGTGTTAAAGGTGTCCTAACGACTGCAGCTAGAGAGTGTTCCGTCTGGTTCACCGTCTCTTTCACCTTCGATCGATTTGTGGCCATTTGTTGCCAGAAGCTGAAACTAAAATATTGCACCGGGAAAACAGCGGCTGTGGTTCTAGCGACAACCGGTATCCTGCTCTCTTTAAAAAATATCCCCTTCTACTTCACATATGGACCTGGAAAGATAATCGACAACGTCCTGTGGTTCTGTGATACAAAGACAAGCTATTTTACTGAGCCCGTTTGGATGGGATTTGAATGGTTTAACACAATTTTAACCCCATTGCTCCCATTCGGGTTAATTCTGCTGATCAACGCTCTGACAGTCAGACACATTTTAGTGACCAGTCGTGTCCGGAAGGGACTGAGGGCTCAGAGTAAGGGAGAGAATCGCAGTGACCCAGAGATGGAGAGCAGGAGGAAGTCTATGATTTTACTCTTCACCATATCCGGAACCTTCATCCTCCTGTGGTTAGTGTATGTTATAGAATTATTTTATTCTAATATCAGAGGATTAGTTCACATCACCAATTGGGAATTTGTATTTAAACAAGTTGGATATATGTTGGTGAATTTAAGTTGCTGCACAAACACATTTATTTATGTGGCGACTCAGTCAAAGTTCAGGACGGAGGTCAAGAAGGCCGTGATAAACCCAATTGCATCAATTATTCGACTAATGAATAAACAAAATAAATGAGAAGAGCACAGAGGCGGTTTCCAGTCCATAAATAGAATCTTTATTCCCAAATCTCCAAAAAGCACAAAAATCCAAAGAGCTATTACAAGAAAACCGAGCACTCGGAGCTGAGTGCCCAGCCCCATCCATGTTCCGATGAGCAGTCCCTTAAATCATTCGGCGAGTATCTTTGCAGCTCATTGACCAGTCGCAACGCGACCCTGCAGTTTCATTCCCGTAGCGTCACTCCAAGCCCAGCGTCCTGACATCATGCTGCTCATTCCTGGCTGGAGGGGGGTTAACAATCTGTAACGCGGAGACGCACTGAGGATTTCACCAGAGCAACTATAATACACTGAAGACAAACAAACAGCAATCGGACGGTTGGAATTCACAGGCTGTGAGAACATGGGCCTGGGGAGGAACAAGGAGGAAATGAAATCATAGGATCATAAAATTGTGACAGTGCAGAAGGAGGACATTCAGCCCATCGAATCTGTGCCACGTCTCCAAACGCTCATTTCACTTAGAATCACAGAATCTCTCAGTGCAGAAGAGACCCTTCGGCCCATCGAGTCTGCACCGACACGTGAGAAACACCTGACCTACCTACCTAATCCCATTTACCAGCACTTGGCCCATAGCCTTGAATGTTATGACGTGCCAAGTGCTCATCCAGGTACTTTTTAAAGGATGTGAGGCAACCCGCCTCCCCCACCCTCCCAGGCAGCGCATTCCAGACCGTCACCATCCTCTGGGTAAACAGGTTTTTCATCACATCCCCCCTAAACCTCCTGCCCCTCACCTTGAACTTATGTCCCTTTGTAACTGGCCCTTCAACTAAGAGGAACAGCTGCTCCCTATCCACCCTGTCCATGCCCCTCATAATCTTGTACACCTCGATCAGGTCGCCCCTCAGTCTTCTCTGCTCCAACGAAAACAACCCAAGTCTATCCAACCTCTCTTCATAACTTAAATGTTTCATCCCAGGCAACATCCTGGTGAATCTCCTCTGCACCCCCTCCAGTGCAATCATATCCTTCATATAATGTGGCGACCAGAACTGCACACAGTACTCCAGCCATGGCCTCACCAAGGTTCTATACAACTCCAACATGACCTCCCTACTTTTGTTATCTATGCCTCGATTGATAAAGGCAAGTGTCTCATAAGACTTTTCCACCACCCACTAACATGCCCCTCTGCCTTCAGAGATCTATGGACACACATGCCAAGGTCCCTTTGTTCCTCAGAACTTCCTAGTGCCATGCCATTCATTGAATACTTCCTTATCAAATTACTCCTTCCAAAGTGTATCACCTCACACTTTTCAGGGTTAAATTCCATCTGCCACTTATCTGCCCATTTGACCATCCCGCCTATATCTTCCTGTAGCCCAGGACACTCAAACTCACTGTTAACCACCAGGCCAATCTTTGTGTCATCTGCAAACTTACTAATCCTACCTCCCACCTCCTCATCTATTTTGTTTATATAAATGACAAATAATAGGGGACCCAGCACAGATCCCTGTGATACGCCACTGGACACTGGCTTCCAGTCACTAAAGCATTCTTCTGTCATCAACCTCTGTCTCCTACAACTAAGCCAATTTTGAATCCACCTTATCAAATTACCCTGTATCCCATGTCTTTATAAGTCTCCCATGTGGAACCTTGTCAAAGGCTTTGCTGAAATCCATATAAACTACATCAACCACACTACCCTCTTCTACACACCTGGTCACCTCCTCAAAAAATTCAGTCAAATTTGTTAGGCCTGACCTCCCTCTGACAAAGCCATGCTGACTATCCCTGATCAAACCTTACCTTTCCAAGTGGTGATAGATTCTCTCCTTCAGAATTTTCTCCAATAGTTTCCCTAACACTGACGTGAGACTCATAGGCCTGTATTTCCCTGGCTTATCTCTACAACCCTTCTTAAATAGTGGAACCACATTAGCTGTTCTCCAGTCCTCTGGCACCTCCCCCATCACCAGAGAGGAATTAAAATATTGGGTCAGACCCTCTGCGATTCAGGTTTACAAGAATGTTGCCAGCGTTAGAAAAGTGTAGCTACGAGGAGAGATTGGATAGGTTGGGGTTATTTTCCTTAGAACAAAGAAGGCTGAGATGTGACTTGATTGAGGTGTACAAAATTATGAGGGGAATGGATAGAGTGGACAGGATAAAATTGTTTCTCTTGATGGAGAATTCTAGAATCAGGGGACATAGATTCAAGATAAGTGGCGGAAGGTGTAAGGGGGACATGAGGAAGAACTTTTTTACACAGAGGGTAGTGGGTGTCTGGAATTCGCTACCCAAGTTGGTGGTAGAGGCAGAAACTTTAAACTCTTTTAAAAAGTACCTGGATCTACACCTTACTTGCTGTAAGCTGCAGGGCTATGGGCCAGGTGCAGGACGGTGGGATTAGAAAGGGCACCTGGGTGTCCTCGGGCTGGACAAGTTGGGCTGAATGACCTCCTTCTGTGCTGTAACTTGGTCTATGGTTCTATCTCCTCCCTTACCTCCCTCATCAGTCTGGGACATAAATCATCCGGACCTGGAGATTTGTCCATTTTTAAGCCTGTCAACACCTCCAATACCTTGTCACTCCCTGTATCAATTTGCTCAAGAACCTCGCAGTCTCTCTCCCCGAGTTTGATACCTTCATCCCCATTCTCTTGAGTGAAGATGGATGTGAAGTATTCGATCAACGCCGTACCGATGACCTCTGGCTCCACCCATAGATTGCCCCCATGCTCCCTAATGGGCCCTACTCTTTCCCTGGTTATCATCTTCCCATTGATTTACTTATACAATATCTAGGGATTTTCCCTACTGTTACAGCCAGAGCTTTCTCAAGTCCCTTCTTTGCTCTCCTAGTTGCTTTCTTAAGCTCCGCCCTTACTTTCTGTACTCCACTAATGCCTCCTCTAGTGCCATACTCGTTCCTTCTCCAAGTAACCCTGCACATGCTTCATTTTCAGGTAACAGTCTAATGCCATTTCAAATGCTTCGATTAAAGCTGTGTTAACCAGTGGCTGTGGTTCCAGCAACAATCTGCTTCCTGTTTTGGTTAATGAACCATCCCCTTCTACTTTTCCTTTGAGCCTGGTGAGATGATTGATGTGCCATGGTTCTGTGATACAAAGCTAAGTCATTAGACCGATCCCAGAAAGGGTTATCTTGAATTGCTGTGATACGACAGTCGTCTGGCCAGCTGGACAGAAATGAGGACAATGAAATTCAACCCAGAGAAGTGTGAGATGATGTATTTGGAGATGTAAAATAAGGCGAAGGTGCCTTCGTATTGTTGCTGGCCTAGTCATCCAGAGACCCCGGGTAACGCTGTGGTGATGTGCGTTTGAATCCTGCATGATTGAATTCAGTAAAAACCTGGAATTAGAAGTCTGATGATCACCATAAACTCATTGCCGATTGGTAAAAACCCATCTGGGTCACCAATGTCCTTTAGGGAAGGAAATCTGCTGTCCTTACCCGGTCTGGCCCTACATTTGACTCCAGACCCACAGCAATCTGGTTGACTCTTAAATGCCCTCTGAACAAGCGCAATTAAGGATGGGCAATAAAAGTTGACCTATCCAGTGATGACCACGTCCCATGAATGAATAAAAAAAATGAAGTACACAATTAATGGGAGAACACTGGGAGGCCTGGATGGACTATGGGATCATGGAGTGAATGCCCACAGATCCCTGACATTAGCAGGGACGGTCGATAAGGTGATGATGATGTCATATGAAAATATTTCCCTTAGTAGCCGAGACACAGAATATAAGAACAGGAAGGTTACACTGGAACTGTACAAAGCATTAGTTAAGACATAGCTTGAGCACTGTGTGAGTTCTACTCACCTCATTACAGAAATGATCTAATTGCCCTAAAGAGGGTACAGAGGAGATTTATGCCAGGACTGGAAAATTGATGCTATGAGGAAAGGTTGGATTGGAGGGGGATGTTCTCCCTGGAACACAGGAAGCTGAGGGGAGATTTGACTGAGCTGTACAAATTGTAAGGGGCTAGGAGAGAGTGGATGGGAAGGGTTGGTTTAGTTTAGTAGGGAGGTGAGGAACTTGGGGGAATAGGCTTAAAATGACTGGTAGAAAGATTCTGCAGGGAATTAGGGAATATATTTTCACGTATAATTTTGCAGTGGGTCTGGAATTTACAGCCAGAAAAGAGAACAGAGACAGAAACCACCACCACCCCCCCATCCTATTCCCCCCCCCCACCACCACCACCACCCCCCCCCATCCCATTCCCCCCACCACCACCACCACCACCCCCCCCATCCCATTCCCCCCACGCCCACCACCACCACCCCCCCCCCCCCACCCCCCACCCCCCCCCACCACACCAATTCATAGACTCATAGACACTTACAGCGCAGAAGGAGGCCATTCGGCCCATCATGACCTTGCCAGTTAACAAAGATCTGACTATTCTAATCCCATTTGCTAGCACTTGGCCCATAGCCCAAGAGGCTATGGCAATGCAAGCGAATATCTAAATGTTAGGAGAGTTTCTGACTCAACCATCCTTTCAGGCAGTAATCTCACCCTCTGGGTCAAGAAATTTCTCCTAAACTCGCCTCTTAGTCTTCTGCCACTTACCTTAAATCTCTGCCCCCTGGTTATTCACTCCTCTACTAATGGAAAAGTCCTTTCCTATCCACCCTATCTATTATCCTCACAATCTTATACACCTCTTCACCTTTGCTGCTCCAAGGAAAACAACCCCAGCCTTAACCAATCTCTGTTCATAGCTCAGACCCTCCCACAAAGCAACATCTGTGTAAATCGCCCCCTGCACCCTCTCCAGTGCAATCACATCCTTCCGATAACGTGGTGACCAGAGCTGCAGGTAGCACTCCAGTTGTGGCCTAACCAGTGTTTTATATAGTTCCAGCATAACCTCCTTGCTCTTGCATTCTCTGCCTTGGCTAATAAAGACAAGTATCCCATTTGCCTTCTGAGCGACCTTATCTACCTGCCCTTGTACCTTCAGGGATCTGTGGATATGCACACCAAGTTTCCTCTGATCTTCAGATCTTCCCAGGGTCCTACCATTCATAGTGTAATCCATTGTCTTGTTAGACTCCGCAAGTGCATTACTTTACAATTTTCCGAGTTGAATTCCATTTTCTACTGCTCTGTCCACCTGACCAGTCCACTGACAGCCTCCTGCAGTTTACAGCTATCCTTCTCACTATTTACCGCCCTCCCACTTCTCATCTCAGCTACGAGCTTCTACCCCCTACATTTAATTATAAATCATTAATGCCCACTCCAAACAGCAAGGGCCCCGACACCGAGCTCTGCAGAAACCCACTGGGAACAAACTTCCAATCACGGAAACACCCTTCCGCCATCACCCTCCACTTCCGGCCTCTCAGCAATTTTAGATCCAATGTGCCACTTTGCCTTGTATCCCATGGACTCTTACTTTCTTGTCAAGAGAGACCTTATTAAAGGTCTTGCTACCGTCCACGTAGACCACATTGAATGTATTGCTCTCATCAACACTCCTCATTACGTCCTCAAAAATTTTGATCAGATTTGTCAAACATGACCTTCCCTTAACAAATCTATGCTGACTATCCCTGATTAATCCCTGTCTCCTTGCAAGTGCAGATATATTTTGTTCCTCAGAATTATTTCTTAGTAACTTCCCCACCACCGGGGTTAGACTGACTGGCCTGTAATTTCCTAGTCTATCTCTGCTTCCCTTTTTTAATGATGAGACAAAGTTAGCAGTCCTCTAGTCCACTGATACCTCACCTGTGGCCAGAGAGGATTTGAAAGTTACTGCCAGGGCCACAGATATTTCTTCCCTTGCCCCCCTCAACAGCCTGGGATACATCTCAAGGCACCATTATTCAAGGAAGGAGGAAGGGATAAACCTGGGAACTACAGGCCAGTCAGTTTAACCTCAGTGATGGGGGAAATATTTGAAGCAATCCTGAGGGACAGAATTAATCTACACTTGGAGAGGCAGGGGTTAATCAAGGACAGTTAGCATGTTTTTTTAAGAGGAGGTCATGTCTGAACAAGTTGATTGAATTTTTCGAAGAGTTCAGCAGGTGTGTAGGTGAGGGCAATGCATTTGACATAGTCTGCTTAGACCTTAGCAAGGTTTTTGATAAGGTCCTGCATGGGAGACTGATAACGAAAGTAAGAGCCCATGGGATCCAAGGCAATTTGGCAAATTGGATCCTGAATTGGCTGAGTGGCAGGAAGCAGAGGGTGATGATCGAGGGGTGTTTTTGTGACTGAATGCCTGTGTCCATTGGGGTTCCACAGGGATCGGTGTTGGGTCCCTTGCTGTTTGTGGTACATATAAATGATTTAGACTTGAATGTAGGAAGGTTGATCAGGAAGTTCACGGATGATATGAAAATTAATGAGTTGGTAAAAGGTGAGGAGGAGAGCGTTAGATTAGAGGAGGATATAGGTGGGCTGGTCAGATGAGCTGATCATTGACAAATGGAATTTAATCCAGATAAGTGTGAGGTGATGTGCTTGGGCAGGACAAACAAGGCACGGGAATACATTATGAATGGTAGGATCCTGGGAACTACTGAGGATCAGAGGGACCTTGATGTGCACGTCCACTGGCCCCTTATGGTAGCGGGACAGGTAGATAACGTGGTTAAGAAGACACATGGGATACTTGCCTTTATTAGCCAAGGCATAGAATATAAGAGCAGGAGGCTATGCTGCAACTGTATAAAATTCTGGTTAGGTCATAGCTAGGGTATTGCATGCTGTTCTGAAATCTGCATTATGGGAAGGATGTGATTGTACTAGAGAGAGTGCAGAGGAGATTTACCAGGATGTTACCTGGGCTGGAGAGTTTTAGTTATGAGGAGAGATTGGATAGACTGGGGTTGTTTTCCCTGGAGCAGAGGAGATTGAGGGAGGACATGACTGAGGTGTATAAAATTATGAGGGACATAGATAGGGCAGACAGGAACTCCCCTTGGGTGGAGGGATCAATAACCAGGGGGCATAGGTAAGGGACAGGAGGTTTAGAGGGGACGTGAGGATGAATCTTTTCACTCAGAGGGTGATGGGAATCTGGAACTCACTGCCTGAAAGGGTGGTAGAGGCAGAAACCCTCATAACATTTAAGAAGTATTTGGATGTGCGCTTGCAATGCTGTGGCGTACAAAACTATGGGCCTGGTGCTGGAAAATGGGATTAGAATAGTTCGGTCCTTGTTTTACCAGCGCAGACTCAATGGACCTTTTTCTGTGTTGTAAACCTGTATGACTCTATGGTTCTAAGCAGAAACTGTTAAATATTTAAAATAGAAACAGTCTACGTTAGAACAAAAACTTAGCAGGTCTAACAGCATCTTGGAGAGAGAAAGCGATAACGTTTCCAGCCTGTATGACTCTTCTTCAGAATGTGTGAACTATTTACTCTTTCACAATTCTAGCTCATGATATGAAACCACTTGGGTCTCTATTTTCCAGTTTTCACCTGAAACCAGGATCTGATACATGTCAGGACACTCCTTACTCACTGTTGGATACTGCCTCATCCATTTTGGTTGAAAACTATCTTCTTACATAATTTGGACCTACTTGGTAATCTAGTGGCACGACCAGTTTATTAAAACTTGTTCATATTTGCTGCTGAATTTTCCCATTACTTTAGGCTGCAGGACCAGTTTATTGTTGATATTTTAGCACATCAGCATGACACTTTAATCTGTCCCTATCTTCTATCAATACCATTAATGGTTTATTAACCACGGGCCTTTCCCAACAACACTGATCATCGTATAGCGTTATACCACATGCATCCTCTACCATGGACACTGACCAGGGACTGGTTGACCAGCCCCTGCAGGAGCGAGAGGAAAGATGGGATGAGCAGGTGGCTGGCTGCCAGGTAGGGTGGGATGCCTATGGTGTTATGCTGAGTTGCCCCTTAAGACGATCAGACACATCAAGACCATAAGACCATAAGACATAGGAGCAGAAATTAGGCCATTCGGCCCATCGAGTCTGCTCTGCCATTCAATCATGGCTGATAAGTTTCTCAACCCCATTCTCCCGCCTTCTCCCTGTAACCTTTGATCCCCTTACCCATCAAGAGCCTATCTATCTCAGTCTTAAATACACTCAATGACCCGGTCTCCACAGCCTTCTGTGGCAATGAATTCCATAGATTCACCACTCTCCGGCTAAAGAAGTTTCTCCTCATCTCTGTTCTAAAAGGTCTTCCCTTTACTCTGAGGCTGTGCCCTCGGGTCCTAGTCTCTCCTACTAATGGAAACATCTTCCCCACGTCCACTCTATCCAGGCCTTTCAGTATTCTGTAAGTTTCAATCAGATCCCCCCTCATCCTTCTAAACTCCATCAAGTATAGACCCAGAGTCCTCAAACCTTCCTCATATGTTAAGCCTTTCATTCCTGGGATCATTCCCGTGAACCTCCTCTGGACCCTCTCCAGGGCCAGCACATCCTTCCTGAGATACGGGGCCCAGAATTGCTCACAATATTCGAAATGTGGTCTGACCAGAGCCTTATAAAGCCTCAGCAGCACATCCCTGCTTTTATATTCTAGTCCTCTCGAAATAAATGCCAACATTGCATTTGCCTTCCTAACTACTGACTCAACCTGCAAGTTAACCTTAAGAGAATCCTGGACTAGGACTCCCAAGTCCCTTTGCACTCCAGATTTCCGAATTCTCTCCCCATTTAGAAAATAGTCTATGCCTCTATTCTCCCTCCCAAAGTGCATGACCTCACACTTCCCCAGGTTGTATTCCATCTGCCCATTCTCCTAACCTGTCTAAATCCTTCTGCAGCCTCCCCGCCTCCTCAATACTACTTGTCCCTCCATCTATCTTTGTATCATCTGCAAACTTAGCCAGGATGTCCTCAGTTCCTGCATCTAAATCATTAATGTATAAAGTGAAAAGTTGTGGTCCCAACACTGACCCCTGTGGAACTCCACTAGTCACCGGACGCCATCCTGAGAAGGACCCCCTTATCCCCACTCTCTGCCTCCTGTCAGACAGCCAATCTTCTATCCATGCTAGTACCTTGCCTCTAACACCATGGGCTCTTATCTTACTGAGCAGCCTCCTGTGCGGCACCTTGTCAAAGGCCTTCTGGAAGTCCAAGTAGATAACATCCATTGGCTCTCCTTTGTCTAACCTATTTGTTACCTCCTCAAAGAATTCTAACAGATTTGTCAGGCATGACCTCCCCTTGATGAAACCATGCTGACTTTGCCCTATTTTACCATGCACTTCCAAGTATTCTGAAATCTCATCCTTAATAATGGACTCTAAAATCTTACCAATGACCGAGGTCAGGCTAATCAGCCTGTAATTTCCCGTCTTTTGCCTCACTCCCTACTGAAACAGGGGGGTTACATTAACGATTTTCCAGTCCTCTGGGACCCTCCCTGACTCCAGTGATTCCTGAAAGATCGCCACTAACGCCTCCACTATCTCTTCCGCTATCTCCTTCAGAACTCTGGGGTGTAATCCATCTGGTCCAGGTGATTTATCCACCTTCAGACCTTTCAGTTTTCCTAGCACCTTCTCCTTGGTAATGGCCACCATACTCACCTCTGCCCCCCGACTCTCTTGAACTTTGGGGATGTCACTCGCGTGTTCCACCGTGAAGACTGACACAAAGTACCTATTCAGTTCCTCCGCCATTTCTTTGTTCCCCACTACTACTTCTCCAGCGTCATTTTCCAGCAGCCCAATGTACACTTTTGCCTCTCTCTTACCCTTTATATATCTAAAAAAACTCCTGCCATCTTCTTTTATATTACTGGCTAGTTTACCCTCATATTTAATCTTCTCCCTCCTTATTTCTTTTTTAGTTGTCCTCTGTTGGTCTTTGCAGACTTCCCAATCCCCTGGTTTCCCACTGCTCTTCACCACATTGTATGCTTTCTCTTTAGCTTTTATGCTGTCCCTGACTTCCCTTGTCAGCCATGGTTGCCTCGTCCTCCCTTTAGTATGTTTCTTCTTCCTAGGGATGAATTTTTGCTGTGTCTCCCAAATTACTCCCAGAAACTCCTGCCATTGCTGTTCCACTGTCTTTCCTGCTAGGCTCATCTCCCAGGCAATTCTGGCCAGCTCCTCCCTCACGTCTCTGTAGTTGCCTTTATTCAACTGTAATACCGTTACATCTGATTCCAGCATTTTCCTCTCAAATTGCAGGGTAAATTCTACCACATTATGGTCACTTCCTCCTAAGGGTTCCTTCACCTTAAGCTCCCTTATCAAATCTGCTTCATTACACATCACTAAATCTAGAATTGCCTGTTCCCTAGTGGGCTCCACCACAAGCTGCTCCAAAAAGCCATCTCGTAGACATTCCACAAATCCCTTTTCTTGGGATCCACTACCAACCTGATTTTCCCAGTCTACCTGCATATTGAAATCCCTCATGATCACTGTAACCTTGCCTTTCTTACACACCTTTTCTATCTCCTGGTGTATCTTGTGCCCCACATCCTGACTACTGTTCGGAGGCCTGTACATAACTCCCATTGTGTTTTTTTTTTATCTTTGCGGTTCCTCAACTCTACCCACACAGATTCCACATCATCTGACTCTACATCGTTTATGCTATCGATTTAATTTCATTTCTTACTAACAAAGCAACCCCACCCCCTCTGCCATCCTGCCTATCTTTTGGATAGGATTCCTAGCCTTGCATATTTAGCTCCCAGTCCTGATCCCCTTGCAGCCATGTCTCCGTGATGCCCACCACATCATACCTGCCAATTTCAATCTGCGCCACAAGCTCATTTACCTTATTTCGTATACTGCGTGCATTCAGATTCAACACCTTCAGTCCTGTATTTCCCGACCCCTTTCTCATTGTCGTCCCTTTATCTGATGTGCTTGAAGTTAGCTTCCTAGCCCTTTCCAAACACTCTGTCCTACTTTGTGTTCTGGAGACTTTAATAGCCTCTCCTGGGCTCTCCTTTCTTTTCAGTTTTTTCATAATTTTCCATGAAGTTGAATCCACCCCCCACACATGCTAACCTGCTGCTTTGTTTCCCATTAGTCATACTTCTTGGAGTTTTACCCTTCCCCCTCCCACTTTCTAGTTTAAAGTCCTGTTGACCACCCTATTTACTCTTTTCGCTAGAACATTAGTCCCAGATTGGTTCAGGTGGAGACCGTCTCAACAGTCCAGATCCCTCCTGTTCCAATACTGATGCCAGTGCCCCACAAAATGGAACCCCTCTTTCCTGCACCACTCCTTTAGCCACGTGTTTACTTCCCTTATTCTCGCGTCCCTATGCCAATTTGCACAAGACTCGGGTAGTAATCCAGAGATTATAACTCTTGAGGACCTGTTCTTTAATTTAGTTCCTATTTCTTGACAATCCCCAAACAGGTCCTCTTTCCTAGTCTTACCTATGTTATTTGTCCCGACGTGGACCACAACAACTGGATCCTCCCCTTCCCTCTCCAATATCCTTTCAAGCCGATCAGAGATGTCCCTCACCCTGGCACCGGGCAGGGAACATACCATGCGGGACTCTCAATCCTGCTCACAAAGGCAGTCAAGCACTTGCTATCAAGTACTGGAAGAGGCACAACGTCCACGATCTTATTCTGTAGAGGCTCGAAATTGGGTAGAGAAGGAACAAAAGTGTCCTTATCTCTTCAAGAATGGGGCCATCAGTAGAATGGACTGAAAACCTCCACAAACAGGAAAACAACTTGAACGGGGAACCAATGGCCTCTGAAGATTCAGATACTGCTCTGCAGTGTTCGAGAGAGAACACAGGGAACTTGAATCCTTCAAACTATGAAGCCTTGGAGGAACAGGAGAAAAAGCTCAGGGAGGTGAGTGAAACCACCAGAGATGGGGGCGGTGGGAGCGGGGGGTGGGGGGCTGGGGGGGGGTAGGGGGCTTGTATTATTAAGGGTTAATGTTACACATTTAAATCGGCAGTCTGCATCATCACAGAATATGCAGTGAGATCCTTCCATGTGAAGCTTCGTTTTAAGCCTGGAACTGTACATTTTAGTTGAATGTTCAACAAAAGGTGAAGGCTCCCAACAGCCTATCCCTAAGCGGTCTCTATCAATCTTGTCTAATGATCGTCTCACCTAAACCCAACCACAAGTCTCTCACATGCAGCTTTCCCATGTGCAAAGTGGATTGAAAGATTTTCACGGCTCTGCTATCTGCACCATTCCCACCAGTGACTCTCGTGCAGCCCATCCATACGGTTAAATTTTCTGATTTCTTTGTGATATATAACGTGCCAGATTGAAAGGGGTTAACTGAAAGTGTTTGTTTTGTGAGTGTAATTAATTTCAGTCTCCATGGATCCTAACTCTGTCACTGGAGAGTTTCACACTCCTCTTTGTAAGGGACTCCTTTCGATGTGTTATTCCATAGTGTGAGCGGGGGCATCAACTCTATCACTAACAGGGATCCATGTCTTCAGAATGAGAGAGAGGAGAAATCAGAATCGGAGAACAAAAATTGCAATGTTATGGCAGTGGATCAGAATCTAAGAATCAGAATATTACGGCAACGGAGAGATCTTTATCCTTTTGGTTTTACAGTCTTTTTGAAATTGGTTCATGGATAACAATAGCTTATCGGATCAAACATGCAATTCTCGTTATTCAATATTTTTACTATCCTACCCTGGCTATTCTTGGGGTCCCTGGTAAGACTCTGTCCCCAGTTCCTAATTCTACAAATCGCGTTTAGTTCTATTCCTGGTCTTGTTATTTACTCTGCCCTGTTTGCTGCTACTGTTGCTTCTGTTGACTCTTTGTGTCCAATTATACTCGACAGATCAGTGCTGCTGTTTTAGTTTTTTTTTAAATTATTCATCTCCTGATTTTTGTTCCTGGAGGGATTCCTGATAAATGTCTACATCCAGCTATGGGGTCTGTAATCCACGTTCCACTGTTGAATGATTTGTTATTTAAATATTGGGAACATGGAAGCCATTGTCTTCGGTTCCACTCACAAACTCTCATCCCAATCCACTGAATCCATTCCCTCATTGAACAATATCTGGGGTTGATGCAGACCATTTGCAACCAGTGCTACCTCTTTGACAGTGAGGTTATTGCTTCCCCATGTCCTCTCCATCCGCAAACCTGTCCACTAACACCTCCAGAATATCATCCTCTGGACCAACCCGTCTGCTGTAAAAACATTCACCTGTGCATTTACCAAATCCAGAATCAGCCATCCCAACAGTTTAGAGGAATGTATGTTTGCCTGTTGCGTGCTGTGGTTTGCACAGACATGTGACTTATGAGTGAAGTGGCGTCGGATCCATAAAGACCTGAGTCAGAAGCCATTCTACACGTCACATGGAAGATTAATTCTCTGCTGACCACCCTCCCAGTCGCAAAGCTGTAGAAGCAACAGTAAATTTCTGATGCCCATATCCAACTCTTACCAAACCTCTTACCACCCATCATCCTTGTGCTCACTGACTAATGTCACTAACTGCTCTGGTAAAGGCTTAATTTTAATATTCTCACTCGCGATCAAATCCTTCCATGACACTGCTGCTCTGATTTTACAACTCTGTGTGCTTCCTATCACCCTGCTATTTGTTCACATTTAAACTTTTCTCCATTATCCATACTCAGCATGGCGTTTCCACTTCCACAGCACACGTTATATTGGCTCTCGAGAAATCTGCATGTATAAATGCTACCAGCTGCACAGCTGGTCTCTTCACGTGTGGCCTGTACATCTCCCTGTGCTGAGCTGATATCTTGCCTGGGTGTGCATTGCAAGTGCCGGCACAGTGAGAAGGTATCTGAATGCGACATCAACTAGCCGCTTCAAACCATCTAGCAATGTCTGAGTTTTGAATTCCTCCTCTGATGTCACCCCTCCAATCAAACATTCTTCATATATCTCTGCAACGTGTGCATTGTTAATTATTTGTCCAATTCTCTGTTTAAAGTGGATATTTATTTCCCCCTCCCTGGTTTTGATATTGGGCTGCATAAAGCCAACGTTGCTGGAGCGGCACAGTCCAGAAAACATGAAAACCCTGCGAGTTCAGTTGCTGGCATCTCCCGACTGCGGCTCCACGTTGGACATGGGGTTTCAGCAGCTTTTGGGCTTGCCTTCCAAACTTGCCCTGTGTCTGTGCACTGAACGCTTGTGTTAGTCGTGCTCCGCCGAACGTGTCTTCAACAACACAGGGAATCTCTTTGCGTGCTATTTCAGAGACCCGGGAAACTAACTTGCAGCTGAGGCTTTTGACTTATTTCTGTTATGAGAAAGTTAGAGGAGGTGTGGTGGATGATTTTATGGAGGTCATGCTGTTAGCTTCTGCATACGTTTGTGGAAGTTCCAAATCCTGGACGAGGTATTGGGACTGTAGTTACACTGCATATGGGTCAGCAACATGACCACCAATTGAAGTAGAGGCTTCAGAGAGGGCAGCCTCTGTAAAGAGAGAGGGGGTGGGGGGCACCTTCCCTACCACCCCGGGTTTTGCAAAGCAATTTTCCAACTGCACCTAACCCCGGAACACAGCTTGGATTGACTCTGATTCAACAATGAGATGTTCACAGAGCTGTGCCACCTCCTTCAACACGCCCTCGAGCCACACACCAGGGGGAGGAGGATGCTCTCAGTGGCCATTATGATCAGAGCTTCAGTGAAATACGATTGGTCCAGAACTTTCCAAGCGAGAGCGGGTGTCATATCTATCATTTCCCAGTAACCTGCACATCAATGTACCTACTCGGTGATGGAGGCCATCTGTGCTGGGTGAAGTGAATGCGTGGTTTTACCCATCGGCAGCAAGAAGCAGGATGAGAGATCGTATGGTGTTCCCAGGATAGCGGAATACCCGATCATGCCCGTGTCTTGGTGATGTGTCATCTCAATGGGAGAGTTACAGGGACTGAAAGAACATTGATGCACAGTTGATAAGCGACTACTGATAATACAGCACGTTGTTGAATGGCGACTACAGCAGCAGCCACAATGCCTTCATTCTCAAACAGTCAGCCATTTCCACCATATTTGGGCCCTGGACAGAGAACCAGAGGCTGGCTTCTCGGAGATGAATGTTGTCCCTCCAGATATGCCCAAAGAAAAGTACCTCTCACAAGTCTCTACCACGTGAATACCAAGACCAATAGGTCCACCAGGAGCATTGTGGAGCAGGCCCTCAGTCTGATGAAGCCACTCTTCTGATCCCTGAACCAGTCAGAGTGAATCATCTAGCACCCACTGGAGCAGGCGCCCAAGTCCATGTTGTTCTGCTCCACGCTTCATGTCATCACCATCATGTGGGCACAAACATTGTTACCAGGAATCCAGAAAACCCCTCAGGAGGAGGAGGCAATGAAGATATTCCCTGGGGGCCTTCGCCAGACAGGCTGTTGGAGAGTGCCTGCGAAGGCTCCGGTTTCCAAACAGGCAACTTCCCTTTATCACCATGGACACCTCATTCTCCACTGTTACATCCATCTGAGTCACCGCATCACAGCTCACCCTTGGCCACAACACATCACTGGGGCCTGTGGGAGTGGCCTGTAACTCCATGAGGACACTAGCGGACCCAGCTGTGATAGTGTCTGCTGGACATTGTCTCAGCCTCCACTGCAGCGCAGGCTGAAACTATCCAACATCCCAGTGGGGCAGTGGAAGTTCAGACTGCGCTCATGAGATCCATGCTTGCTGCCATGAAGTCTCAGACTGCTGCCATCTCGGCTGTAGACCTCAGTGCTCAAGGGGACACGCAGATTCCCTCAGCAGTGCAGCGATCTGTGCTCCTGCAGGTTACTGAGGTTCCAGCCTGTGGGAGGGACAGTGTGCCCAACGGAGCATGAACCTGTTGTCCTCTCTTAGGGTGACAGAATTTGTCTCTCTTAGCTGCCACTCCACCAGTGTCCTTGTTGTTACCCATCAGTCAACCCACACTGCTGCTGCCCAAGCAGTCAGATTCTGGGACCCCAAGCCTCATAGCTGTACGAGGGTGTCCTGCAACACCAGCTGCAGTCTCCCCAAGCGAAAGCCAACAGCTTTTAACCAGCCATGGTGCAGTCACTGAAGCACAGAGCAGGAGCGCTAGGCAAGTGGAGGGAACGAAGGGAATGCACAAGGGTAAAAAGCTTAGTTTTGTTTGTACTTCCAACTCACCTCTCGCTTTTGCTATTAAAATGCTCCTGTCTTGCACTGTACCACAGTTCCTTCATGTGAATTCATTTCAATACAACACAGGCTACAGTAACACAGTTGAAAATATCAATAACTCCTGAATCAAACGGTAAATTTTCCAGTGGCTTGGTTTACATTTTCATTGTTTACTTTGTGAACTTAGTCACGATTGTCATCCTCAGTCGCAAGAATTGTGGTCTCTCCAAATGTGTCACTCATGACCTGGTGGCCATGGCATTGGCAGATCTCCTGCTTCTTATCCTCAACCTGATACTGCGACACATTCCGATTGTAGTATCCATGCCGCTTTCCTTTATACAGCTACTGACTGTTCAGTCTGGTTAACCATGACTTTCACCTTGGATCGATTTGTGGCTCTTTGTTGCCAGAAGCTGAAAATTAAATAGTGCACTAAGAAAACAGCGTCTGTGGCCCTGGGAACAGTAACTGTTCTGAGCTGTTTAAAGAACATTTTTTGGTATTTCATGTTACTAGATACATATTTGCTGGGGAACAATCCGTGGTTTTGTGAATTCTCATAGGATATTATAGAGTCTCCGCTCTGGGTAACATTCAAGTTCCTCCACAATATTCTAACCCCCTGTGTACCATTTACCTTGATCCTGCTGCTCAATCTTTTGACCGTGAGACACATTTTAGTGATGAGTAGAGCCCGCAGGAGACCTCGGGCTCAGAGCACTGGCGAGAGTCCTAGAGACGCAGAGCTGAAGAGTCGAAAGAAGTCCATCATTTTACTACTTGTTATCGCAGCTAATTTTATCATGTTATGGTCAACAAATATGGTCTATTTTCTATGGAACCAGATGTATTAGTTTGGATTTCGGTCTATATATCTAGATAAGTTTGTAATGGAGTTGGGCTTCATGCTGCAGCTCCTGAGTTGCTGCACAAACACTGTAATTCATGCCGTGACCCAGACTAAGCTCAGAGAGCAGTTGAAGAATGTACTTCACTCCAATCCTTCAATTCATTCAAGGGTGAAAAGGATGGAATCACTGATAGTTTACAGAATTCTCCAATTATATTTCACATCTTCAGCAGGTGGTTGGGGCCTGTCACTGGGACAACTGAATCACTGAGAGTTGGCAGAACTTCCTCCTTTTATTTCACATTTCCAGTGGTGGATCTGTCTGTTCTCTATAATAATGGCGATTGAATAACTTAACACCAGCTACACTGATTGAACAGCATGCTCTCCTCCCAGCATCACTCAGCTTCCATTGGCTGATTGGGATGTCCATAAACTGATACCTTGCACCAATGAACTGAGGGCTCACCACGTCCGGCATACGCCACTCCTATTGGTCGATTCATCTGTCAATCATTTGATTGCCTCACTGATTGGACAGGAATCTGTATGTGAACAGATCCGTGGCAAGGGCTGTTTCTCTGGAAACAGATGAGGGGAGGTACCGAGGCCTCTTCCTGGGCTAGCAGATTCTGTGTAATTATTGAAATTGAGAAATTTAGCATCACATCCTCTGATTGGACAGTGTCATCCCAGCCTTCTGAGGTCACTTTACTCCAATGGCCTGTCCACCTGTACATTATTGTGCTCTCTCACTCCGTTTGGAGAGGGATCCAGATGACCTCACACTGATTTGATGATTCATTACTGTCAGCCCAATTTATTTAATCTTTAAACGCTATAATGAAACAGCCAATGTTAAAGGCTCAAATCCCAGAGGAAAACTGGAAAAAACTGCCATAGCCCATTTTTGCTATTTGTATGTTTCCAGATGCAGGCTTTGAATTCACTGGTAATAAGATGACCGAGTCTCAAGAGGTGTTCAATAAAACTAAATTAAACATTTATTACTACAAAAAAATTGTAACCACATGCATATGTTTACCAAATTACTGCTATCGTAACTACAAAAAAGGCCCTTATTAACCTGACTCTCAGTTGCACCCCCATTAATGGAAAAGTAGAACTCATAAATTTATAAAGACCCCAGGCAAAGCACATTTGACTTTACGAATTTAAAATGAGGTTCCTTGCAAGTTAGTTCCTTGGAGACAGAGTTGTAGGTGTACAGGCTGGTTAGATCTTTAATGCCTCTGCCTTGCAGACACACAAACTCCTTTCTGTCCATCCTAGCTTTTCCTTTGAATATAAAATTTCTATTGTATCACTGGGTTTTAAACGTTGCACTTTCTAACAATAATATCCTTTCATTTCACCAATTTCATTAGTACGCTGGGAAACAAACCCATTACTTGGCGTCTTCTAGCTAGGTGTAAGGTTTCACCTATTCTTTGCATGGTTTATTTAATCATGCAAATTGCCCCGTTGACACCTATGTTTCAAAACTTCCCCATGTTTGCCTAATTACTGTATCAAACCTATTTCTTTCTTTACAGCAAAGCCTCTACACTGACAGGCTTTAATTCAATTAAGAAACACACACACACACACACACACACACACACACACAGACACAGACATAGAGAGCAATAAACTATTAAAAAAATAATTTACAATAATATTATAGATACTATTTTCTTCAAAAAGTGAACCGTTATAACACTGAAAGATGGCTTCAAATTTATTAACACATCTTACTTTGCCTCCTATATTTAACTATGTATTTAAATGAACAGATGTATGCATTAACATAACGATATATGTGCAAATCCTTGGCATCATCAGAAATTATTCCAGTTCATTGTCCAGGTTTGAAAATGTGCAATTTTCCCTTTAGGCTTCAAACTCTTGATAACACTTCTACAAACAGATTCTGTGGTTCAGCCAGATGTATTATATAGAGATTAAATTGTCGCAGTAATAAACCACACCTGAATAGCCTTGTCCCCTTGCCTGGAAATTTGTCCAGAAACTTTAAATAATCATGTTCTGCATAAACAATTGTTTCTAACGAACTGTTGGCCACATAGATTTCAAAATGCTGCAATGCTAACACCAAGCCCAAAATCTCCATTTCAATCGTTGAATATCTTGTCTGTTGTGCGTTGAACTTCTGTAAAAAATACTGTATTGATTTTTCAATTCCACTGTCATCTTCTTGAAACAATACAGCCTCAGTGCGTCATTAGCCAATTTCAATTGCTTGCCATTATTGGGCACTGCTGAACCTGATATCGTACTTAATACAGTTTTCAAACTATCAAATGCCTTCTGAAACTCCATTGGAAGCGTCTTGTTCATTTTTAATAGTTCAGTTAGTGGAGCAACCACATGCCAAAGATTTGGCACAAACTTCCGGTAAAACCCACTCATGTCCAGAAATCTCAAAACTCCTCATTTTGTTGTAGGCACTGGGAAATCCACATTAGCCTTGACTTCCACATCTCTCAGAGCCACCTTACCATGTCCAGTGTTACGGCCCAGATATGCAACTTGTGCTTCTGCAGATTCACCTTTAGCCAAGTTTATCACCAAATTCACATCTTGTAACTGAGTAAATAATTCTTCCAAATGCTGTAAATGTGCATCCCACACCTGACTGGAAACTATTAAGTCATCAATAACAACATCACAATTGCAACTAAGTTGTTTGTCCGTCTTTGAAATGTCACAAGTGATTCTTCATACCAAAGGCCATAACTTTAAACTGATATAGTCCACTTGGCATCACAGAAACCAATATTTCATTTGCCCCCGATAATATTACCTGCCAATATCCTTTTAGCAATTCAATCTTTGTGATACGTTTTGATTGTCCCAATTTCTGAATGGTATAAGATATGAATCCACTCTTTTCACCAGATTCACCTTTTGATAGCCAACACACAGTCGTGGTTTTCCACCTGGTTTTGGTACCCACACAATAGGGAAGCTCCACTTATTGTAACTAGACTTAATGATATCATTTTGAATTAATTTAATTCTGTACTTGTGATAACTTTTCTGAAATAAATCTATAAGACTGTTGCCTTCGAGAAGATGAAACTCTGACAGAGACATCATGCCTAGCTTAATCAGTCCTCCCCAAATTATTCCCACCAATATGTTTGTGTGACAGCACTAGCTTTTCCGAATCACTTTGACACTTGTCTGAAAGTAACTTAATATTACATTTAAGCTTTCAATCTCCCCTCTCATTTTTCAATTTTATTGGAGGAAAACCAATTTCAGTGTCTTGCATTTCTACTTTGTTCTTATTATCTGCCACCACTAACACCTCTTTTTCATCCTCTTCCCTGTCAAAGTACTTTTCAAGCATACTTACATGACATCCCCTCTCCTTCTTTCTTCTATCTGTAGTATTTATTAAATCATTTACTTCACTCAATTTCTTTTCAATCATTTAAGGTCCACTGAACCTTGGCTTGAATGAGTCACCGAGCACTGGCATGAGAACGAGCACTTTCTCTCCAGCAGTAAAACTGTGAGCTTTAGCTTTCTTATCTGCTGTTACTTTCATCGCTTGCAGTGATATGTTTAAATGTTTCCTAGCCAGCTTACGTGTACTGTCTAATCTTGGTCTAAAGTTTGATGCATAATCCAGGAGAGTAGATTCTGAATTTTGACCCCCCAATTCCTCATACATCACTTTAAGTGATCCCCTTACCTCATGGCCATAAACTAGTTGAAAAGCGATAAAACCAGTCGATACATTAGGAGCGTTCCTAATAGCAAATAACAGAATGGAATTTCCCCCATCACAATCCTGTGCATAATCCTGAAAGTATGCTCTAATTGTGTTTAAAGTTTGATGTCATCTTTCTAAAGCTCTTATGACTCTGCATGATAATTTTTTGATTAAATTGTTTTCTCCCCAAACTATTCATCGCTTCCTTAAAAAGCTTTGACACAATATTTGAACTCTTATCTGATTGTTTTTCCTTAGGTAAACCATATTTTGTAAGTAAATTTAGTTGACTCTTCCACAATCTTCTTAGTTGGAATATTTATTAAAGGTATCACTTCAGGAAACCTGGTAGACACATCCATTATTTTCACTAAGCACTGATTTCCAAGTTTAGCCTCAGGGGCTGGTCCTACATAATCAATCATGACCCTAGTGAAAGGTCTTCAAATGTTGGTATTGGGATTAAAGATGCTGGCTTAATCACTGCTTGTGGTTTCCTTATCATCTGACATGTGTAACATTTTCAACAGAATTTGATCCCATCCGAAGCAATTCTGGCCAATAAAAATGTGTCTGTATTTTTGCCTACGTCTTTTTAATTTCTAAAAGTCCCCCCATTAGAATTTCATGAGCAATCCTCAGAATCTCATTTCTGTACCCTGGTGGGATTAGAACCTGATGTACCTCCCTCCAGCTTTCATTTGCTGATTCATGATCCAGCCTCCTTTTCCTCATTAAAATATCACACTTACATTCTTGTGTAAATTTTGCTTCAGTTTCAGAACAACCTTTCTCATGTAACTGTTTTAGTTGCAAATCCTTTTGCTGCAACTCAATTACCTGCCTTGGGTTAAACACTTCAGCTGAATTGTCCTCTCCTGTGTCTTTCTGAATAAGGGTATCAAACACCGTGCCTGCTAATTGGATTTCAATATGTTCTTCCTGCCTGTCCTTCCTGTTTTCCCTGTTTCATCCTGTGTAGTTGTGATTTCATTATCATACAATCGGGAAAGATTTCAGCATGTGCTCTCTGTAACACCACTGTTAAAAACACTTCAGTGGGGTGGTCAACTACCAAAGGCATCACCCACACTTGTGATCCAGATACAGCGTTACTCAGAATAAATTGAACCCCTGCAATGTTCATGTTTTCCACTTCTCCAACAATAACTTCACCTATATTCCACTTACTCTTTAAATTTACCTTCCACAGAAGGAACATTGGAACAATGGAATAGGTTTTGGTCTCCATGAACCCCACTTATTGTTGGCTGTTTCTGCAGCACTCCCTCTGAATATCAAATATCACAATCCCACAATATTAAGCATTAGCCAGCCACTGTGTTTCTTAAAATAACATCTTTACCTGCTCAAACCTGCACACATGGGAAGACTTATCCTTCAGGCACAAAATCTTTAACCATTTCTGCATCCTGGTCCTCAGAATTCTCTTGAATAAACTGTGAACACATTCCCACTTCTGTTTGACATATCAATGATACTCCCTGTTTTACTTGTACAAGAACCACTGGTTTCTCCTATGCCAGAACCTACAGTACTTTTAATTCCAGAAATTTTCTGCACCCCAATAATTCCAACAGATTTTCCCTTAAATTCCCAATACATTGATTTTGTATGCCCCAAATTATTATACTGAAAACACCTCAACTTTCAAATGTCACTACTACCCTGAGCATCTTCATTTTTATTCTGAGAAAGAAACTTGCTGGGAATTTCCAGCTAAACCTCCTCTTCACTGACTGCCTGCCTTTCACCTTCCCACTTTCTATCCTTTTTGGATTTGAAAGGGTGACGAGAAAAGATTTTTCTCAAAGAACTAACCCATAATAATCAGCTATCTTTGCTGATTGACTTACAGAATAAAACCTCTGTTCCTCCAGCCGAGTTTTCAATACTGAAGGTATTGAAATTTCTAAATTAAATTTTTCTAAAAGAATTACCTCTCTAAGAGCTTCATATGATGTCTTTATTTTTAACACTCATAGCTACTGGTCAATCTCACTTTGTTTTACCCTCTAAAACTCAATAGTAGTTTTATCATATTCCTAAATTTCTGCCTGTATGCTTCAGGAACAAACTCAAAGTACCCTTTTTCACCAATACTTCTTCAGACAGTGAAGCATATACCTCATGCGCTCTACCCACCAACCCTGACACCAAAGCCCAGCACAGATACAGACCGGGGTGAGATAAAGAGTAGAGCTTCAGATAAACTGCCCTGTAAAGCACTCACAACACAGATACAGCACGGGGTTAGAGACAGGGAAAAGCTCCGTCAACATTATGCGCATCAAATACTACCAGGGCAAATACATCACGGCATTAGATACAGAGCAAAGCTCCCTTTACAAAGTCTCAGCAAGCAGTCTCCGGACATGCACAACACTGTGTTAGATACAGAGCAAATGATCCTCTGTACTATCACCACCGTACAGGCGTAGTGCATGGGAAGGATGAGGTGAGATAAAGGGTAAAGCTCCCTCTACACTCACCCATCAAAGACTTGAAGGGCAGGTACAGAATGGGGTAGACAGAGAGTAAATGTTCCTCTATACCATACCCATCAAACACCCTAGCACACATACATCTCGGGGATAAATACAGAGTAATGTTCCCTCTATACTGCCCAACTAAAACACCCAGGACAGGTACAACACGGGTTTGGATACAGAGTAAATACCCACAAATCGAGACTGTCCCTATGAAAATCACCCAGTGCAGGAAGTGCACAGTGTCAGATGCAGAGTAAAGCTCCCTCTACATTGTCCTCAACAAATAGTCTCAGGACAGGTACAGCACGGTGAAAGATACAGAGTAAAGCTCCCGCTACACTGTCCCAATCAAACACTTCCAGGACAGGAACAACACAGGGTTAGATACAGAGTAAAGCTCCCACTACACTGTCGCCATCAAATACTCCCAGACAGGTATAGCAGGGGTTAGACACAGAGTAAAGCACCCTCAACACTGTCCGCATCAAACACTCCAAGGACAGGTAAAGCAAGGGGTTAGATACAGAGCAAAGCTCTCGCTACACCGTCCCCAACAAACACTCCCAGGACAAGTACAGCACTGGGTTAGATACAGAGTAAAGCTGCCTCTACACTGTCCCCATCATACACTCCCTGGACAGGTACAGCACGGGGTTAGATACAGAGTAAAGCTCCCTCTTAACTGTCACCATCAAACACTCCCAGGACAAGTACAGCATGGGGTTAGATACAGAGTAAATCTCTCTTTACACTGTCCCCACCATGCACTCCCCGGACAGGTACAGCACGTGGTTAGATACAGAGTAAAGCTCCCTCTACACCATCCCCATCATACACATCCTGGACAGGTACAGCATGGGGCGAGATACAGAGTAAAGCTCCCACTACACCCTCCCCATCAAACACACCCAGGACTGGTACAGCTCGGAGTAGGATACATAGTAAAGCTCCCTCTACACTGTCCCCATCAAACACTCCCAGGGCAGTTACAGCAAGGGGTTCGATACAGAGTAAGGCCCCCTCTACACTGTCCCCATCATACACTCCCTGGACAGGTACAGCACGGGGTTAGATAGAGAGTAAAGCTCCCTCTACACTGTCCCCATCAAACACTCCCAGGACAGGTACAGCAAAGGGTTAGATACAGAGAGAAGCTCCCACTACACTGTCCACATGAAACACTCCCAGGACAGGTTCAGCACGGGCTTAGATACTGAGTAAATCTCAAGCTACAGTGCCCCATCAAATAGTCCCAGGACAGGTACAGCACGGGGTTAGATACAGAGTAAAGCTCACACTACACTGTCCCCATCAAAGACTCCCAGTACAGATACAGCACGGGGTTAGATACAGAGTAAAGCTCCCTCTACATTGTGCCCAACATAAACACCCTGGACAGGTACAGCACGGGTTTAGATACAGAGTAAAGCCCCCTGTACACTGTCCTCATCAAACACTCCCAGGACAGGTACAGCACGGGGTAAGATACAAAGTAAATCTCCCTCTACACTATCCCCATCATACACTCCCTGGACAGGTACAACATGGGGTTAGATACAGAGTAAAGCTCCCTCTACACATTCCCCAACAAACATTCCCACGACAGGTACAGCACTGGGTTAGATACAGAATAAAGCTCCCTCTACACTGTTCCCATCAAACACTCCCAGGAGAGGTACAGCACGGGGTAAGACACAGAGCAAAGCTCCCTCTACACCGTCCCCATCAAATACTCCCAGGACAGGTACAGCACGGGGTTAGATACAGAGTAAATCTCCCTCTAAACTGTCCACATCTAACACTGCCAGGACAGGTACAGCACGAGGTTAGATACAGAGTAACGCTCCCTCTACACTGTCCCCATCAAACACTCCCAGGACATGTAAAGCAAGGGGTAAGATACAGAGTAAAGCTCCCTCGACACTGTCCGCATCATACACTCCCATGACAGGTAAGGCACCGGCTTAGATACAGAGTAAAGCTCCCTCTACACAATCCCCATCATACACTCCCTGGACAGGTAGAGTACGGGGTTAGATACAGAGTAAAGCTCCCTCTACACCCTCCCCATCAAACACTCCCAGGACTGGTACAGCACGGGGTTAGATAGAGAGTAAAGCTCCCTCTACACTGTCCCCATCAAACACTCCCAGGACAGGTACAGCACGGAGTGAGATACAGAGTAAAGCTCCCGCTACACTGTCCCAATCAAACACTCCCAGGACAGGTACAGCACGGGGTTAGATACAGAGTAAAGCTCCCTCTACACCCTCCCTAACAAAGACTCCCAAAACTGGTACAGCACGGGGTTAGATACAGAGTAAAGCTCCCTCTACACACTCCCCATCAAACAGTCCCAGGACAGGAAGAGCACAGGGTTAGATACAGAGTAAAACTCCCTCTACACTGTCCCCATCAAACACTCCCAGGACAGGTACAACCCGGGGTTAGATATAGAGTAAAGCTCCCTCTACACTGTCCCCATCAAACACTCCCAGGACAGGTACAGCACGGGATTCGATACAGAGTAAATCTCCCTCTACACTGTCCCCATCAAACACTCCCAGGACAGGTACAGCACGGGGTTAGATACAGAGCAAAGCTCCCTCTACACACTCCCCAACAAACAATCCCACGACAGGTACAGCACTGGGTTAGAAACAGAGTAAAGCTCCCTCTACACAGTCCCCATCAAACACTCCCAGGAGAGGTACAGCACGGGGTTAGATACAGAGTAAAGCTCCCTCTAAACTGTCCCCAACAAACACTCCCATGACAGGTACAGCACGGGGTTAGACACAGAGTAAAGCTCCCTCTACACCGTCCCCATCAAATACTCCCAGGACAGGTACAGCACGGGGTTAGATACAGAATAAATCTCCCTCTACACTGTCCCCATCAAACACTGCCAGGACAGGTACCGCACCGGGTTAGATACAGAGTAAATCTCCCTCTACACTATCCCCATCATACACTCCCTGGACAGGTACAGCACGAGGTGTGATACAGAGTAAAGCTCCCTCTACACTGTCCCCATCAAAACTCCCAGGACAGTTACAGCATGGGGTTACATACAAAGTAAAGACCCCTGTACACTGTCCCCATCAAACACACACAGGACATGTACAGCACGGGGTTAGATACAGAGTAAAGCTCCCTCGATACTCTCCGCATCATACACTCCCATGACAGGTAAGGCACGGGCTTAGATACAGACAAAAGCTCCCTCTTCACAATCCCCATCATACACTCCCTGGACAGGTAGAGTACGGGGTTAGATACAGAGTAAAGCTCCCTCTACATCTTCCCCATCAAACACTTCCAGGACTGGTACAGCACGGGGTTAGATAGAGAGTAAAGCTGTATCTACACACTCCCCATCAAACACTCCCAGGACAGGAAGAGCACAGGGTTAGATACAGAGTAAAACTCCCTCTACACTGTACCCATCCAACACTCCCAGGACAGGTACAACCCGGGGTTAGATATAGAGTAAAGCTCCCTCTACACTGTCCCCATCAAACACTCCCAGGACAGGTACAGCACGGGATTCGATACAGAGTTAATCTCCCTCTACACTGTCCCAATCAAACACTCCCAGGACAGGTACAGCACGGGGTTAGATACAGAGTAAATCTCCCTCTACACCGTCCCCATGAAACACTCCTAGGAAAGGCACAGCACGGGATGAGATACAAAGTAAATCTCCCTCTACACTCTCCCAATCAAACCTTCCTTAAACAGTTAAAGCACAGGTTTAGATACAAAGTAAAGCTCCCTCTACACTGTCCCCATCAATCCCTCCCAAGACAGGTATAGCACGGGGTTAGGTACAGAGTAAAGCTCACTCCACACTGTCCCCATCAAACACTCTCAGGACAGGAACAGCACCGGGTTAGATACAGAGTAAAGGTTCATCTACACTGTCCCCATCAAACACTTCAAGGACAGGTACAGCACGGGGTTGGAAAAAGAGTAAATCTCACTCTACACTGTCCCCATCATACTTTACCTGGACAGGTACAGCATGGGGATAGATACAGAGTAATGGTCCCTCTACACCCTCACCATCAAACAGTCCCAGGACTGGTACAGCACGGGGTTAGATACGGAGTAAAGCTCCCTCTACACTGTCCCCATCAAACACTCACAGGGCAGTCACAGCATGGGTTCATATACAGAGTAAAGCCCCCTGTACACTGTCCCCATCAAACACTCCCAGGACAGGTACAGCACGGGGTTAGATGCAAAGTAAAGCTCCCTCTACACCGTCCCCATCAAACACTCCCAGGACATGTACAGCACGGTGTTAGATACAGAGTAAATCACCCTCTACACTTTCCCCATCAAACGCTCCCTGGACAGGTACAGTAAGGGGTTAGATACAGCGTAAATCTCCCTCTACACTGTCCCCATCAAACACTCCCAGGACAGGAAGAGCACAGGGTTAGATACAGAGTAAGACTCCCTCTACACTGTCCCCATCAAACAGTCCCAGGACTGGTACAACACGGGGTTAGATACAGCGTAAATCTCCCTCTACACTGTCCCCATCAAACACTCCCAGGACAAATACAGCACGGGTTTAGATACAGTGTAAATCTCCCTCTTTACTGTCCCCGTCAAACACTCCCAGGACAGGTACAGCACGGGGTTAGATACAGAGTAAAGCTCCCTCTACACTGTCCCCATCAAACACTCCCAGGACATGTACAGCACGGGGTTAGATACAGAGTAAATCTACCTCTACACTTTCCCCATCAAACACTCCCAGGACAGGTACAGCACGGTGTGAGATACAGAGTAAATCTCCCTCTACACTTTCCACATCATACACTCACTGGACAGGTACAGCACGGGGTTAGATACAGAATAAAACTCCCTCTACACTTTCCCCATCAAACACTCCCAGGACAGGTACAGCACGGGGTTAGATACAGAGTAAAGCTCCCTCTACTCTGTCCCCATCAAACACTTCCAGGACAGGTACAGCATGGGGTTAGATACAGAGTAAAACTCCCTCAACACTGTCCCCATCAAACACTCCCAGGACAGGTACAGCACGGGGATGGATACAGAGTAAATCTCCCTCTACACCGTCCCCATCAAACACTTCCAGAAAAGGCACAGCACGTGATTAGATACAGAGTAAATCTCCCTCTACACACTCCCCATCAAACCCTCCCAGAACAGTTACAGCACGGGGTTAGATACAAAGTAAAGCTCCCACTACACTGTCCCCATCAAACACTCTCAGGACAGGAATAGCACCGGGTTAGATAGAGAATAAAGGTCCCTCTACACTGTCCGCATCAAACACTCCAAGGACAGGTACAGCACGGGGTTCGATACAGAGTAAATGTCCCTCTACACTGTCCCCATCATACACTACCTGGACAGGTACGGCACGGGGATAGATACAGAGTAAAGCTCCCTCTACACACTCCCCATCAAACACTCCCAGGACAGGTACAGCACGGGGTTAGATACAGAGTAAAGCTCCCTCTACACTGTCCCCATCAAACACTCCCAGGACAGGTACAGCACGGGGTTAGATACAGAGTAAAGCTCCCTCTACACCATCCCCATCATACAAACCCTGGACAGGTACAGCACAGGTTAAGATACAGAGTAGAGCTCCCCTTATACCCTCCCCATCAAACACTACCAGGACTGGTACAGCACGGGGTATGATACAGAGTAAAGCTCCCTCTACACTGTCCCCATCAAACACTCCAAGGACAGGTACAGCACTGGGTTAGATACAGAGTAAAATTCCCTCTACACTGTCCCCATCAAACACACACAAGACAGGTACAGCACGGCGTTAGATACAGAGTAAAGCTCCCTCTACACTGTCCCAATCAATCACTCCCAGGACAGGTAAAGCACAGTGTTAGATACAGAGTAAATCTCCCTCTAAACTTTCCCCATCATACATTCACTGGACAGGTACAGCACGGAGTTAGACACAGATTAAAGCTCCCTCTACACACTCCCCATCAAGCAATCCCAGGACAGGTACAGCAAGGGGTTTAGGTACAGAGTAAAGTTCCCTCCACACTGTCCCCATCAAACACTTCCAGGACAGGTACAGCAAAGGGTTAAATACAGTGTAAAGCTCCCTCTACACTGTCCCCATCAAACAGTCCCAGGACAGGTACAACACGGGGTTAGATACAGCGTAAATCTCCCTCTAAATTGTCCCCATCAAACACTCCCAGGACAAATACAGCACGGGTTTAGATACAGAGTAAATCTCCCTCTTTACTGTCCCCGTCAAACACTCCCAGGACAGGTACAGCACGGGGTTAGATACAGAGTAAAGCTCCCTCTAAATTGTCCCCATCAAACACTCCCAGGACAAATACAGCACGGGTTTAGATACAGAGTAAATCTCCCTCTTTACTGTCCCCGTCAAACACTCCCAGGACAGGTACAGCACGGGGTAAGATACAAAGTAAAGCTCCCTCTACACTGTCCCCATCAAACACTCCCAGGACATTTTCAGCACGGTGTTAAATACAGAGTATATCTCCCTCTACACTGTCCCCATCAAACACTCACTGGACAGATACAGCACGGGGTTAGATACAGAGTAAAGCTCCCTCTACACCGTCCCCATCAAACACTCCCAGGACAGGTACAGCACGGAGTTAGATACAAAGTAAAGCTCCCACTACACTGTCCCCATCAAATACTCCCAGGACAGGTACTGCAAGTGGTTAGGTACAGAGTAAATCTCCCTCAACACTGTCCCCATCAAACACTCACTGGACAGATACAGCACGGGGTTAAATACAGAGTAAAGCTCCCTCTACACTGTCCCCATCAAACTCTCCCAGGACAGGTACAGCACGAGGTGAGATACAGAGTAAAGCTCCCTCTACACTGTCCCCATCAAACACTCTCAGGACAGCTAAAACACAGGGTTAGATACAGAGTAAATCTCCCTCTACACTGTCCCCATCAAACACTTCCAAGACAGGTACAGCACGGGGTAAGATACAGAGTAAATCTCCTGCTATAGTGTCCCCATCAAATATCCCCGGACAGGTACAGCACGAGGTTAGATACAGAGTAAAGATCACTCTACACTATCCCCATCAAACATTCCCAATACAGACACAGCACGGGGTTAGATACAGAGTAAAGCTCCCTCTCCATTGTCCCCATCAAACACTCCCAGAACAGATACAGTACCGGGTAAGATACAGAGTAAAGCTCCCTCTACACTGTCTGCATCATACATTCCCAGGACAGGAAAGGCACGGGGTTAGATACAGAGTAAAGCTCCCTCGACACCATCCCCATCGTACACACCCTGGACAGGTATAGCACAGGTTATGATACAGAGTAGAAGTCCCCCTATACCGTCCCCATCAAACACTACCAGGACTGGTATAGCACGGGGTATGATACAGAGTAAAGCTCCCTCTACACTGTCCCCATCAAACACTCCCAGGACAGTTAGAGCACGGAGTTAGATACAGAATAAAGCTCCATCTACACTCTCCCCTTCAAACACTCCCAGGGCAGGTACAGCATGGGGTTAGATACAGAGTAAAGCCCCCTGAACATGGTCCTCATCAAACACTCCCAGGACAGGTACAGCACGGGGTTAGATACAAACTAAATCTCCCTCAACACAGTCCCCATCATATCTCACAGGACAGGTACAACACGGGGTTAGATACACAGTAAAGCTCCGTCCACACACTCCCCAACAAACATTCCCACGACAGGTACAGCACGGGGTTAGATACAGAGTAAAGCTCCCCCTAAACTGTACCCCTCAAACACTCCCAGGACAGGTACAGCACGCGGTTAGATAAAGAGTAAATCTCCCTCTACACCGTCCCAAACAAATACACCCAGGACAGGTACAGCACGGGTATAGATACGGAGTAAATCTCCCTCTACACTGTCCCCATCAAACCCTGCCAGGGCAGTTACAGCATGAGTTAGATACAGAGTAAATCTCCCTCTACACTGTCCCCATCATACACTCCCGGGAGAGGTACAGCACGAGGTTAGATACAGAGTAAAGCTCCCTCTACACTGTCCCCATCAAAAACTCCCAGGACAGTTACAGCATGGGTAAACATACAAAGTAAAGACCCCTGTACACCGTCCCCATCAAACACTCCCAGGACAGGTACAGCACGGGGATAGATACGGAGTAAATCTGCCTCTACACTGTCCCCATCAAACCTTGCCAGGGCAGTTACAGCATGAGTTAGATACAGAGTAAATCTCCCCCTACCCCGTCCCCATCAAACACTCCCAGGAAAGGCACAGCATGGGATTAGATACAGAGTAAAGCTCCCTCTACACTGTCCACATCAAACACTCCCAGGAGATGTACAGCACGGGGTTAGATACAAAGTAAATCTCCCTCTACACTGACCATTCAAACACTCCCAGGACAGGTACAACACGGGGTTAGATACAGAGTAAAGCTCCCTCTACACCCTCCTCATTAAACACTCCCAGGACTGGTACAGCACGGTGTTAGATACAGAGTAAAACATCCTCTACACCGTCCCCATCAAACACACCCAGGGCAGTTACAGCATGGGGTTAGATACAGAGTAAAGCCCCCTGTACACTGTCTCCATGAAACACTCCCAGGACAGGTACAGCACGGGGTTAGATACAAAGAAAAGCTCCCTCTACACTGCCCCATCAAACACTCCCAGGACAGGTACAACACGTGGTTAGATACAGTGTAAAGCTCCCTCTACACCATCCCCATCATACACACCCTGGACAGGTACAGCACGGGTTTAGATACTGAGTAGATCTCCCCCTATACCATTCCCATTAAACACTCCCAGGACTGGTAAGGCACGGGGTATGACACAGAGTAAATCTGCCTCTACACTGTCCCCATCAAACACTCCCAGGACAGTTACAGTACGGAGTTAGATACAGAATAAAGCTCCCTCTACACTGTCCCCTTCAAACACTCCCTTGGCAGGTACAACACGGGGTTAGATACAAAGTAAATCTCCCTCTACACTATCCACATCATACACTCCCTGGACAGGTACAACAGGGGGTTAGATACAGAGTAAAGCTCCCTCTACACTGTCCCCATCAAACATTCCCAGGACAGGTACAGCACTGGGTTAGATACAGAGCAAAGCTCCCTCAACACTGTCCCCATCAAACACTCCCAGGACAGGTACAGCACAGAGTTAGATACAGAGTAAATCTCCCTCTAAATTGTCCCCATCAAACACTCCCGGGAATGGTACAGCACGGGGTTATAAATAGAGTAAAGCTCCCTCTCCACTAACCCATCAAACACTCCCAGGACAGGTACAGTACAGGATAAGATACAGAATAAAGCTCCCTCTACACTGTCCCCATCAAACACTCCCAGGACAGCTACAGCACGTGGTTAGATACAGAGTAAATCTCCCCCTACACCGTCCCCATCAAACACTTGCAGGAAAGGCACAGCACGGGATTAGATACAGAGTAAAGCTCCCTCTGCACTCTCCCCAACAAACCCTCCCAGAACAGGTACAGCACGGGGTTAGATACAGAGTAAAGATCCCTCTACACTCTCCCCAAAAAACCCTCCCAGGACAGGTACAGCACGGGGTTATATAGAGAGCAAAGCTCCCTCTACACTAACCCATCAAACACTCCCAGGACAGGTACAGCACGGAGTTAGATACAAGGTAAAGCTCCCTCTACACTGTCCCCGTCAAACACTCCCAGGACAGGTACCGCACCGGGTTAGATACAGAGTAAATCTCCCTCTACACTGGCCCCGTCAAACACTCCCAGGTCAGGTACAGCACAGGGCTGGATACAGATTCAAGCTCCGTCTACACTGTCCACATCAAACACACCCAAGACAGGTACAGCACGGTGTTAGATGCAGAGTAAAGCTCCATCAACCCTGTCCCCATCATACACTCACTGGACAGGTTCAGCACGGGGTTAGATACAGATTAAAGCTCCCTCTACACACTCCCCATCAAACACTCCCAGGACAGGTACAGCACGGGGTGTAATACAGAGTAAAGCTCCCTCTACACCGTCTCCATCAAACACTCCCAGGAAAGGCACAGCACGGGATTAGATACAGAATAAAGCTCCCTCTACACTGTCCCCATCAAACACTCCCAGGACAGCTACAGCACATGGTTCGATATAGAGTAAATCTCCCCCTACACCGTCCCCATCAAACACTCCCAGGAAAGGCACAGCACGGGATTAGATACACAGTAAAGCTCCCTCTACACTAACCCATCAAACACTCGCAGGACAGGTACAGCACGGGATTAGGTACAGAGTAAAGCTCCCTCCACACTGTCCCCATTAAACACTCCCAGGACAGGAACAGCATGGGGTTAGATACATTGTAAAGCTCCCTCTACACTGTCCCCTTCAAACACTCCCAGGGCAGGTACCGCACCGGTTAGATACAGAGTAAATCTCCTTCTACACTGTCCCCTTCAAACACTTCCAGGACAGGTACAGCACAGGGTTAGATACAGATTCAAGCTCCGTCTACACTGTCCCCATCAAACACACCCAAGACAGGTACAGCACGGTGTTAGATACAGAGTAAAGCTCCCCCTACCCTGTCCCCATCATACACACACTGGAAAGGTACAGCACGGGGTTAGAAACAGATTAAAGCTCCCTCTACACACTCCCCATCAAACACTCCCAGGACAGGTACAGCACGGGGTGAGATACAGAGTAAAGCTCCCCCTACCCTGTCCCCATCATACACACACTGGAAAGGTACAGCACGGGGTTAGAAACAGATTAAAGCTCCCTCTACACACTCCCCATCAAACACTCCCAGGACAGGTACAGCACGGGGTGAGATACAGAGTAAAGCTCCCACTACACTGTCCCCATCAAACACTCCCAGGACAGGTACAGCACGGTGTTAGATACAGAGTAAATAACCATCTACACCGTTCCCATCAAACACTCCCAGGAAAGGCACAGCACGGGATTAGATACAGAGTAAATCTCCCACTAAACTCTCCCCATCAAACCCTCCCAGGACAGGTACAGCAAAGGCTTAGATACAGATTAAAGCTCCCTCTACACTGTCCCCATCAAACACTCCCAAGACAGGTACAGCATGGGGTTAGATAGGGAGTAAAGCTCCCTCTACACTGTCTCCATCAAACACTCCCAGTATAGGTAGAGCACGGGGTTAGATACAGAGTAAAGCTCCCTCTACTCTGTCCCCATCAAACAGTCCCAGAACTGGTACAGCACGGGGTTAGGTACAGAGTAAAGCTCCCTCTACACTGTCCACATCAAACACTCCCAGGACATGAAGAGCACGGGGTTAGATACAGTGTAAAGCTCCCTCTACATCCTCCCCATCAAACACTACCAGGACTGGTACAGCACGGTGTTAGATACAGAGTAAAACATCCTCTACACCGTCCCCATCAAACACTCCCAGGGCAGTGAAAGCATGGGGTGAGATACAGAGTAAAGCCCCCTGTACACTGTCTCCATGAAACACTCGCAGGACAGTTACAGCACGGGGTTAGATAAAAAGAAAAGCTCCCTCTACACTGCCCCATCAAACACTCGCAGGACATTTACAGCACGGGGTTAGATACAGAGTAAAGCTCCCTCTACACTCTCCCCATCAAACACTCCCTAGACAGGTACAGCACGGGATTAGATACACAGTAAAGCTCCCTCTACACACTCCCCATCAAACACTCCCAGGACAGGAACAGCACGGGGTTAGATACAGAGTAAAGCTCCCTCGACACTGACACCATCAAACACTCCCAGGGCAGGTACAGCACGGGGTTAGATACAGAGTAAAGCCCCCTCTACATGTCCCCATCAAACACTCCAAGGACAGGTACCGCAATCGGTTAGATACAGATTCAAGCACCCTCTACACTCTCCCCATCAAACACTCCCAAGACAGGTACAGCACGGGTTTAGATACAGATTAAAGCTCCATTTACACACTCCCCACAAACACGCCCAGGACAGGTACAGCACGGGGTTAAATACAGAGTAAAGCTCCCTCTGCACTGTCCCCATCAAACACTCCAAGGACAGGTACAGAACGGTGTAAGATACAGTGTAAAGCTCCCTCTACACCGTCCCCATCAAACACTCCCATGACAGGTACAGCACGGGGTTAGGTACAGAGTAAAGCTCCCTCTACACTGTCCCCATCAAGCACTCCCAGGACAGGAACAGCACGAGGTGAGACACAGTGTAAAGCTCCCTCTACACTGTCCCCATCAAACACTCCAAGGACAGGTACAGCACTGTATTAGATACAGTGTAAAGCTCCCTCAACACTGTCCCCATCAAACACTCCCATGACAGGTACAGCACGGGGTTAGGTACAGAGTAAAGCTCCCTCTACACTGTCCCCATCAAGCACTCCCAGGACAGGAACAGCACGGGGTGAGATACAGTGTAAAGCTCCATCTACACTGTCCCCATCAAACACATCCAAGACAGGTACAGCACGGGGTTAGATACAGAGTAAAGCTCCCTCTACACTCTCCACATCAAACCCTCCCAGAACAGTTACAGCACGGGGTTAGATACAAAGTAAAGCTCCCACTACACTGTCCCCATCAAACACTCCCATGACAGGTACAGCACGGGTTAGGTACAGAGTAAAGCTCCCTCTACACTGTCCCCATCAAGCACTCCCAGGAAAAGAACAGCACGGGGTGAGATACAGTGCAAAGCTCCTTCTACACTGTCTCCATCAAACACTCCCAGGACAGGTACGGCACGGGGTTAGATACAGAGTAAAGCTCCTTCTACACTGTCTCCATCAAACACTCCCAGGACAGGTACGGCACGGGGTTAGATACAGATTAAAGCTCCCTCTACACTGTCCCCATCAAACACTCCCAGGACAGGAACAGCACGGGGTGAGATACAGTGTAAAGCTCCCTCTACACTGTCCCCATCAAACACTCCAAGGACAGGTACAGCACGGTATTAGATACAGTGTAAAGCTCCCTCTACACTGTCCCCATCAAACACTCCCATGACAGGTACAGCACGGGGTTAGGTACAGAGTAAAGCTCCCTCTACACTGTCCCCATCAAGCACTCCCAGGACAGGAACAGCACGGGGTGAGATACAGAGTAAAGCTCCCTCTACACTGTCCCCATCAAACACTCCAGGACAGGTACAGCACGGGGTAAGATACAGAGTAAATAACCCTCTACACCGTCCCCATCAAACACTCCCAGGAAAGGCACAGCACGGGATAAGATACAGAGTAAATCTCCCACTAAACTCTGCCCATCAAACCCTCCCAAAACAGGTACAGCAAAGGCTTAGATACAGATTGAAGCACCCTCTACACTGTCCCCATCAAACACTCCGAAGACAGGTACAGCATGGGGTTAGAAACGGAGTAAAGCTCCCTCTACACTGTCTCCATCAAACACTCCCAGTACAGGTAGAGCAAGGGGTTAGATACAGAGTAAAGCCCCCTCTACTCTGTCCCCATCAAACAGTCCCAGGACTGGTACAGCACGGGGTTAGGTAGAGAGTAAAGTTCCCTCTACTCTGTCCACATCAAACACTCCCAGGGCAAGTACAGCACGGGGTTAGATACAGAGTAAAGCCCCCTCTACATGTCCCCATCAAACACTCCCAGGAAAGGCACAGCACGGGATTAGATACAGAATAAAGCTCCCTCTACACTGTCCCCATCAAACACTCCCAGGACAGCTACAGCACATGGTTAGATACAGAGTAAATCTCCCCCTACACCGTCCCCATCAAACACTCCCAGGAAAGGCACAGCACGGCATTAGATACACAGTAAAGCTCCCTCTACACTTACCCATCAAACACTCGCAGCACAGGTACAGCACGGGATTAGGTACAGAGTAAAGCTCCCTCCACACTGTCCCCATTAAACACTCCCAGGACAGGAACAGCACGGGGTTAGATACATTGTAAAGCTCCCTCTACACTGTCCCCTTCAAACACTCCCAGGACAGGTACCGCACCGGTTAGATACAGAGTAAATCTCCCTCTACACTGTCCCCTTCAAACACTTCCAGGACAGGTACAGCACAGGGTTAGATACAGATTCAAGCTCCGTCTACACTGTCCCCATCAAACACACCCAAGACAGGTACAGCACGGTGTTAGATACAGAGTAAAGCTCCCCCTACCCTGTCCCCATCATACACACACTGGACAGGTACAGCACGGGGTTAGAAACAGATTAAAGCTCCCTCTACACACTCCCCATCAAACACTCCCAGGACAGGTACAGCACGGTGTTAGATACAGAGTAAATAACCATCTACACCGTTCCCACCAAACACTCCCAGGAAAGGCACAGCACGGGATTAGATACAGAGCAAATCTCCCACTAAACTCTCCCCATCAAACCCTCCCAGGACAGGTACAGCAAAGGCTTAGATACAGATTAAAGCTCCCTCTACACTGTCCCCATCAAACACTCCCAAGACAGGTACAGCACGGGGTTAGGTACAGAGTAAAGCTCCCTCTGCACTGTCCACATCAAACACTCCCAGGACATGAAGAGCACGGGGTTAGATACAGTGTAAAGCTCCCTCTACATCCTCCCCATCAAACACTACCAGGACTGGTACAGCACGGTGTTAGATACAGAGTAAAACATCCTCTACACCGTCCCCATCAAACACTCCCAGGGCAGTGACAGCATGGGGTGAGATACAGAGTAAAGCCCCCTGTACACTGTCTCCATGAAACACTCCCAGGACAGTTACAGCACGGGGTTAGATAAAAAGAAAAGCTCCCTCTACACTGCCCCATCAAACACTCGCAGGACATTTACAGCACGGGGTTAGATACAGAGTAAAGCTCCCTCTACACTCTCCCCATCAAACACTCCCTAGACAGGTACAGCACGGGATTAGATACACAGTAAAGCTCCCTCTACACACTCCCCATCAAACACTCCCAGGACAGGAACAGCACGGGGTTAGATACAGAGTAAAGCTCCCTCGACACTGACACCATCAAACACTCCCAGGGCAGGTACAGCACGGGGTTAGATACAGAGTAAAGCCCCCTCTACATGTCCCCATCAAACACTCCCAGGACAGGTACAGCAATCGGTTAGATACAGATTCAAGCACCCTCTACACACTCCCCATCAAACACTCCCAAGACAGGTACAGCACGGGTTTAGATACAGATTAAAGCTCCATTTACACACTCCCGTCAAACACGCCCAGGACAGGTACAGCACGGGGTTAAATACAGAGTAAAGCTCCCTCTGCACTGTCCCCATCAAACACTCCAAGGACAGGTACAGAACGGTGTTAGATACAGTGTAAAGCTCCCTCTACACCGTCCCCATCAAACACTCCCATGACAGGTACAGCACGGGGTTAGGTACAGAGTAAAGCTCCATCTACACTGTCCCCATCAAGCACTCCCAGGACAGGAACAGCACGGGGTGAGACACAGTGTAAAGCTCCCTCTACACTGTCCCCATCAAACACTCCAAGGACAGGTACAGCACGGTATTAGATACAGTGTAAAGCTCCCTCAACACTGTCCCCATCAAACACTCCCAGGACAGGTACAGCACGGGGTTAGGTACAGAGTAAAGCTCCCTCTACACTGTCCCCATCAAGCACTCCCAGGACAGGAACAGCACGGGGTGAGATACAGTGTAAAGCTCCATCTACACTGTCCCCATCAAACACACCCAAGACAGGTACAGCACGGGGTTAGATACAGAGTAAAGCTCCCTCTACACACTCCCCATCAAACACTCCCACGACAGGTACAGCACGGGGTGAGATACAGAGTAAAGCTGCCTCTACACTGTCCCCATCAAACACTCCCAGGACAGGTACAGCACGGGGTAAGATACAGAGTAAATAACCCTCTACACCGTCCCCATCAAACACTCCCAGGAAAGGCACAGCACGGGATAAGATACAGAGTAAATCTCCCACTAAACTCTCCCCATCAAACCCTCCCAGGACAGGTACAGCAAAGGCTTAGATACAGATTAAAGCTCCCTCTACACTGTCCCCATCAAACACTCCCAAGACAGGTACAGCATGGGGTTAATAACGGAGTAAAGCTCCCTCTACACTGTCTCCATCAAACACTCCCAGTACAGGTAGAGCACGGGGTTAGATACAGAGTAAAGCTCCCTCTACTCTGTCCCCATCAAACAGTCCCAGGACTGGTGCAGCACGGGGTTAGGTACAGAGTAAAGTTCCCTCTACACTGTCCACATCAAACACTCCCAGGACATGAAGAGCACGGGGTTAGATACAGTGTAAAGCTCCCTCTACACCCTCCCCATTAAACACTCCCAGGACTGGTACAGCACGGTGTTAGATACAGAGTAAAACATCCTCTACACCGTCCCCATCAAACACTCCCAATACAGGTACAGCATGGGGTTAGAAACGGAGGTAAGCTCCCTCTACACTGTCTCCATCAAACACTCCCAGTACAGGTAGAGCACAGGGTTAGATACAGAGTAAAGCTCCCTCTACTCTGTCCCCATCAAACAGTCCCAGGACTGGTGAGGCACGGGGTTAGGTACAGAGTAAAGACCCTCTACACTGTCCACATCAAACACTCCCAGGACATGAAGAGCACGGTGTTAGATACAGTGTAAAGCTCGCTCTACACCCTCCCCATTAAACACTCCCAGGACTGGTACAGCACGGTGTTAGATACAGAGTAAAACATCCTCTACACCGTCCCCATCAAACACTCCCAATACAGGTACAGCATGGGGTTAGAAACGGAGTAAAGCTCCCTCTACACTGTCTCCATCAAACACTCCCAGTACAGGTAGAACAAGGGGTTAGATACAGAGTAAAGCTCCCTCTACTCTGTCCCCATCAAACAGTCCCAGGACTGGTACAGCACGGGGTCAGGTACAGAGTAAAGTTCCCTCTACACTGTCCACATCAAACACTCCCAGGACATGAAGAGCACGGTGTTAGATACAGAATAAAACATCCTCTACACCGTCCCCATCAAACACTCCCAGGGCAGTTACAGCATGGGGTGAGATACAGAATAAAGCCCCCTGTACACTGTCTCCATGAAACGCTCCCAGGACAGGTACAGCACGGGGTTAGATACAAAGAAAAGCTCCCTCTACACTGCCCCATCAAACACTCGCAGGACATGTACAGCACAGGGTAAGATACAGAGAAAAGCTCCCTCTACATGTCCCCAGAAAACACTCCCAGGACATGTACAGCAATGGGTTAGATACAGATTAAAGCAGCCTCTACACACTCCCCATCAAACACTCCCAAGATAGGTACAGCACGGGTTTAGATATAGATTAAAGCTCCATCTACACACTCCCCTTCAAACACTTCCAGGACAGGTACAGCACGGGCTTAGATACAGAGTAAATCTCTCTCTACACCGTCCCCATCAAACACTCCCAGGAAAGTCACAGCACGGGATTAGATACAGAGTAAATCTCCATCTACACTGTCCCCATCAAACACTCCCAGGAAAGGTACAGCACGGGGTTACATACAGAGTAAATCTCCCTCTACACTGTCCATATAAAACACTCCCAGGACAGGTACAGCACAGGGTTAGATACAGAGTAAAGCTCCCTCTACACTGCCCATTTAAACACTCCCTGGACAGGTACAGTACAGGATTAGATACACAGTTAATCTTCCTCTACACTGTCCCCATCAAACACTCCCAGGACAGATACAGCACGGGGTTAGATACAGATTAAAGCTCCCTCTACACACTCCCCATCAAACACTTCCAGGACAGGTACAGCAGGGGGTTAGATACAGAGTAAAGCTCCCTCTACATTGTCTCCATCAAACACTCCCAGGACAGCTACAGCACGGGGTTAGATACAGAGTAAATCTCCCTCTACAGCGTCCCCATCAAACACTCCCATGAAAGATACAGCACGGGACTAGATACAGAGTAAAGCTCCCTCTACACTCTCCACATCAAACCCTCCCAGAACAGTTACAGCACGGGGTTAGATACAGAGTAAATCTCCCTCTACACTCTCCACATCAAACCCTCCCAGAACAGTTACAGCACGGGGTTAGATACAAAGTAAAGCTCCCACTACACTGTACCCAACAAACACTCCCATGACAGGTACAGCACGGGTTAGGTACAGAGTAAAGCTCCCTCTACACTGTCCCCATCAAGCACTCCCAGGACAGGTACAGCACGGGGTTAGATACAGAGTAAAGCTCCCTCTACACTGTCCCCATCAAACATTCCCAGGACAGGTACAGCACGGGGTTAGATACAGAGTAAAGCTCCCTCTACACTGTCTCCATCAAACCCTCCCAGGACAGGTACAGCACGGGGTTAGATACAGATTAAAGCTACCTCTACACTGTCCCCATCAAACACTCCCAAGACATGTTAGCACGGGGTTAGATACGGAGTAAAGCTCCCTCTACACTGTCCCCATCAAACACTCCCAGGACAGGTACAGCACGGTGTTAGGTACAGAGTAAATCTCCCTCTACACTGTCCCCATCATACACTCACTGGACAGGTACAGCATGGGGTTAGATACAGATTAAAGCTCCCTCTATACACTCCCCATCAAACACTCCCAGGACAGGTACAGCACGGTGTTAGATACAGAGTAAATTTCCCTCTACACTGTAACCATCAAACACTCCCAGGACAGGTAAAGCAGTGGGTTAGATACAAAGTAAAGCTCCGTCTACACTGACCCCATCAAACACTCCCAGGACAGGTACAGTACAGGATTAGATAGAGAGTAAAGCTCCCTCTACACTGTCCACATCAAACACTCCCAGGACATGAACAGCACGGGGTTAGATACAGTGTAAATCTCCCTCTAAACACTCCCCATCAAACACTCCCTGGACAGGTACAGCACGCGGTTGGATACAGAGTAAATCTCCCTCTACACTGTCCCCATCAAACACTCCCAGGACAGGTACAGCACGGTGTTAGATACAGAGTAAATCTCCCTCTACACTGTCCCCATCATACACTCACTGGACAGGTACAGCATGGGGTTAGATACAGATTAAAGCTTCCTCTATACACTCCCCATCAAACACTCCCAGGACAGGTACAGCACGGTGTTAGATACAGAGTAAAACATCCTCTACACCGTCCCCATCAAACACTCCCAATACAGGTACAGCATGGGGTTAGAAACGGAGTAAAGCTCCCTCTACACTGTCTCCATCAAACACTCCCAGTACAGGTAGAACAAGGGGTTAGATACAGAGTAAAGCTCCCTCTACTCTGTCCCCATCAAACAGTCCCAGGACTGGTACAGCACGGGGTTAGGTACAGAGTAAAGTTCCCTCTACACTGTCCACATCAAACACTCCCAGGACATGAAGAGCACGGGGTTAGATACAGTGTAAAGCTCCCTCTACACCCTCCCCATTAAAAACTCCCAGGACTGGTACAGCACGGTGTTAGATACAGAGTAAAACATCCTCTACACCGTCCCCATCAAACACTCCCAGGGCAGTTACAGCATCGGGTGAGATACAGAGTAAAGCCCCCTGTACACTGTCTCCATGAAACGCTCCCAGGACAGGTACAGCACGGGGTTAGATACAAAGAAAAGCTCCCTCTACACTGCCCCATCAAACACTCGCAGGACATGTACAGCACGGGGTTAGATACAGAGAAAAGCTCCCTCTACATGTCCCCAGAAAACACTCCCAGGACACGTACAGCAATGGGTTAGATACAGATTAAAGCAGCCTCTACACACTCCCCATCAAACACTCCCAAGATAGGTACAGCACGGGTTTAGATATAGATTAAAGCTCCATCTACACACTCCCCTTCAAACACTTCCAGGACAGGTACAGCACGGGCTTAGATACAGAGTAAATCTCTCTCTACACCGTCCCCATCAAACACTCCCAGGAAAGTCACAGCACGGGATTAGATACAGAGTAAATCTCCATCTACACTGTCCCCATCAAACACTCCCAGGACAGGGACAGCAAGGGGTTAGGTACAGAGTAAAGCTCCCTAAACACTGTCCCCATCAAACACTCCCAGGAAAGGTACAGCACGGGGTTACATACAGAGTAAATCTCCCTCTACACTGTCCATATAAAACACTCCCAGGACAGGTACAGCACAGGGTTAGATACAGAGTAAAGCTCCCTCTACACTGCCCATTTAAACACTCCCTGGACAGGTACAGTACAGGATTAGATACACAGTTAATCTTCCTCTACACTGTCCCCATCAAACACTCCCTGGACAGCTACAGCACGGGGTTAGATACAGATTAAAGCTCCCTCTACACACTCCCCATCAAACACTTCCAGGACAGGTACAGCAGGGGGTTAGATACAGAGTAAAGCTCCCTCTACATTGTCTCCATCAAACACTCCCAGGACAGCTACAGCACGGGGTTAGATACAGAGTAAATCTCCCTCTACAGCGTCCCCATCAAACACTCCCATGAAAGATACAGCACGGGACTAGATACAGAGTAAAGCTCCCTCTACACTCTCCACATCAAACCCTCCCAGAACAGTTACAGCACGGGGTTAGATACAGAGTAAATCTCCCTCTACACTCTCCACATCAAACCCTCCCAGAACAGTTACAGCACGGGGTTAGATACAAAGTAAAGCTCCCACTACACTGTACCCAACAAACACTCCCATGACAGGTACAGCACGGGTTAGGTACAGAGTAAAGCTCCCTCTACACTGTCCCCATCAAGCACTCCCAGGACAGGTACAGCACGGGGTTAGATACAGAGTAAAGCTCCCTCTACACTGTCCCCATCAAACATTCCCAGGACAGGTACAGCACGGGGTTAGATACAGAGTAAAGCTCCCTCTACACTGTCTCCATCAAACCCTCCCAGGACAGGTACAGCACGGGGTTAGATACAGATTAAAGCTACCTCTACACTGTCCCCATCAAACACTCCCAAGACATGTTAGCACGGGGTTAGATACGGAGTAAAGCTCCCTCTACACTGTCCCCATCAAACACTCCCAGGACAGGTACAGCACGGTGTTAGGTACAGAGTAAATCTCCCTCTACACTGTCCCCATCATACACTCACTGGACAGGTACAGCATGGGGTTAGATACAGATTAAAGCTCCCTCTATACACTCCCCATCAAACACTCCCAGGACAGGTACAGCACGGTGTTAGATACAGAGTAAATTTCCCTCTACACTGTCACCATCAAACACTCCCAGGACAGGTAAAGCAGTGGGTTAGATACAAAGTAAAGCTCCGTCTACACTGACCCCATCAAACACTCCCAGGACAGGTACAGTACAGGATTAGATAGAGAGTAAAGCTCCCTCTACACTGTCCACATCAAACACTCCCAGGACATGAACAGCACGGGGTTAGATACAGTGTAAATCTCCCTCTAAACACTCCCCATCAAACACTCCCTGGACAGGTACAGCACGCGGTTGGATACAGAGTAAATCTCCCTCTACACTGTCCCCATCAAACACTCCCAGGACAGGTACAGCACGGTGTTAGATACAGAGTAAATCTCCCTCTACACTGTCCCCATCATACACTCACTGGACAGGTACAGCATGGGGTTAGATACAGATTAAAGCTCCCTCTATACACTCCCCATCAAACACTCCCAGGACAGGTACAGCACGGTGTTAGATACAGAGTAAAACATCCTCTACACCGTCCCCATCAAACACTCCCAATACAGGTACAGCATGGGGTTAGAAACGGAGTAAAGCTCCCTCTACACTGTCTCCATCAAACACTCCCAGTACAGGTAGAACAAGGGGTTAGATACAGAGTAAAGCTCCCTCTACTCTGTCCCCATCAAACAGTCCCAGGACTGGTACAGCACGGGGTTAGGTACAGAGTAAAGTTCCCTCTACACTGTCCACATCAAACACTCCCAGGACATGAAGAGCACGGGGTTAGATACAGTGTAAAGCTCCCTCTACACCCTCCCCATTAAAAACTCCCAGGACTGGTACAGCACGGTGTTAGATACAGAGTAAAACATCCTCTACACCGTCCCCATCAAACACTCCCAGGGCAGTTACAGCATGGGGTGAGATACAGATTAAAGCTCCCTCTACACTGTCCCCATCAAACACTCCCAAGACAGGTACAGCATGGGGTTAATAACGGAGTAAAGCTCCCTCTACACTGTCTCCATCAAACACTCCCAGTACAGGTAGAGCACGGGGTTAGATACAGAGTAAAGCTCCCTCTACTCTGTCCCCATCAAACAGTCCCAGGACTGGTGCAGCACGGGGTTAGGTACAGAGTAAAGTTCCCTCTACACTGTCCACATCAAACACTCCCAGGACATGAAGAGCACGGGGTTAGATACAGTGTAAAGCTCCCTCTACACCCTCCCCATTAAACACTCCCAGGACTGGTACAGCACGGTGTTAGATACAGAGTAAAACATCCTCTACACCGTCCCCATCAAACACTCCCAATACAGGTACAGCATGGGGTTAGAAACGGAGTAAAGCTCCCTCTACACTGTCTCCATCAAACACTCCCAGTACAGGTAGAGCACAGGGTTAGATACAGAGTAAAGCTCCCTCTACTCTGTCCCCATCAAACAGTCCCAGGACTGGTGCAGCACGGGGTTAGGGACAGAGTAAAGACCCTCTACACTGTCCACATCAAACACTCCCAGGACATGAAGAGCACGGGGTTAGATACAGTGTAAAGCTCCCTCTACACCCTCCCCATTAAACACTCCCAGGACTGGTACAGCACGGTGTTAGATACAGAGTAAAACATCCTCTACACCGTCCCCATCAAACACTCCCAATACAGGTACAGCATGGGGTTAGAAACGGAGTAAAGCTCCCTCTACACTGTCTCCATCAAACACTCCCAGTACAGGTAGAACAAGGGGTTAGATACAGAGTAAAGCTCCCTCTACTCTGTCCCCATCAAACAGTCCCAGGACTGGTACAGCACGGGGTCAGGTACAGAGTAAAGTTCCCTCTACACTGTCCACATCAAACACTCCCAGGACATGAAGAGCACGGTGTTAGATACAGAGTAAAACATCCTCTACACCGTCCCCATCAAACACTCCCAGGGCAGTTACAGCATGGGGTGAGATACAGAATAAAGCCCCCTGTACACTGTCTCCATGAAACGCTCCCAGGACAGGTACAGCACGGGGTTAGATACAAAGAAAAGCTCCCTCTACACTGCCCCATCAAACACTCGCAGGACATGTACAGCACAGGGTTAGATACAGAGAAAAGCTCCCTCTACATGTCCCCAGAAAACACTCCCAGGACATGTACAGCAATGGGTTAGATACAGATTAAAGCAGCCTCTACACACTCCCCATCAAACACTCCCAAGATAGGTACAGCACGGGTTTAGATATAGATTAAAGCTCCATCTACACACTCCCCTTCAAACACTTCCAGGACAGGTACAGCACGGGCTTAGATACAGAGTAAATCTCTCTCTACACCGTCCCCATCAAACACTCCCAGGAAAGTCACAGCACGGGATTAGATACAGAGTAAATCTCCATCTACACTGTCCCCATCAAACACTCCCAGGACAGGGACAGCAAGGGGTTAGGTACAGAGTAAAGCTCCCTAAACACGGTCCCCATCAAACACTCCCAGGAAAGGTACAGCACGGGGTTACATACAGAGTAAATCTCCCTCTACACTGTCCATATAAAACACTCCCAGGACAGGTACAGCACAGGGTTAGATACAGAGTAAAGCTCCCTCTACACTGCCCATTTAAACACTCCCTGGACAGGTACAGTACAGGATTAGATACACAGTTAATCTTCCTCTACACTGTCCCCATCAAACACTCCCTGGACAGCTACAGCACGGGGTTAGATACAGATTAAAGCTCCCTCTACACACTCCCCATCAAACACTTCCAGGACAGGTACAGCAGGGGGTTAGATACAGAGTAAAGCTCCCTCTACATTGTCTCCATCAAACACTCCCTGGACAGCTACAGCACGGGGTTAGATACAGAGTAAATCTCCCTCTACAGCGTCCCCATCAAACACTCCCATGAAAGATACAGCACGGGACTAGATACAGAGTAAAGCTCCCTCTACACTCTCCACATCAAACCCTCCCAGAACAGTTACAGCACGGGGTTAGATACAGAGTAAATCTCCCTCTACACTCTCCACATCAAACCCTCCCAGAACAGTTACAGCACGGGGTTAGATACAAAGTAAAGCTCCCACTACACTGTACCCAACAAACACTCCCATGACAGGTACAGCACGGGTTAGGTACAGAGTAAAGCTCCCTCTACACTGTCCCCATCAAGCACTCCCAGGACAGGTACAGCACGGGGTTAGATACAGAGTAAAGCTCCCTCTACACTGTCCCCATCAAACATTCCCAGGACAGGTACAGCACGGGGTTAGATACAGAGTAAAGCTCCCTCTACACTGTCTCCATCAAACCCTCCCAGGACAGGTACAGCACGGGGTTAGATACAGATTAAAGCTACCTCTACACTGTCCCCATCAAACACTCCCAAGACATGTTAGCACGGGGTTAGATACGGAGTAAAGCTCCCTCTACACTGTCCCCATCAAACACTCCCAGGACAGGTACAGCACGGTGTTAGGTACAGAGTAAATCTCCCTCTACACTGTCCCCATCATACACTCACTGGACAGGTACAGCATGGGGTTAGATACAGATTAAAGCTCCCTCTATACACTCCCCATCAAACACTCCCAGGACAGGTACAGCACGGTGTTAGATACAGAGTAAATTTCCCTCTACACTGTCACCATCAAACACTCCCAGGACAGGTAAAGCAGTGGGTTAGATACAAAGTAAAGCTCCGTCTACACTGACCCCATCAAACACTCCCAGGACAGGTACAGTACAGGATTAGATAGAGAGTAAAGCTCCCTCTACACTGTCCACATCAAACACTCCCAGGACATGAACAGCACGGGGTTAGATACAGTGTAAATCTCCCTCTAAACACTCCCCATCAAACACTCCCTGGACAGGTACAGCACGCGGTTGGATACAGAGTAAATCTCCCTCTACACTGTCCCCATCAAACACTCCCAGGACAGGTACAGCACGGTGTTAGATACAGAGTAAATCTCCCTCTACACTGTCCCCATCATACACTCACTGGACAGGTACAGCATGGGGTTAGATACAGATTAAAGCTCCCTCTATACACTCCCCATCAAACACTCCCAGGACAGGTACAGCACGGTGTTAGATACAGAGTAAAACATCCTCTACACCGTCCCCATCAAACACTCCCAATACAGGTACAGCATGGGGTTAGAAACGGAGTAAAGCTCCCTCTACACTGTCTCCATCAAACACTCCCAGTACAGGTAGAACAAGGGGTTAGATACAGAGTAAAGCTCCCTCTACTCTGTCCCCATCAAACAGTCCCAGGACTGGTACAGCACGGGGTTAGGTACAGAGTAAAGTTCCCTCTACACTGTCCACATCAAACACTCCCAGGACATGAAGAGCACGGGGTTAGATACAGTGTAAAGCTCCCTCTACACCCTCCCCATTAAAAACTCCCAGGACTGGTACAGCACGGTGTTAGATACAGAGTAAAACATCCTCTACACCGTCCCCATCAAACACTCCCAGGGCAGTTACAGCATCGGGTGAGATACAGAGTAAAGCCCCCTGTACACTGTCTCCATGAAACGCTCCCAGGACAGGTACAGCACGGGGTTAGATACAAAGAAAAGCTCCCTCTACACTGCCCCATCAAACACTCGCAGGACATGTACAGCACGGGGTTAGATACAGAGAAAAGCTCCCTCTACATGTCCCCAGAAAACACTCCCAGGACACGTACAGCAATGGGTTAGATACAGATTAAAGCAGCCTCTACACACTCCCCATCAAACACTCCCAAGATAGGTACAGCACGGGTTTAGATATAGATTAAAGCTCCATCTACACACTCCCCTTCAAACACTTCCAGGACAGGTACAGCACGGGCTTAGATACAGAGTAAATCTCTCTCTACACCGTCCCCATCAAACACTCCCAGGAAAGTCACAGCACGGGATTAGATACAGAGTAAATCTCCATCTACACTGTCCCCATCAAACACTCCCAGGACAGGGACAGCAAGGGGTTAGGTACAGAGTAAAGCTCCCTAAACACTGTCCCCATCAAACACTCCCAGGAAAGGTACAGCACGGGGTTACATACAGAGTAAATCTCCCTCTACACTGTCCATATAAAACACTCCCAGGACAGGTACAGCACAGGGTTAGATACAGAGTAAAGCTCCCTCTACACTGCCCATTTAAACACTCCCTGGACAGGTACAGTACAGGATTAGATACACAGTTAATCTTCCTCTACACTGTCCCCATCAAACACTCCCAGGACAGCTACAGCACGGGGTTAGATACAGATTTAAGCTGCCTCTACACACTCCCCATCAAACACTTCCAGGACAGGTACAGCAGGGGGTAAGATACAGAGTAAAGCTCCCTCTACACTGTCCACATCAAACACTCCCAGGACATGAACAGCACGGGGTTAGATACAGTGTAAATCTCCCTCTACACTGTCCCCATCAAACACTCCCTGGACAGGTACAGCACGCGGTTGGATACAGAGTAAATCTCCCTCTCCACTGCCCCATCAAACACTCGCAGGACATGTACAGCACGGGGTTAGATACAGAGTAAATCTCCCTCTACACTGTCCCCATCATACACTCACTGGACAGGTACAGCATGGGGTTAGATACAGATTAAAGCTCCCTCTATACACTCCCCATCAAACACTCCCAGGACAGGTACAGCACGGTGTTAGATACAGAGTAAAACATCCTCTACACCGTCCCCATCAAACACTCCCAATACAGGAACAGCATGGGGTTAGAAACGGAGTAAAGCTCCCTCTACACTGTCTCCATCAAACACTCCCAGTACAGGTAGAACAAGGGGTTAGATACAGAGTAAAGCTCCCTCTACTCTGTCCCCATCAAACAGTCCCAGGACTGGTACAGCACGGGGTTAGGTACAGAGTAAAGTTCCCTCTACACTGTCCACATCAAACACTCCCAGGACATGAAGAGCACGGTGTTAGATACAGAGTAAAACATCCTCTACACCGTCCCCATCAAACACTCCCAGGGCAGTTACATCATGGGGTGAGATACAGAATAAAGCCCCCTGTACACTGTCTCCATGAAACGCTCCCAGGACAGGTACAGCACGGGGTTAGATACAAAGAAAAGCTCCCTCTACACTGCCCCATCAAACACTCGCAGGACATGTACAGCACAGGGTTAGATACAGAGAAAAGCTCCCTCTACATGTCCCCAGAAAACACTCCCAGGACATGTACAGCAATGGGTTAGATACAGATTAAAGCAGCCTCTACACACTCCCCATCAAACACTCCCAAGATAGGTACAGCACGGGTTTAGATATAGATTAAAGCTCCATCTACACACTCCCCTTCAAACACTTCCAGGACAGGTACAGCACGGGCTTAGATACAGAGTAAATCTCTCTCTACACCGTCCCCATCAAACACTCCCAGGAAAGTCACAGCACGGGATTAGATACAGAGTAAATCTCCATCTACACTGTCCCCATCAAACACTCCCAGGACAGGGACAGCAAGGGGTTAGGTACAGAGTAAAGCTCCCTAAACACTGTCCCCATCAAACACTCCCAGGAAAGGTACAGCACGGGGTTACATACAGAGTAAATCTCCCTCTACACTGTCCATATAAAACACTCCCAGGACAGGTACAGCACAGGGTTAGATACAGAGTAAAGCTCCCTCTACACTGCCCATTTAAACACTCCCTGGACAGGTACAGTACAGGATTAGATACACAGTTAATCTTCCTCTACACTGTCCCCATCAAACACTCCCTGGACAGCTACAGCACGGGGTTAGATACAGATTAAAGCTCCCTCTACACACTCCCCATCAAACACTTCCAGGACAGGTACAGCAGGGGGTTAGATACAGAGTAAAGCTCCCTCTACATTGTCTCCATCAAACACTCCCAGGACAGCTACAGCACGGGGTTAGATACAGAGTAAATCTCCCTCTACAGCGTCCCCATCAAACACTCCCATGAAAGATACAGCACGGGACTAGATACGGAGTAAAGCTCCCTCTACACTCTCCACATCAAACCCTCCCAGAACAGTTACAGCACGGGGTTAGATACAGAGTAAATCTCCCTCTACACTCTCCACATCAAACCCTCCCAGAACAGTTACAGCACGGGGTTAGATACAAAGTAAAGCTCCCTCTACACTGTCTCCATCAAACCCTCCCAGGACAGGTACAGCACGGGGTTAGATACAGATTAAAGCTCCCTCTATACACTCCCCATCAAACACTCCCAGGACAGGTACAGCACGGTGTTAGATACAGAGTAAATTTCCCTCTACACTGTCACCATCAAACACTCCCAGGACAGGTAAAGCAGTGGGTTAGATACAAAGTAAAGCTCCATCTACACTGACCCCATCAAACACTCCCAGGACAGGTACAGTACAGGATTAGATAGAGAGTAAAGCTCCCTCTACACTGTCCACATCAAACACTCCCAGGACATGAACAGCACGGGGTTAGATACAGTGTAAATCTCCCTCTAAACACTCCCCATCAAACACTCCCTGGACAGGTACAGCACGCGGTTGGATACAGAGTAAATCTCCCTCTACACTGTCCCCATCAAACACTCCCAGGACAGGTACAGCACGGTGTTAGATACAGAGTAAATCTCCCTCTACACTGTCCCCATCATACACTCACTGGACAGGTACAGCATGGGGTTAGATACAGATTAAAGCTCCCTCTATACACTCCCCATCAAACACTCCCAGGACAGGTACAGCACGGTGTTAGATACAGAGTAAAACATCCTCTACACCGTCCCCATCAAACACTCCCAGGGCAGTTACAGCATCGGGTGAGATACAGAGTAAAGCCCCCTGTACACTGTCTCCATGAAACGCTCCCAGGACAGGTACAGCACGGGGTTAGATACAAAGAAAAGCTCCCTCTACACTGCCCCATCAAACACTCGCAGGACATGTACAGCACGGGGTTAGATACAGAGAAAAGCTCCCTCTACATGTCCCCAGAAAACACTCCCAGGACACGTACAGCAATGGGTTAGATACAGATTAAAGCAGCCTCTACACACTCCCCATCAAACACTCCCAAGATAGGTACAGCACGGGTTTAGATATAGATTAAAGCTCCATCTACACACTCCCCTTCAAACACTTCCAGGACAGGTACAGCACGGGCTTAGATACAGAGTAAATCTCTCTCTACACCGTCCCCATCAAACACTCCCAGGAAAGTCACAGCACGGGATTAGATACAGAGTAAATCTCCATCTACACTGTCCCCATCAAACACTCCCAGGACAGGGACAGCAAGGGGTTAGGTACAGAGTAAAACTCCCTAAACACTGTCCCCATCAAACACTCCCAGGAAAGGTACAGCACGGTGTTACATACAGAGTAAATCTCCCTCTACACTGTCCATATAAAACACTCCCAGGACAGGTACAGCACAGGGTTAGATACAGAGTAAAGCTCCCTCTACACTGCCCATTTAAACACTCCCTGGACAGGTACAGTACAGGATTAGATACACAGTTAATCTTCCTCTACACTGTCCCCATCAAACACTCCCAGGACAGCTACAGCACGGGGTTAGATACAGATTTAAGCTGCCTCTACACACTCCCCATCAAACACTTCCAGGACAGGTACAGCAGGGGGTAAGATACAGAGTAAAGCTCCCTCTACACTGTCCACATCAAACACTCCCAGGACATGAACAGCACGGGGTTAGATACAGTGTAAATCTCCCTCTACACTGTCCCCATCAAACACTCCCTGGACAGGTACAGCACGCGGTTGGATACAGAGTAAATCTCCCTCTCCACTGCCCCATCAAACACTCGCAGGACATGTACAGCACGGGGTTAGATACAGAGTAAATCTCCCTCTACACTGTCCCCATCATACACTCACTGGACAGGTACAGCATGGGGTTAGATACAGATTAAAGCTCCCTCTATACACTCCCCATCAAACACTCCCAGGACAGGTACAGCACGGTGTTAGATACAGAGTAAAACATCCTCTACACCGTCCCCATCAAACACTCCCAATACAGGAACAGCATGGGGTTAGAAACGGAGTAAAGCTCCCTCTACACTGTCTCCATCAAACACTCCCAGTACAGGTAGAACAAGGGGTTAGATACAGAGTAAAGCTCCCTCTACTCTGTCCCCATCAAACAGTCCCAGGACTGGTACAGCACGGGGTTAGGTACAGAGTAAAGTTCCCTCTACACTGTCCACATCAAACACTCCCAGGACATGAAGAGCACGGTGTTAGATACAGAGTAAAACATCCTCTACACCGTCCCCATCAAACACTCCCAGGGCAGTTACATCATGGGGTGAGATACAGAATAAAGCCCCCTGTACACTGTCTCCATGAAACGCTCCCAGGACAGGTACAGCACGGGGTTAGATACAAAGAAAAGCTCCCTCTACACTGCCCCATCAAACACTCGCAGGACATGTACAGCACAGGGTAAGATACAGAGAAAAGCTCCCTCTACATGTCCCCAGAAAACACTCCCAGGACATGTACAGCAATGGGTTAGATACAGATTAAAGCAGCCTCTACACACTCCCCATCAAACACTCCCAAGATAGGTACAGCACGGGTTTAGATATAGATTAAAGCTCCATCTACACACTCCCCTTCAAACACTTCCAGGACAGGTACAGCACGGGCTTAGATACAGAGTAAATCTCTCTCTACACCGTCCCCATCAAACACTCCCAGGAAAGTCACAGCACGGGATTAGATACAGAGTAAATCTCCATCTACACTGTCCCCATCAAACACTCCCAGGACAGGGACAGCAAGGGGTTAGGTACAGAGTAAAGCTCCCTAAACACTGTCCCCATCAAACACTCCCAGGAAAGGTACAGCACGGGGTTACATACAGAGTAAATCTCCCTCTACACTGTCCATATAAAACACTCCCAGGACAGGTACAGCACAGGGTTAGATACAGAGTAAAGCTCCCTCTACACTGCCCATTTAAACACTCCCTGGACAGGTACAGTACAGGATTAGATACACAGTTAATCTTCCTCTACACTGTCCCCATCAAACACTCCCTGGACAGCTACAGCACGGGGTTAGATACAGATTAAAGCTCCCTCTACACACTCCCCATCAAACACTTCCAGGACAGGTACAGCAGGGGGTTAGATACAGAGTAAAGCTCCCTCTACATTGTCTCCATCAAACACTCCCAGGACAGCTACAGCACGGGGTTAGATACAGAGTAAATCTCCCTCTACAGCGTCCCCATCAAACACTCCCATGAAAGATACAGCACGGGACTAGATACGGAGTAAAGCTCCCTCTACACTCTCCACATCAAACCCTCCCAGAACAGTTACAGCACGGGGTTAGATACAGAGTAAATCTCCCTCTACACTCTCCACATCAAACCCTCCCAGAACAGTTACAGCACGGGGTTAGATACAAAGTAAAGCTCCCTCTACACTGTCTCCATCAAACCCTCCCAGGACAGGTACAGCACGGGGTTAGATACAGATTAAAGCTCCCTCTATACACTCCCCATCAAACACTCCCAGGACAGGTACAGCACGGTGTTAGATACAGAGTAAATTTCCCTCTACACTGTCACCATCAAACACTCCCAGGACAGGTAAAGCAGTGGGTTAGATACAAAGTAAAGCTCCATCTACACTGACCCCATCAAACACTCCCAGGACAGGTACAGTACAGGATTAGATAGAGAGTAAAGCTCCCTCTACACTGTCCACATCAAACACTCCCAGGACATGAACAGCACGGGGTTAGATACAGTGTAAATCTCCCTCTAAACACTCCCCATCAAACACTCCCTGGACAGGTACAGCACGCGGTTGGATACAGAGTAAATCTCCCTCTACACTGTCCCCATCAAACACTCCCAGGACAGGTACAGCACGGTGTTAGATACAGAGTAAATCTCCCTCTACACTGTCCCCATCATACACTCACTGGACAGGTACAGCATGGGGTTAGATACAGATTAAAGCTCCCTCTATACACTCCCCATCAAACACTCCCAGGACAGGTACAGCACGGTGTTAGATACAGAGTAAAACATCCTCTACACCGTCCCCATCAATCACTCCCAATACAGGTACAGCATGGGGTTAGAAACGGAGTAAAGCTCCCTCTACACTGTCTCCATCAAACACTCCCAGTACAGGTAGAACAAGGGGTTAGATACAGAGTAAAGCACCCTCTACTCTGTCCCCATCAAACAGTCCCAGGACTGGTACAGCACGGGGTTAGGTACAGAGTAAAGTTCCCTCTACACTGTCCACATCAAACACTCCCAGGACATGAAGAGCACGGGGTTAGATACAGTGTAAAGCTCCCTCTACACCCTCCCCATTAAAAACTCCCAGGACTGGTACAGCACGGTGTTAGATACAGAGTAAAACATCCTCTACACCGTCCCCATCAAACACTCCCAGGGCAGTTACAGCATCGGGTGAGATACAGAGTAAAGCCCCCTGTACACTGTCTCCATGAAACGCTCCCAGGACAGGTACAGCACGGGGTTAGATACAAAGAAAAGCTCCCTCTACACTGCCCCATCAAACACTCGCAGGACATGTACAGCACGGGGTTAGATACAGAGAAAAGCTCCCTCTACATGTCCCCAGAAAACACTCCCAGGACACGTACAGCAATGGGTTAGATACAGATTAAAGCAGCCTCTACACACTCCCCATCAAACACTCCCAAGATAGGTACAGCACGGGTTTAGATATAGATTAAAGCTCCATCTACACACTCCCCTTCAAACACTTCCAGGACAGGTACAGCACGGGCTTAGATACAGAGTAAATCTCTCTCTACACCGTCCCCATCAAACACTCCCAGGAAAGTCACAGCACGGGATTAGATACAGAGTAAATCTCCATCTACACTGTCCCCATCAAACACTCCCAGGACAGGGACAGCAAGGGGTTAGGTACAGAGTAAAGCTCCCTAAACACTGTCCCCATCAAACACTCCCAGGAAAGGTACAGCACGGGGTTACATACAGAGTAAATCTCCCTCTACACTGTCCATATAAAACACTCCCAGGACAGGTACAGCACAGGGTTAGATACAGAGTAAAGCTCCCTCTACACTGCCCATTTAAACACTCCCTGGACAGGTACAGTACAGGATTAGATACACAGTTAATCTTCCTCTACACTGTCCCCATCAAACACTCCCAGGACAGCTACAGCACGGGGTTAGATACAGATTTAAGCTGCCTCTACACACTCCCCATCAAACACTTCCAGGACAGGTACAGCAGGGGGTAAGATACAGAGTAAAGCTCCCTCTACACTGTCCACATCAAACACTCCCAGGACATGAACAGCACGGGGTTAGATACAGTGTAAATCTCCCTCTACACTGTCCCCATCAAACACTCCCTGGACAGGTACAGCACGCGGTTGGATACAGAGTAAATCTCCCTCTACACTGCCCCATCAAACACTCGCAGGACATGTACAGCACGGGGTTAGATACAGAGTAAATCTCCCTCTACACTGTCCCCATCATACACTCACTGGACAGGTACAGCATGGGGTTAGATACAGATTAAAGCTCCCTCTATACACTCCCCATCAAACACTCCCAGGACAGGTACAGCACGGTGTTAGATACAGAGTAAAACATCCTCTACACCGTCCCCATCAAACACTCCCAATACAGGAACAGCATGGGGTTAGAAACGGAGTAAAGCTCCCTCTACACTGTCTCCATCAAACACTCCCAGTACAGGTAGAACAAGGGGTTAGATACAGAGTAAAGCTCCCTCTACTCTGTCCCCATCAAACAGTCCCAGGACTGGTACAGCACGGGGTTAGGTACAGAGTAAAGTTCCCTCTACACTGTCCACATCAAACACTCCCAGGACATGAAGAGCACGGTGTTAGATACAGAGTAAAACATCCTCTACACCGTCCCCATCAAACACTCCCAGGGCAGTTACATCATGGGGTGAGATACAGAATAAAGCCCCCTGTACACTGTCTCCATGAAACGCTCCCAGGACAGGTACAGCACGGGGTTAGATACAAAGAAAAGCTCCCTCTACACTGCCCCATCAAACACTCGCAGGACATGTACAGCACAGGGTTAGATACAGAGAAAAGCTCCCTCTACATGTCCCCAGAAAACACTCCCAGGACATGTACAGCAATGGGTTAGATACAGATTAAAGCAGCCTCTACACACTCCCCATCAAACACTCCCAAGATAGGTACAGCACGGGTTTAGATATAGATTAAAGCTCCATCTACACACTCCCCTTCAAACACTTCCAGGACAGGTACAGCACGGGCTTAGATACAGAGTAAATCTCTCTCTACACCGTCCCCATCAAACACTCCCAGGAAAGTCACAGCACGGGATTAGATACAGAGTAAATCTCCATCTACACTGTCCCCATCAAACACTCCCAGGACAGGGACAGCAAGGGGTTAGGTACAGAGTAAAGCTCCCTAAACACTGTCCCCATCAAACACTCCCAGGAAAGGTACAGCACGGGGTTACATACAGAGTAAATCTCCCTCTACACTGTCCATATAAAACACTCCCAGGACAGGTACAGCACAGGGTTAGATACAGAGTAAAGCTCCCTCTACACTGCCCATTTAAACACTCCCTGGACAGGTACAGTACAGGATTAGATACACAGTTAATCTTCCTCTACACTGTCCCCATCAAACACTCCCTGGACAGCTACAGCACGGGGTTAGATACAGATTAAAGCTCCCTCTACACACTCCCCATCAAACACTTCCAGGACAGGTACAGCAGGGGGTTAGATACAGAGTAAAGCTCCCTCTACATTGTCTCCATCAAACACTCCCAGGACAGCTACAGCACGGGGTTAGATACAGAGTAAATCTCCCTCTACAGCGTCCCCATCAAACACTCCCATGAAAGATACAGCACGGGACTAGATACGGAGTAAAGCTCCCTCTACACTCTCCACATCAAACCCTCCCAGAACAGTTAAAGCACGGGGTTAGATACAGAGTAAATCTCCCTCTACACTCTCCACATCAAACCCTCCCAGAACAGTTACAGCACGGGGTTAGATACAAAGTAAAGCTCCCACTACACTGTACCCAACAAACACTCCCATGATAGGTACAGCACGGGTTAGGTACAGAGTAAAGCTCCCTCTACACTGTCCCCATCAAGCACTCCCAGGACAGGTACAGCACGGGGTTAGATACAGAGTAAAGCTCCCTCTTCACTGTCCCCATCAAACATTCCCAGGACAGGTACAGCACGGGGTTAGATACAGAGTAAAGCTCCCTCTACACTGTCTCCATCAAACCCTCCCAGGACAGGTACAGCACGGGGTTAGATACAGATTAAAGCTACCTCTACACTGTCCCCATCAAACACTCCCAAGACATGTTAGCACGGGGTTAGATACGGAGTAAAGCTCCCTCTACACTGTCCCCATCAAACACTCCCAGGACAGGTACAGCACGGTGTTAGGTACAGAGTAAATCTCCCTCTACACTGTCCCCATCATACACTCACTGGACAGGTACAGCATGGGGTTAGATACAGATTAAAGCTCCCTCTATACACTCCCCATCAAACACTCCCAGGACAGGTACAGCACGGTGTTAGATACAGAGTAAATTTCCCTCTACACTGTCACCATCAAACACTCCCAGGACAGGTAAAGCAGTGGGTTAGATACAAAGTAAAGCTCCGTCTACACTGACCACATCAAACACTCCCAGGACAGGTACAGTACAGGATTAGATAGAGAGTAAAGCTCCCTCTACACTGTCCACATCAAACACTCCCAGGACATGAACAGCACGGGGTTAGATACAGTGTAAATCTCCCTCTAAACACTCCCCATCAAACACTCCCTGGACAGGTACAGCACAGTGTTAGATACAGAGTAAATCTCCCTCTACACTGTCCCCATCATACACTCACTGGACAGGTACAGCATGGGGTTAGATACAGATTAAAGCTCCCTCTATACACTCCCCATCAAACACTCCCAGGACAGGTACAGCACGGTGTTAGATACAGAGTAAAACATCCTCTACACCGTCCCCATCAAACACTCCCAATACAGGTACAGCATGGGGTTAGAAACGGAGTAAAGCTCCCTCTACACTGTCTCCATCAAACACTCCCAGTACAGGTAGAACAAGGGGTTAGATACAGAGTAAAGCTCCCTCTACTCTGTCCCCATCAAACAGTCCCAGGACTGGTACAGCACGGGGTTAGGTACAGAGTAAAGTTCCCTCTACACTGTCCACATCAAACACTCCCAGGACATGAAGAGCACGGGGTTAGATACAGTGTAAAGCTCCCTCTACACCCTCCCCATTAAAAACTCCCAGGACTGGTACAGCACGGTGTTAGATACAGAGTAAAACATCCTCTACACCGTCCCCATCAAACACTCCCAGGGCAGTTACAGCATCGGGTGAGATACAGAGTAAAGCCCCCTGTACACTGTCTCCATGAAACGCTCCCAGGACAGGTACAGCACGGGGTTAGATACAAAGAAAAGCTCCCTCTACACTGCCCCATCAAACACTCGCAGGACATGTACAGCACGGGGTTAGATACAGAGAAAAGCTCCCTCTACATGTCCCCAGAAAACACTCCCAGGACACGTACAGCAATGGGTTAGATACAGATTAAAGCAGCCTCTACACACTCCCCATCAAACACTCCCAAGATAGGTACAGCACGGGTTTAGATATAGATTAAAGCTCCATCTACACACTCCCCTTCAAACACTTCCAGGACAGGTACAGCACGGGCTTAGATACAGAGTAAATCTCTCTCTACACCGTCCCCATCAAACACTCCCAGGAAAGTCACAGCACGGGATTAGATACAGAGTAAATCTCCATCTACACTGTCCCCATCAAACACTTCCAGGACAGGGACAGCAAGGGGTTAGGTACAGAGTAAAGCTCCCTAAACACTGTCCCCATCAAACACTCCCAGGAAAGGTACAGCACGGGGTTACATACAGAGTAAATCTCCCTCTACACTGTCCATATAAAACACTCCCAGGACAGGTACAGCACAGGGTTAGATACAGAGTAAAGCTCCCTCTACACTGCCCATTTAAACACTCCCTGGACAGGTACAGTACAGGATTAGATACACAGTTAATCTTCCTCTACACTGTCCCCATCAAACACTCCCAGGACAGCTACAGCACGGGGTTAGATACAGATTAAAGCTGCCTCTACACACTCCCCATCAAACACTTCCAGGACAGGTACAGCAGGGGGTAAGATACAGAGTAAAGCTCCCTCTACATTGTCCCCATCAAACACTCCCAGGACAGCTACAGCACGGGGTTAGATACAGAGTAAAGCTCCCTCTACAATGTCCCCATCAAACACTCCCAGGACAGGTACAGCACGGGGTTAGATACAGAGTAAATCTCCCTCTACACCGTCCCCATCAAACACTCCCATGAAAGATACAGCACGGGACGAGATACAGAGTAAAGCTCCCTCTACACTCTCCACATCAAACCCTCCCAGAACAGTTACAGCACAGGGTTAGATACAAAGTAAAGCTCCCACTACACTGTACCCAACAAACACTCCCATGACAGGTACAGCACGGGTTAGGTACAGAGTAAAGCTCCGTCTACACTGTCCCCATCAAGCACTCCCAGGACAGGAACAGCACGGGGTTAGATACAGATTATGCTACCTCTACACTGTCCCCATCAAACACTCCCAAGACATGTTAGCACGGGGTTAGATACAGAGTAAATCTCCCCCTACACCGTCCCCATCAAACACTCCCAGGACAGGTACAGCACGGCATTAGATACACAGTAAAGCTCCCTCTACACTAACCCATCAAACACTCGCAGCACAGGTACAGCACGGGATTAGGTACAGAGTAAAGCTCCCTCCACACTGTCCCCATTAAACACTCCCAGGACAGGAACAGCACGGGGTTAGATACATTGTAAAGCTCCCTCTACACTGTCCCCTTCAAACACTCCCAGGACAGGTACCGCACCGGTTAGATACAGAGTAAATCTCCCTCTACACTGACCCCTTCAAACACTTCCAGGACAGGTACAGCACAGGGTTAGATACAGATTCAAGCTCCGTCTACACTGTCCCCATCAAACACACCCAAGACAGGTACAGCACGGGGTAAGATACAGAGTAAAGCTCCCTCTACCCTGTCCCCATCATACACACACTGGACAGGTACAGCACGGGGTTAGAAACAGATTAAAGCTCACTCTACACACTCCCCATTAAACACTCCCAGGACTGGTACAGCACGGTGTTAGATACAGAGTAAAACATCCTCTACACCGTCCCCATCAAACACTCCCAATACAGGTACAGCATGGGGTTAGAAACGGAGTAAAGCTCCCTCTACACTGTCTCCATCAAACACTCACAGTACAGGTAGAGCAAGGGGTTAGATACAGAGTAAAGCTCCCTCTACTCTGTCCCCATCAAACAGTCCCAGGACTGGTACAGCACGGGGTTAGGTACAGAGTAAAGTTCCCTCTACACTGTCCACATCAAACACTCCCAGGACATGAAAAGCACGGGGTAAGATACAGTGTAAAGCTCCCTCTCCACCCTCCCCATTAAACACTCCCAGGACTGGTACAGCACGGTGTTAGATACAGAGTAAAACATCCTCTACACTGTCCACATCAAACACTCCCAGGGCAGTTACAGCATGGGGTGAGATACAGAGTAAAGCCCCCTGTACACTGTCTCCATGAAACGCTCCCAGGACAGGTACAGCACGGGGTTAAATACAGAGTAAAGCTCCCTCTACACTGTCCACATCAAGCACTCCCAGGACAGGAACAGCACGGGGTGAGATACAGTGTAAAGCTCCCTCTACACTGTCCCCATCAAACACTCCCATGACAGGTACAGCACGGGGTTAGGTACAGAGTAAAGCTCCCTCTACACTGTCCCCATCAAGCACTCCCAGGACAGGAACAGCACGGGGTGAGATACAGAGTAAAGCTCCCTCTACACTGTCCCCATCAAACACTCCAGGACAGGTACAGCACGGGGTAAGATACAGAGTAAATAACCCTCTAAACCGTCCCCATCAAACACTCCCAGGAAAGGCACAGCACGGGATAAGATACAGAGTAAATCTCCCACTAAACTCTCCCCATCAAACCCTCCCAGGACAGGTACAGCAAAGGCTTAGATACAGATTGAAGCACCCTCTACACTGTCCCCATCAAACACTCCGAAGACAGGTACAGCATGGGGTTAGAAACGGAGTAAAGCTCCCTCTACACTGTCTCCATCAAACACTCCCAGTACAGGTAGAGCAAGGGGTTAGATACAGAGTAAAGCCCCCTCTACTCTGTCCCCATCAAACAGTCCCAGGACTGGTACAGCACGGGGTTAGGTACAGAGTAAAGTTCCCTCTACTCTGTCCACATCAAACACTCCCAGGGCAGGTACAGCACGGGGTTAGATACAGAGTAAAGCCCCCTCTACATGTCCCCATCAAACACTCCCAGGAAAGGCACAGCACGGGATTAGATACAGAATAAAGCTCCCTCTACACTGTCCCCATCAAACACTCCCAGGACAGCTACAGCACATGGTTAGATACAGAGTAAATCTCCCCCTACACCGTCCCCATCAAACACTCCCAGGAAAGGCACAGCACGGCATTAGATACACAGTAAAGCTCCCTCTACACTTACCCATCAAACACTCGCAGCACAGGTACAGCACGGGATTAGGTACAGAGTAAAGCTCCCTCCACACTGTCCCCATTAAACACTCCCAGGACAGGAACAGCACGGGGTTAGATACATTGTAAAGCTCCCTCTACACTGTCCCCTTCAAACACTCCCAGGACAGGTACCGCACCGGTTAGATACAGAGTAAATCTCCCTCTACACTGTCCCCTTCAAACACTTCCAGGACAGGTACAGCACAGGGTTAGATACAGATTCAAGCTCCGTCTACACTGTCCCCATCAAACACACCCAAGACAGGTACAGCACGGTGTTAGATACAGAGTAAAGCTCCCCCTACCCTGTCCCCATCATACACACACTGGACAGGTACAGCACGGGGTTAGAAACAGATTAAAGCTCCCTCTACACACTCCCCATCAAACACTCCCAGGACAGGTACAGCACGGTGTTAGATACAGAGTAAATAACCATCTACACCGTTCCCATCAAACACTCCCAGGAAAGGCACAGCACGGGATTAGATACAGAGTAAATCTCCCACTAAACTCTCCCCATCAAACCCTCCCAGGACAGGTACAGCAAATGCTTAGATACAGATTAAAGCTCCCTCTACACTGTCCCCATCAAACACTCCCAAGACAGGTACAGCATGGGGTTAGATACGGAGTAAAGCTCCCTCTACACTGTCTCCATCAAACACTCCCAGTATAGGTAGAGCATGGGGTTAGATACTGAGTAAAGCTCCCTCTACTCTGTCCCCATCAAACAGTCCCAGGACTGGTACAGCACGGGGTTAGGTACAGAGTAAAGCTCCCTCTACACTGTCCACATCAAACACTCCCAGGACATGAAGAGCACGGGGTTAGATACAGTGTAAAGCTCCCTCTACATCCTCCCCATCAAACACTACCAGGACTGGTACAGCACGGTGTTAGATACAGAGTAAAACATCCTCTACACCGTCCCCATCAAACACTCCCAGGGCAGTGACAGCATGGGGTGAGATACAGAGTAAAGCCCCCTGTACACTGTCTCCATGAAACACTCCCAGGACAGTTACAGCACGGGGTTAGATAAAAAGAAAAGCTCCCTCTACACTGCCCCATCAAACACTCGCAGGACATTTACAGCACGGGGTTAGATACAGAGTAAAGCTCCCTCTACACTCTCCCCATCAAACACTCCCTAGACAGGTACAGCACGGGATTAGATACACAGTAAAGCTCCCTCTACACACTCCCCATCAAACACTCCCAGGACAGGAACAGCACGGGGTTAGATACAGAGTAAAGCTCCCTCGACACTGACACCATCAAACACTCCCAGGGCAGGTACAGCACGGGGTTAGATACAGAGTAAAGCCCCCTCTACATGTCCCCATCAAACACTCCCAGGACAGGTACAGCAATCGGATAGATACAGATTCAAGCACCCTCTACACACTCCCCATCAAACACTCCCAAGACAGGTACAGCACGGGTTTAGATACACATTAAAGCTCCATTTACACACTCCCCACAAACACGCCCAGGACAGGTACAGCACGGGGTTAAATACAGAGTAAAGCTCCCTCTGCACTGTCCCCATCAAACACTCCAAGGACAGGTACAGAACGGTGTTAGATACGTGTAAAGCTCCCTCTACACCGTCCCCATCAAACACTCCCATGACAGGTACAGCACGGGGTTAGGTACAGAGTAAAGCTCCCTCTACACTGTCCCCATCAAGCACTCCCAGGACAGGAACAGCACGGGGTGAGACACAGTGTAAAGCTCCCTCTACACTGTCCCCATCAAACACTCCAAGGACAGGTACAGCACGGTATTAGATACAGTGTAAAGCTCCCTCAACATTGTCCCCATCAAACACTCCCATGACAGGTACAGCACGGGGTTAGGTACAGAGTAAAGCTCCCTCTACACTGTCCCCATCAAGCACTCCCAGGACAGGAACAGCACGGGGTGAGATACAGTGTAAAGCTCCATCTACACTGTCCCCATCAAACACACCCAAGACAGGTACAGCACGGGGTTAGATACAGAGTAAAGCTCCCTCTACACACTCCCCATCAAACACTCCCACGACAGGTACAGCACGGGGTGAGATACAGAGTAAAGCTGCCTCTACACTGTCCCCATCAAACACTCCCAGGACAGGTACAGCACGGGGTAAGATACAGAGTAAATAACCCTCTACACCGTCCCCATCAAACACTCCCAGGAAAGGCACAGCACGGGATAAGATACAGAGTAAATCTCCCACTAAACTCTCCCCATCAAACCCTCCCAGGACAGGTACAGCAAAGGCTTAGATACAGATTAAAGCTCCCTCTACACTGTCCCCATCAAACACTCCCAAGACAGGTACAGCATGGGGTTAATAACGGAGTAAAGCTCCCTCTACACTGTCTCCATCAAACACTCCCAGTATAGGTAGAGCACGGGGTTAGATACAGAGTAAAGCTCCCTCTACTCTGTCCCCATCAAACAGTCCCAGGACTGGTGCAGCACGGGGTTAGGTACAGAGTAAAGTTCCCTCTACACTGTCCACATCAAACACTCCCAGGACATGAAGAGCACGGGGTTAGATACAGTGTAAAGCTCCCTCTACACCCTCCCCATTAAACACTCCCAGGACTGGTACAGCACGGTGTTAGATACTGAGTAAAACATCCTCTACACCGTCCCCATCAAACACTCCCAATACAGGTACAGCATGGGGTTAGAAACGGAGTAAAGCTCCCTCTACACTGTCTCCATCAAACACTCCCAGTACAGGTAGAGCACAGGGTTAGATACAGAGTAAAGCTCCCTCTACTCTGTCCCCATCAAACAGTCCCAGGACTGGTGCAGCACGGGGTTAGGTACAGAGTAAAGACCCTCTACACTGTCCACAGCAAACACTCCCAGGACATGAAGAGCACGGGGTTAGATACAGTGTAAAGCTCCCTCTACACCCTCCCCATTAAACACTCCCAGGACTGGTACAGCACGGTGTTAGATACAGAGTAAAACATCCTCTACACCGTCCCCATCAAACACTCCCAATACAGGTACAGCATGGGGTTAGAAACGGAGTAAAGCTCCCTCTACACTGTCTCCATCAAACACTCCCAGTACAGGTAGAACAAGGGGTTAGATACAGAGTAAAGCTCCCTCTACTCTGTCCCCATCAAACAGTCCCAGGACTGGTACAGCACGGGGTTAGGTACAGAGTAAAGCTCCCTCTTCACTGTCCCCATCAAACCCTCCCAGGACAGGTACAGCACGGGGTTAGATACAGATTAAAGCTACCTCTACACTGTCCCCATCAAACACTCCCAAGACATGTTAGCACGGGGTTAGATACGGAGTAAAGCTCCCTCTACACTGTCCCCATCAAACACTCCCAGGACAGGTACAGCACGGTGATAGGTACAGAGTAAATCTCCCTCTACACTGTCCCCATCATACACTCACTGGAGAGGTACAGCATGGGGTTAGATACAGATTAAAGCTCCCTCTATAAACTCCCCATCAAACACTCCCAGGACAGGTACAGCACGGTGTTAGATACAGAGTAAATTTCCCTCTACACTGTCACCATCAAACACTCCCAGGACAGGTAAAGCAGTGGGTTAGATACAAAGTAAAGCTCCGTCTACACTGACCCCATCAAACACTCCCAGGACAGGTACAGTACAGGATTAGATAGAGAGTAAAGCTCCCTCTACACTGTCCACATCAAACACTCCCAGGAAATGAACAGCACGGGGTTAGATACAGTGTAAATCTCCCTCTAAACACTCCCCATCAAACACTCCCTGGACAGGTACAGCACGCGGTTGGATACAGAGTAAATCTCCCTCTACACTGTCCCCATCAAACACTCCCAGGACAGGTACAGCACGGTGTTAGATACAGAGTAAATCTCCCTCTACACTGTCCCCATCATACACTCACTGGACAGGTACAGCATGGGGTTAGTTACAGATTAAAGCTCCCTCTATACACTCCCCATCAAACACTCCCAGGACAGGTACAGCACGGTGTTAGATACAGAGTAAAACATCCTCTACACCGTCCCCATCAAACACTCCCAATACAGGTACAGCATGGGGTTAGAAACGGAGTAAAGCTCCCTCTACACTGTCTCCATCAAACACTCCCAGTACAGGTAGAACAAGGGGTTAGATACAGAGTAAAGCTCCCTCTACTCTGTCCCCATCAAACAGTCCCAGGACTGGTACAGCACGGGGTTAGGTACAGAGTAAAGTTCCCTCTACACTGTCCACATCAAACACTCCCAGGACATGAAGAGCACGGGGTTAGATACAGTGTAAAGCTCCCTCTACACCCTCCCCATTAAAAACTCCCAGGACTGGTACAGCACGGTGTTAGATACAGAGTAAAACATCCTCTACACCGTCCCCATCAAACACTCCCAGGGCAGTTACAGCATCGGGTGAGATACAGAGTAAAGCCCCCTGTACACTGTCTCCATGAAACACTCCCAGGACAGGTACAGCACGGGGTTAGATACAAAGAAAAGCTCCCTCTACACTGCCCCATCAAACACTCGCAGGACATGTACAGCACGGGGTTAGATACAGAGAAAAGCTCCCTCTACATGTCCCCAGAAAACACTCCCAGGACACGTACAGCAATGGGTTAGATACAGATTAAAGCAGCCTCTACACACTCCCCATCAAACACTCCCAAGATAGGTACAGCACGGGTTTAGATATAGATTAAAGCTCCATCTACACACTCCCCTTCAAACACTTCCAGGACAGGTACAGCACGGGCTTAGATACAGAGTAAATCTCTCTCTACACCGTCCCCATCAAACACTCCCAGGAAAGTCACAGCACGGGATTAGATACAGAGTAAATCTCCATCTACACTGTCCCCATCAAACACTCCCAGGACAGGGACAGCAAGGGGTTAGGTACAGAGTAAAGCTCCCTAAACACTGTCCCCATCAAACACTCCCAGGAAAGGTACAGCACGGGGTTACATACAGAGTAAATCTCCCTCTACACTGTCCATATAAAACACTCCCAGGACAGGTACAGCACAGGGTTAGATACAGAGTAAAGCTCCCTCTACACTGCCCATTTAAACACTCCCTGGACAGGTACAGTACTGGATTAAATACACAGTTAATCTTCCTCTACACTGTCCCCATCAAACACTCCCAGGACAGCTACAGCACGGGGTTAGATACAGATTAAAGCTGCCTCTACACACTCCCCATCAAACACTTCCAGGACAGGTACAGCAGGGGGTAAGATACAGAGTAAAGCTCCCTCTACATTGTCCCCATCAAACACTCCCAGGACAGCTACAGCACGGGGTTAGATACAGAGTAAAGCTCCCTCTACAATGTCCCCATCAAACACTCCCAGGACAGGTACAGCACGGGGTTAGATACAGAGTAAATCTCCCTCTACACCGTCCCCATCAAACACTCCCATGAAAGATACAGCACGGGACGAGATACAGAGTAAAGCTCCCTCTACACTCTCCACATCAAACCCTCCCAGAACAGTTACAGCACGGGGTTAGATACAAAGTAAAGCTCCCACTACACTGTACCCAACAAACACTCCCATGACAGGTACAGCACGGGTTAGGTACAGAGTAAAGCTCCGTCTACACTGTCCCCATCAAGCACTCCCAGGACAGGAACAGCACGGGGTTAGATACAGATTAAGCTACCTCTACACTGTCCCCATCAAACACTCCCAAGACATGTTAGCACGGGGTTAGATACAGAGTAAAGCTCCCTCTACACTGTCCCCATCAAACACTCCCAGGACAGGTACAGCACGGTGTTAGGTACAGAGTAAATCTCCCTCTACACTGTCACCATCAAACACTCCCAGGACAGTTAAAGCAGTGGGTTAGATACAAAGTAAAGCTCCGTCTACACTGACCCCATCAAACACTCCCAGGACAGGTACAGTACAGGATTAGATAGAGAGTAAAGCTCCCTCTACACTGTCCACATCAAACACTCCCAGGACATGAACAGCACGGGGTTAGATACAGTGTAAATCTCCCTCTAAACTGTCGCCATCAAACACTCCCTGGACAGGAACAGCACGGGGTTAGATACAGATTAAGCTACCTCTACACTGTCCCCATCAAACACTCCCAAGACATGTTAGCACGGGGTTAGATACAGAGTAAAGCTCCCTCTACACTGTCCCCATCAAACACTCCCAGGACAGGTACAGCACGGTGTTAGATACAGAGTAAATCTCCCTCTACACTGTCCCCATCATACACTCACTGGACAGGTACAGCATGGGGTTAGATACAGATTAAAGCTCCCTCTATACACTCCCCATCGAACACTCCCAGGACAGGTACAGCACGGGGTTAGTTACAGAATATATTTCCCTCTACACTGTAACCATCAAACACTCCCAGGACAGGTACAGCAGTGGGATAGATACAGAGTAAAGCTCCGTCTACACTGTCCCCATCAAACACTCCCAGGACAGGTACAGTACAGGATTAGATAGAGAGTAAAGCTCCCTCTACACTGTCCACATCAAACACTCCCAGGACATGAACAGCACGGGGTTAGATACAGTGTAAATCTCCCTCTACACTGTCCCCATCAAACACTCCCTGGACAGGTACAGCACGCGGTTGGATACAGAGTAAATCTCCCTCTACACTGCCCCATCAAACACTCGCAGGACATGTACAGCACGGGGTTAGATACAGAGTAAATCTCCCTCTACACTGTCCCCATCATACACTCACTGGACAGGTACAGCATGGGGTTAGATACAGATTAAAGCTCCCTCTATACACTCCCCATCAAACACTCCCAGGACAGGTACAGCACGGTGTTAGATACAGAGTAAAACATCCTCTACACCGTCCCCATCAAACACTCCCAATACAGGTACAGCATGGGGTTAGAAACGGAGTAAAGCTCCCTCTACACTGTCTCCATCAAACACTCCCAGTACAGGTAGAACAAGGGGTTAGATACAGAGTAAAGCTCCCTCTACTCTGTCCCCATCAAACAGTCCCAGGACTGGTACAGCACGGGGTTAGGTACAGAGTAAAGTTCCCTCTACACTGTCCACATCAAACACTCCCAGGACATGAAGAGCACGGGGTTAGATACAGTGTAAAGCTCCCTCTACACCCTCCCGATTAAAAACTCCCAGCACTGGTACAGCACGGCGTTAGATACAGAGTAAAACATCCTCTACACCGTCCCCATCAAACACTCCCAGGGCAGTTACAGCAAGGGGTGAGATACAGAGTAAAGCCCCCTGTACACTGTCTCCATGAAACGCTCCCAGGACAGGAACAGCACGGGGTTACAGACAAAGAAAAGCTCCCTCTACACTGCCCCATCAAACACTCGCAGGACATGTACAGCACGGGGTTAGATACAGAGAAAAGCTCCCTCTACATGTCCCCAGAAAACGCTCCCAGGACACGTACAGCAATAGGTTAGATACAGATTAAAGCAGCCTCTACACACTCCCCATCAAACACTCCCAAGATAGGTACAGCACGGGTTTAGATATAGATTAAAGCTCCATCTACACACTCCCCTTCAAACACTTCCAGGACAGGTACAGCACGGGCTTAGATACAGAGTAAATCTCTCTCTACACCGTCCCCATCAAACACTCCCAGGAAAGTCACAGCACGGGATTAGATACAGAGTAAATCTCCATCTACACTGTCCCCATCAAACACTCCCAGGACAGGGACAGCAAGGGGTTAGGTACAGAGTAAAGCTCCCTAAACACTGTCCCCATCAAACACTCCCAGGAAAGGTACAGCACGGGGTTACATACAGAGTAAATCTCCCTCTACACTGTCCATATAAAACACTCCCAGGACAGGTACAGCACAGGGTTAGATACAGAGTAAAGCTCCCTCTACACTGCCCATTTAAACACTCCCTGGACAGGTACAGTACTGGATTAAATACACAGTTAATCTTCCTCTACACTGTCCCCATCAAACACTCCCAGGACAGCTACAGCACGGGGTTAGATACAGATTAAAGCTGCCTCTACACACTCCCCATCAAACACTTCCAGGACAGGTACAGCAGGGGGTAAGATACAGAGTAAAGCTCCCTCTACATTGTCCCCATCAAACACTCCCAGGACAGCTACAGCACGGGGTTAGATACAGAGTAAAGCTCCCTCTACAATGTCCCCATCAAACACTCCCAGGACAGGTACAGCACGGGGTTAGATACAGAGTAAATCTCCCTCTACACCGTCCCCATCAAACACTCCCATGAAAGATACAGCACGGGACGAGATACAGAGTAAAGCTCCCTCTACACTCTCCACATCAAACCCTCCCAGAACAGTTACAGCACGGGGTTAGATACAAAGTAAAGCTCCCACTACACTGTACCCAACAAACACTCCCATGACAGGTACAGCACGGGTTAGGTACAGAGTAAAGCTCCGTCTACACTGTCCCCATCAAGCACTCCCAGGACAGGAACAGCACGGGGTTAGGTACAGATTAAGCTACCTCTACACTGTCCCCATCAAACACTCCCAAGACATGTTAGCACGGGGTTAGATACAGAGTAAAGCTCCCTCTACACTGTCCCCATCAAACACTCCCAGGACAGGTACAGCACGGTGTTAGGTACAGAGTAAATCTCCCTCTACACTGTCACCATCAAACACTCCCAGGACAGTTAAAGCAGTGGGTTAGATACAAAGTAAAGCTCCGTCTACACTGACCCCATCAAACACTCCCAGGACAGGTACAGTACAGGATTAGATAGAGAGTAAAGCTCCCTCTACACTGTCCACATCAAACACTCCCAGGACATGAACAGCACGGGGTTAGATACAGTGTAAATCTCCCTCTAAACTGTCGCCATCAAACACTCCCTGGACAGGAACAGCACGGGGTTAGATACAGATTAAGCTACCTCTACACTGTCCCCATCAAACACTCCCAAGACATGTTAGCACGGGGTTAGATACAGAGTAAAGCTCCCTCTACACTGTCCCCATCAAACACTCCCAGGACAGGTACAGCACGGTGTTAGATACAGAGTAAATCTCCCTCTACACTGTCCCCATCATACACTCACTGGACAGGTACAGCATGGGGTTAGATACAGATTAAAGCTCCCTCTATACACTCCCCATCGAACACTCCCAGGACAGGTACAGCACGGGGTTAGTTACAGAATATATTTCCCTCTACACTGTAACCATCAAACACTCCCAGGACAGGTACAGCAGTGGGATAGATACAGAGTAAAGCTCCGTCTACACTGTCCCCATCAAACACTCCCAGGACAGGTACAGTACAGGATTAGATAGAGAGTAAAGCTCCCTCTACACTGTCCACATCAAACACTCCCAGGACATGAACAGCACGGGGTTAGATACAGTGTAAATCTCCCTCTACACTGTCCCCATCAAACACTCCCTGGACAGGTACAGCACGCGGTTGGATACAGAGTAAATCTCCCTCTACACTGCCCCATCAAACACTCGCAGGACATGTACAGCACGGGGTTAGATACAGAGTAAATCTCCCTCTACACTGTCCCCATCATACACTCACTGGACAGGTACAGCATGGGGTTAGATACAGATTAAAGCTCCCTCTATACACTCCCCATCAAACACTCCCAGGACAGGTACAGCACGGTGTTAGATACAGAGTAAAACATCCTCTACACCGTCCCCATCAAACACTCCCAATACAGGTACAGCATGGGGTTAGAAACGGAGTAAAGCTCCCTCTACACTGTCTCCATCAAACACTCCCAGTACAGGTAGAACAAGGGGTTAGATACAGAGTAAAGCTCCCTCTACTCTGTCCCCATCAAACAGTCCCAGGACTGGTACAGCACGGGGTTAGATACAGAGTAAAGTTCCCTCTACACTGTCCACATCAAACACTCCCAGGACATGAAGAGCACGGGGTTAGATACAGTGTAAAGCTCCCTCTACACCCTCCCGATTAAAAACTCCCAGCACTGGTACAGCACGGCGTTAGATACAGAGTAAAACATCCTCTACACCGTCCCCATCAAACACTCCCAGGGCAGTTACAGCAAGGGGTGAGATACAGAGTAAAGCCCCCTGTACACTGTCTCCATGAAACGCTCCCAGGACAGGTACAGCACGGGGTTACAGACAAAGAAAAGCTCCCTCTACACTGCCCCATCAAACACTCGCAGGACATGTACAGCACGGGGTTAGATACAGAGAAAAGCTCCCTCTACATGTCCCCAGAAAACGCTCCCAGGACACGTACAGCAATAGGTTAGATACAGATTAAAGCAGCCTCTACACACTCCCCATCAAACACTCCCAAGATAGGTACAGCACGGGTTTAGATATAGATTAAAGCTCCATCTACACACTCCCCTTCAAACACTTCCAGGACAGGTACAGCACGGGCTTAGATACAGAGTAAATCTCTCTCTACACCGTCCCCATCAAACACTCCCAGGAAAGTCACAGCACGGGATTAGATACAGAGTAAATCTCCATCTACACTGTCCCCATCAAACACTCCCAGGACAGGGACAGCAAGGGGTTAGGTACAGAGTAAAGCTCCCTAAACACTGTCCCCATCAAACACTCCCAGGAAAGGTACAGCACGGGGTTACATACAGAGTAAATCTCCCTCTACACTGTCCATACAAAACACTCCCAGGACAGGAACAGCACAGGGTTAGATACAGAGTAAAGCTCCCTCTACACTGCCCATTGAAACACTCCCTGGACAGGTACAGTACAGGATTAGATACACAGTTAATCTTCCTCTACACTGTCCCCATCAAACACTCCCAGGACAGCTACAGCACGGGGTTAGATACAGATTAAAGCTCCCTCTACACACTCCCCATCAAACACTTCCAGGACAGGTACAGCAGGGGGTTAGATACAGAGTAAAGCTCCCTCTACATTGTCCCCATCAAACACTCCCAACACAGCTACAGCACGGGGTTAGATACAGAGTAAAGCTCCCTCTACAATGTCCCCATCAAACACTCCCAGGACAGGTACAGCACGGGGTAAGATACAGAGTAAATCTCCCTCTACACTGTCCCCATCATACACTCACTGGACAGGTACAGCATGGGGTTAGATACAGATTAAAGCTCCCTGTATACACTCCCCATCAAACACTCCCAGGACAGGTACAGCACGGTGTTAGATACAGAGTAAATTTCCCTCTACACTGTCACCATCAAACACTCCCAGGACAGGTAAAGCTGTGGGTTAGATACAAAGTAAAGCTCCGTCTACACTGACCCCATCAAACACTCCCAGGACAGGTACAGTACAGGATTAGATAGAGAGTAAAGCTCCCTCTACACTGTCCACATCAAACACTCCCAGGACATGAACAGCTCGGGGTTAGATACAGTGTAAATCTCCCTCTAAACTGTCCCCATCAAACACTCCCTGGACAGGTACAGCACGCGGTTGGATACAGAGTAAATCTCCCTCTACACTGTCCCCATCAAACACTCCCAGGACAGGTACAGCACGGTGTTAGATACAGAGTAAATCTCCCTCTACACTGTCCCCATCACACACTCACTGGACAGGTACAGCATGGGGTTAGATACAGATTAAAGCTCCCTCTATACACTCCCCATCAAACACTCCCAGGCCAGGTACAGCACAGGGTTAGATACAGAGTAAAGCTCCCTCGACATTGCCCCATTAAACACTCCCTGGACAGGTACAGCACGGGGTTAGATACAGAGTAAAGCTCCCTCTACACCGTCTCCATCAAACACTCCCAGGAAAGGCACAGCACGGGATTAGATACAGAATAAAGCTCCCTCTACACTGTCCCCATCAAACACTCCCAGGACAGCTACAGCACATGGTTAGATACTGAGTAAATCTCCCCCTACACCGTCCCCATCAAACACTCCCAGGAAAGGCATAGCACGGGATTAGATACACAGTAAAGCTCCCTCTACACTAACCCATCAAACACTCGCAGGACAGGTACAGCACGGGATTAGGTACAGAGTAAAGCTCCCTCCACACTGTCCCCTTCAAACACTCCCAGGACAGGTACCGCACCGGTTAGATAAGAGTAAATCTCCCTCTACACTGTCCCCTTCAAACACGTCCAGGACAGGTACAGCACAGGGTTAGATACAGATTCAAGCTCCGTCTACACTGTCCCCATCAAACACACCCAAGACAGGTACAGCACGGTGTTAGATACAGAGTAAAGCTCCCTCTACCCTGTCCCCATCATACACACCCAAGACAGGTACAGCACGGGGTTAGAAACAGATTAAAGCTCCCTCTACATACTCCCCATCAAACACTCCCAGGACAGGTACAGCACGGGGTGATATACAGAGTAAAGCTCCCTCTACACTGTCCCCATCAAACACTCCCAGGACAGGTACAGCACGGGGTTAGATACAGAGTAAATAACCCTCTACACCGTTCCCATCAAACACTCCCAGGAAAGGCACAGCACGGGATTAGATACAGAGTAAATCTCCCACTAAACTCTCCCCATCAAACCCTCCCAGGACAGGTACAGCAAAGGCTTAGATAAAGATTAAAGCTCCCTCTACACTGTCCCCATCAAACACTCCCAAGACAGGTACAGCATGGGGTTAGATACGGAGTAAAGCTCCCTCTACACTGTCTCCATCAAACACTCCCAGTATAGGTAGAGCACGGGGTTAGATACAGAGTAAAGCTCCCTCTACTCTGTCCCCATCAAACAGTCCCAGGACTGGTACAGCACGGGGTTAGGTACAGAGTAAAGCTCCCTCTACACTGTCCACATCAAACACTCCCAGGACATGAAGAGCACGGGGTTAGATACAGTGTAAAGCTCCCTCTACATCCGCCCCATCAAACACTCCCAGGACTGGTACAGCACGGTGTTAGATACAGAGTAAAGCCCCCTGTACACTGTCTCCATGAAACACTCCCAGGACAGCTACAGCACGGGGTTAGATACAGATTAAAGCTCCCTCTACACACTCCCCATCAAACACTTCCAGGACAGGTACAGCAGGGGGTTAGATACAGAGTAAAGCTCCCTCTACATTGTCCCCATCAAACACTCCCAGGACAGCTGCAGCACGGGGTTAGATACAGAGTAAAGCTCCCTCTACAATGTCCCCATCAAACACTCCCAGGACAGGTACAGCACGGGGTAAGATACAGAGTAAATCTCCCTCTACACTGTCCCCATCATACACTCACTGGACAGGTACAGCATGGGGTTAGATACAGATTAAAGCTCCCTGTATACACTCCCCATCAAACACTCCCAGGTCAGGTACAGCACGGTGTTAGATACAGAGTAAATTTCCCTCTACACTGTCACCATCAAACACTCCCAGGACAGGTAAAGCTGTGGGTTAGATACAAAGTAAAGCTCCGTCTACACTGACCCCATCAAACACTCCCAGGACAGGTACAGTACAGGATTAGATAGAGAGTAAAGCTCCCTCTACACTGTCCACATCAAACACTCCCAGGACATGAACAGCACGGGGTTAGATACAGTGTAAATCTCCCTCTAAACTGTCCCTATCAAACACTCCCTGGACAGGTACAGCACGCGGTTGGATACAGAGTAAATCTCCCTCTACACTGTCCCCATCAAACACTCCCAGGACAGGTACAGCACGGTGTTAGATACAGAGTAAATCTCCCTCTACACTGTCCCCATCATACACTCACTGGACAGGTACAGCATGGGGTTAGATACAGATTAAAGCTCCCTCTATACACTCCCCATCAAACACTCCAAGGACAGGTACAGCACAGGGTTAGATACAGAGTAAAGCTCCCTCGACATTGCCCCATTAAACACTCCCTGGACAGGTACAGCACGGGGTTAGATACAGAGTAAAGCTCCCTCTACATTTTCCCCAGCAAACACTCACAGGACAGCTACAGCACGGGGTCCGATACAGAGTAAAGCTCCCTCTACACTGTCCCCATCAAACACTCCCAGGACAGGTACAGCACGGGGTTAGATACAGAGTAAATAACCCTCTACACCGTCTCCATCAAACACTCCCAGGAAAGGCACAGCACGGGATTAGATACAGAATAAAGCTCTCTCTACACTGTCCCCATCAAACACTCCCAGGACAGCTACAGCACATGGTTAGATACAGAGTAAATCTCCCACTACACCGTCCCCATCAAACACTCCCAGGAAAGGCATAGCACGGGATTAGATACACAGTAAAGCTCCCTCTACACTAACCCATCAAACACTCGCAGGACAGGTACAGCACGGGATTAGGTAGAGTGTAAAGCTCCCTCCACACTGTCCCCTTCAAACACTCCCAGGACAGGTACCGCACCGGTTAGATAAGAGTAAATCTCCCTCTACACTGTCCCCTTCAAACACGTCCAGGACAGGTACAGCACAGGGTTAGATACAGATTCAAGCTCCGTCTACACTGTCCCCATCAAACACACCCAAGACAGGTACAGCACGGTGTTAGATACAGAGTAAAGCTCCCTCTACCCTGTCCCCATCATACACACCCAAGACAGGTACAGCACGGGGTTAGAAACAGATTAAAGCTCTCTCTACATACTCCCCATCAAACACTCCCAGGACAGGTACAGCACGGGGTGATATACAGAGTAAAGCTCCCTCTACACTGTCCCCATCAAACACTCCCAGGACAGGTACAGCACGGGGTTAGATACAGAGTAAATAACCCTCTACACCGTTCCCATCAAACACTCCCAGGAAAGGCACAGCACGGGATTAGATACAGAGTAAATCTCCCACTAAACTCTCCCCATCAAACCCTACCAGGACAGGTACAGCAAAGGCTTAGATAAAGATTAAAGCTCCCTCTACACTGTCCCCATCAAACACTCCCAAGACAGGTACAGCATGGGGTTAGATACGGAGTAAAGCTCCCTCTACACTGTCTCCATCAAACACTCCCAGTATAGGTAGAGCACGGGGTTAGATACAGAGTAAAGCTCCCTCTACTCTGTCCCCATCAAACAGTCCCAGGACTGGTACAGCACGGGGTTAGGTACAGAGTAAAGCTCCGTCTACACTGTCCACATCAAACACTCCCAGGACATGAAGAGCACGGGGTTAGATACAGTGTAAAGCTCCCTCTACATCCGCCCCATCAAACACTCCCAGGACTGGTACAGCACGGTGTTAGATACAGAGTAAAGCCCCCTGTACACTGTCTCCATGAAACACTCCCAAGACAGGTACAGCATGGGGTTAGATACGGAGTAAAACTCCCTCTACACTGTCTCCATCAAACACTCCCAGTATAGGTAGAGCACGGGGTTAGATACAGAGTAAAGCTCCCTCTACTCTGTCCCCATCAAACAGTCCCAGGACTGGTACAGCACGGGGTTAGGTACAGAGTAAAGCTCCCTCTACACTGTCCACATCAAACACTCCCAGGACATGAAGAGCACGGGGTTAGATACAGTGTAAAGCTCCCTCTACACTGCCCCATCAAACACTCGCAGGACATGTACAGCACGGGGTTAGATACAGAATAAAGCTCCCTCCACACTCTCCCCATCAAACACTCCCTGGACAGGTACAGCAAGGGGTTAGATACACAGTAAAGCTCCCTCTACACACTCCCCATCAAACACTCCCAGGACAGGAACAGCACGGGGTTAGATACAGAGTAAAGCTCCCTCGACACTGACACCATCAAACACTCCCAGGGCAGGTACAGCACGGGGATAGATACAGAGTAAAGCCCCCTCTACATGTCCCCATCAAACACTCCCAGGACAGGTACAGCAATCTGTTAGATACAGATTCAAGCACCCTCTACACACTCCCCATCAAACACTCCCAAGACAGGTACAGCACGGGTTTAGATACAGAATAAAGCTCCATCTACACACTCCCCACAAACACGCCCAGGACAGGTACAGCACGGGGTTAAATACAGAGTAAAGCTCCCTCTTCACTGTCCCCATCAAACACTCCCATGACAAGTACAGCACGGGGTTAGGTACAGAGTAAAGCTCCCTCTACACTGTCCCCATCAAGCACTCCCAGGACAGGAACAGCACGGGGATAGATACAGTGTAAAGCTCCCTCTACACTGTCCCCATCAAACACTCCAAGGACAGGTACAGCACGGTGTTAGATACAGTGTAAAGCTCCCTCTACACTGTCCCCATCAAACACTCCCATGACAGGTACAGCACGGGGTTAGGTACAGAGTAAAGCTCCCTCTGCACTCTCCCCATCAAGCACTCCCAGGACAGGAACAGCACGGGGTGAGATACAGTGTAAAGCTCCATCTACACTGTCCCCATCAAACACACCCAAGACAGGTACAGCACGGGGTGAGATACAGATTAAAGCTCCCTCTACACACTCCCCATCAAACACTCCCAGGACAGGTACAGCACGGGGTTAGATACAGAGTAAATAACCCTCTACACCGTCCCCATCAAACACTCCCAGGAAAGGCACAGCACGGGATAAGATACAGAGTAAATCTCCCACTAAACTCTCCCCATCAAAACCTCCCAGGACAGGTACAGCAAAGGCTGAGATACAGATTAAAGCTCCCTCCACACTGTCCCCATCAAACACTCCCAAGACAGGTACAGCATGGGGTTAGATACGGAGTAAAGCTCCCTCTACACTGTCTCCATCAAACACTCCCAGTACAGGTAGAGCACGGGGTTAGATACAGAGTAAAGCTGCCTCTACTCTGTCCCGATCAAACAGTCCCAGGACTGGTACAGCACGGGGTTAGGTGCAGAGTAAAGTTCCCTCTACACTGTCCACATCAAACACTCGCAGGACATGTACAGCACGGGGTTAGATACAGAGTAAAGCTCCCTCTACATGTGCCCAGAAAACACTCCCAGGACAGGTACAGCAATGGGTTAGATACAGATTAAAGCTCCCTCTACACTGTCCCCATCAAACACTCCCAAGACAGGTACAGCATGGGGTTAGATACGGAGTAAAGCTCCCTCTACACTGTCTCCATCAAACACTGCCAGTATAGGTAGACCACGTGGTTAGATACAGAGTAAAGCTCCCTCTACTCTGTCCCCATCAAACAGTCCCAGGACTGGTACAGTACGGGGTTAGGTACAGAGTAAAGTTCCCTCTACACTGTCCACATCAAACACTCCCAGGACATGAAGAGCACGGGGTTAGATACAGTGTAAAGCTCACCTCTACATCCTCGCCATCAAACACTCCCAGGACTGGTACAGCACGGTGTTAGATACAGAGTAAAACATCCTCTACACCGTCCCCATCAAACACTCCCAGGGCAGTTACAGCATTGGGTTAGATACAGAGTAAAGCCCCCTGTACACTGTCTCCATGAAACACTCCCAGGACAGGTACAGCACGGAGTTAGATACAAAGAAAAGCTCCCTCTACACTGCCCCATCAAACACTCGCAGGACATTTACAGCACGGGGTTAGATACAGACTAAAGCTCCCTCTACACTCTCCCCATCAAACACTCCCTGGACAGGTACAGCACGGGTTAGATACACAGTAAAGCTCCCTCTACACACTCCCCATCAAACACTCCCAGGACAGGTACAGCACAGGGTTAGATACAGAGTAAAGCTCCCTCAACACCGACACCATCAAACACTCCCAGGGCAGGTACAGCACGGGGTTAGATACAGAGTAAAGCCCCCTCTACATGTCCCCATCAAACACTCCCAGGAAAGGCACAGCACGGGATTAGATACAGAATAAAGCTCCCTCTACACTGTCCCCATCAAACACTCCCAGGACAGCTACAGCACATGGTTAGATACAGAGTAAATCTCCCCCTACACCGTCCCCATCAAACACTCCCAGGACAGGTACAGCACGGGGTTAGATACACAGTAAAGCTCCCTCTACACTTACCCATCAAACACTCGCAGCACAGGTACAGCACGGGATTAAGTACAGAGTAAAGCTCCCTCCACACTGTCCCCATTAAACACTCCCAGGACAGGAACAGCACGGGGTTAGATACATTGTAAAGCTCCCTCTACACTGTCCCCTTCAAACACTCCCAGGACAGGTACCGCACCGGTTAGATACAGAGTAAATCTCCCTCTACACTGACCCCTTCAAACACTTCCAGGACAGGTACAGCACAGGGTTAGATACAGATTCAAGCTCCGTCTACACTGTCCCCATCAAACACACCCAAGACAGGTACAGCACGGTGTTAGATACAGAGTAAAGCTCCCTCCACCCTGTCCCCATCATACACACACTGGACAGGTACAGCACGGGGTTAGAAACATATTAAAGCTCCCTCTACACACTCCCCATCAAACACTCCCAGGACAGGTACAGCACGGGGTTAGATACACTGTAAAGCTCCCTCTACACACTCCCCATCAAACACTCCCAGGACAGGTACAGCACGGGGTGAGCTACAGAGTAAAGCTCCCTCTACACTGTCCCCATCAAACACTCCCAGGACAGGTACAGCACGGGGTTAGATACAGAGTAAATAACCCTCTACACCTTTCCCATCAAACACTCCCAGGAAAGGCACAGCACGGGATTAGATACAGAGTAAATCTCCCACTAAACTCTCCCCATCAAACCCTCCCAGGACAGGTACAGCAAAGGCTTAGATACAGATTAAAGCTCCCTCTACACTGTCCCCATCAAACACTCCCAAGACAGGTACAGCATGGGGTTAGATACGGAGTAAAGCTCCCTCTACACTGTCTGCATCAAACACTCCCAGTATAGGTAGAGCACGGGGTTAGATACAGAGTAAAGCTGCCTCTACTCTGTCCCCATCAATCAGTCCCAGGACTGGTACAGCACGGGGTTAGGTACAGAGTAAAGCTCCCTCTACACTGTCCACATCAAACACTCCCAGGACATGAAGAGCACGGGGTTAGATACAGTGTAAAGCTCCCTCTACATCCTCCCAATCAAACACTCCCAGGACAGGAACAGCACGGGGTTAGATACAGAGTAAAGCCCCCTCTACATGTCCCCATCAAACACTCCCAGGACAGGTACAGCAATCGGTAAGATACAGATTCAAGCACCCTCTACACACTCCCCATCAAACACTCCCAAGACAGGTACAGCACCGGTTTAGATACAGATTAAAGCTCCATCTACACACTCCCCACAAACACTCCCATGACAAGTACAGCACGGGGTTAGGTACAGAGTAAAGCTCCCTCTACACTGTCCCCATCAAGCACTCGCAGGACAGGAAAAGCACGGGGTTAGATACAGTGTAAAGCTCCCTCTACACTGTCCCCATCAAACACTCCAAGGACAGGTACAGCACGGTGTTAGATACAGTGTAAAGCTCCCTCTACACTGTCCCCATCAAACACACCCATGACAGGTACAGCACGGGGTTAGGTACAGAGTAAAGCTCCCTCTGCACTGTCCCCATCAAGCACTCCCAGGACAGGAACAGCACGGGGTGAGATACAGTGTAAAGCTCCATCTACACTGTCCCCATCAAACACACCCAAGACAGGTACAGCACGGGGTTAGATACAGATTAAAGCTCCCTCTACACACTCCCCATCAAACACTCCCCGGACAGGTACAGCACGGGGTGAGATACAGAGTAAAGCTCCCTCTACACTGTCCCCATCAAACACTCCCAGGACAGGTACAGCACAGGGTAAGTTACAGAGTAAATAACCCTCTACACCGTCCCCATCAAACACTCCCAGGAAAGGCACAGCACGGGATAAGATACAGAGTAAATCTCCCACTAAACTCTCCCCATCAAAACCTCCCAGGACAGGTACAGCAAAGGCTTAGATACAGATTAAAGCTCCCTCTACACTGTCCCCATCAAACACTCCCAAGACAGGTACAGCATGGTGTGAAATACGGAGTAAAGCTCCCTCTACACTGTCTCCATCAAACACTCCCAGTACAGGTAGAGCACGGGGTTAGGTACAGAGTAAAGTTCCCTCTACACTGTCCATATCAAACACTCGCAGGACATGTACAGCACGGGGTTAGATACAGAGTAAAGCTCCCTCTACATGTGCCCAGAAAACACTCCCAGGACAGGTACAGCAATGGGTTAGATACAGATTAAAGCAGCCTCTACACACTCCCCATCAAACACTCCCAAGATAGGTACAGCACGGGTTTAGATATAGATTAAAGCTCCATCTACACACTCCCCATCAAACACGCCCAGGACAGGTACAGCACGGGGTTAAATACAGTGTAAAGCTCCCTCGACACTGTCCCCATCAAACACTTCCAGGACAGGTACAGCACGGGCTTAGATACAGAGTAAATCTCTCTCTACACCGTCCCCATCAAACTCTCCCAGGAAAGTCACAGCACGGGATTAGATACAGAGTAAATCGCCATCTACACTGTCCCCATCAAACACTCCCAGGACAGGTACAGCAAGGGGTTAGGTACAGAGTAAATCTCCCTCAACACTGTCCCCATCAAACACTCCCAGGAAAGGTACAGCACGGGGTTACATACAGAGTAATTCTCCCTCTACACTGTCCATATCAAACACTCCCAGGACAGGTACAGTACAGGGTAAGATACAGAGTAAAGCTCCCTCTACACTGCCCCATTAAACATTCCCTGGACAGGTACGGTACAGGATTAGATACGCAGTTAATCTTCCACTACACTGTCCCCATCAAACACTCCCAGGACAGCTACAGCACGGGGTTAGATACAGAGTAAAGCTCCCTCTACAATGTCCCCATCAAACACTCCCAGGACAGGTACAGCACGGGGTTAGATACAGAGTAAATCTCCCTCTACACCGTCCCCATCAAACACTCCCATGAAAGATACAGCACGGGACTAGATACAGAGTAAAGCTCGCTCTACACTCTCCACATCAAACCCTCCCAGAACAGTTACAGCACGGGGTTAGATACAAAGTAAAGCTCCCACTACACTGTCCCAATCAAACACTCCCATGACAGGTACAGCACGGGTTAGGTACAGAGTAAAGCTCCCTCTACACTGTCCCCATCAAACACTCCCAGGAAATGAACAGCACGGGGTGAGATACAATGTAAAGCTCCCTCTACACTGTCTCCATCAAACCCTCCCAGGACAGGTACAGCACGGGGTTAGATACAGATTAAAGCTACCTCTACACTGTCCCCATCAAACACTCCCAAGACATGTTAGCACGGGGTTAGATACAGAGTAAAGCTCCCTCTACACTGTCCCCATCAAACACTCCCAGGACAGGTACAGCACGGTGTTAGGTACAGAGTAAATCTCCCTCTACACTGTCCCCATCATACACTCACTGGACAGGTACAGCATGGGGTTAGATACAGATTAAAGCTCCCTCTATACACTCCCCATCAAACACTCCCAGGACAGGTACAGCACGGTGTTAGATACAGAGTAAATTTCCCTCTACACTGTCACCATCAAACACTCCCAGGACAGGTAAGGCAGTGGGTTAGATACAAAGTAAAGCTCCGTCTACACTGACCCCATCAAACACTCCCAGGACAGGTACAGTACAGGATTAGATAGAGAGTAAAGCTCCCTCTACACTGTCCACATCAAACACTCCCAGGACATGAACAGCACGGGGTTAGATACAGTGTAAATCTCCCTCTAAACTGTCCCCATCAAACACTCCCTGGACAGGTACAGCACGCGGTTGGATACAGAGTAAATCTCCCTCTACACTGTCCCCATCAAACACTCCCAGGACAGGTACAGCACGGTGTTAGATACAGAGTAAATCTCCCTCTACACTGTCCCCATCATACACTCACTGGACAGGTTCAGCATGGGGTTAGATACAGATTAAAGCTCCCTCTATACACTCCCCATCAAACACTCCCAGGACAGGTACAGCACGGGGTTAGTTACAGAGTAAATTTCCCTCTACACTGTAACCATCAAACACTCCCAGGACAGGTACAGCAGTGGGATAGATACAGAGTAAAGCTCCCTCTACACTGTCCCCATCAAACACTCCCAGGACAGGTACAGTACAGGATTAGATAGAGAGTAAAGCTCCCTCTACACTGTCCCCATCAAACACTCCCAGGACATGAACAGCACGGGGTTAGATACAGTGTAAATCTCCCTCTACACTGTCCCCATCAAACACTCCCTGGACAGGTACAGCACGCGGTTGGATACAGAGTAAATCTCCCTCTACACTGCCCCATCAAACACTCGCAGGACATGTACAGCACGGGGTTAGATACAGAGTAAAGCTCCCTCTACATGTCCCCATAAAACACTCCCAGGACAGGTACAGCAATGGGTTAGATACAGAGTAAATCTCCCTCTACACCGTCCCCATCAAACACTCCCATGAAAGATACAGCACGGGACTAGATACAGAGTAAAGCTCGCTCTACACTCTCCACATCAAACCCTCCCAGAACAGTTACAGCACGGGGTTAGATACAAAGTAAAGCTCCCACTACACTGTCCCAATCAAACACTCCCATGACAGGTACAGCACGGGTTAGGTACAGAGTAAAGCTCCCTCTACACTGTCCCCATCAAACACTCCCAGGAAATGAACAGCACGGGGTGAGATACAATGTAAAGCTCCCTCTACACTGTCTCCATCAAACCCTCCCAGGACAGGTACAGCACGGGGTTAGATACAGATTAAAGCTACCTCTACACTGTCCCCATCAAACACTCCCAAGACATGTTAGCACGGGGTTAGATACAGAGTAAAGCTCCCTCTACACTGTCCCCATCAAACACTCCCAGGACAGGTACAGCACGGTGTTAGGTACAGAGTAAATCTCCCTCTACACTGTCCCCATCATACACTCACTGGACAGGTACAGCATGGGGTTAGATACAGATTAAAGCTCCCTCTATACACTCCCCATCAAACACTCCCAGGACAGGTACAGCACGGTGTTAGATACAGAGTAAATTTCCCTCTACACTGTCACCATCAAACACTCCCAGGACAGGTAAGGCAGTGGGTTAGATACAAAGTAAAGCTCCGTCTACACTGACCCCATCAAACACTCCCAGGACAGGTACAGTACAGGATTAGATAGAGAGTAAAGCTCCCTCTACACTGTCCACATCAAACACTCCCAGGACATGAACAGCACGGGGTTAGATACAGTGTAAATCTCCCTCTAAACTGTCCCCATCAAACACTCCCTGGACAGGTACAGCACGCGGTTGGATACAGAGTAAATCTCCCTCTACACTGTCCCCATCAAACACTCCCAGGACAGGTACAGCACGGTGTTAGATACAGAGTAAATCTCCCTCTACACTGTCCCCATCATACACTCACTGGACAGGTTCAGCATGGGGTTAGATACAGATTAAAGCTCCCTCTATACACTCCCCATCAAACACTCCCAGGACAGGTACAGCACGGGGTTAGTTACAGAGTAAATTTCCCTCTACACTGTAACCATCAAACACTCCCAGGACAGGTACAGCAGTGGGATAGATACAGAGTAAAGCTCCCTCTACACTGTCCCCATCAAACACTCCCAGGACAGGTACAGTACAGGATTAGATAGAGAGTAAAGCTCCCTCTACACTGTCCCCATCAAACACTCCCAGGACATGAACAGCACGGGGTTAGATACAGTGTAAATCTCCCTCTACACTGTCCCCATCAAACACTCCCTGGACAGGTACAGCACGCGGTTGGATACAGAGTAAATCTCCCTCTACACTGCCCCATCAAACACTCGCAGGACATGTACAGCACGGGGTTAGATACAGAGTAAAGCTCCCTCTACATGTCCCCATAAAACACTCCCAGGACAGGTACAGCAATGGGTTAGATACAGATTAAAGCACCCTCTACACACTCCCCATCAAACACTCCCAAGATAGGTACAGCACGGGTTTAGATATACATTAAAGCTCCATCTACACACTCCCCATCAAACACGCCCAGGACAGGTACAGCACAGGGTTAAATACAGTGTAAAGCTCTCTCTACACCGTCCCCATCAAACACTCCCAGGAAAGTCACAGCACGGGATTAGATACAGAGTAAATCTCCATCTACACTGTCCCAATCAAACACTCCCAGGACAGGTACAGCAAGGGGTTAGGCACAGAGTAAAGCTCCCTCAACACTGTCCCCATCAAACACTCCCAGGAAAGGTACAGCATGGGGTTACTTACAGAGTAAATCTCCCTCTGCACTTTCCATATCAAACACTCCCAGGACAGGGACAGCACAGGGTTAGATACAGAGTAAAGCTCCCTCGACATTGCCCCATTAAACACTCCCTGGACAGGTACAGTACAGAATTAGATACACAGTTAATCTCCCTCTACACTGTCCCCAGCAAACACTCCCAGGACAGCTACAGCACGGGGTTAGATACAGATTAAATCTCCCTCTACACACTCCCCATCAAACACTTCCAGGACAGGTACAGCACGGGGTTAGATGCAGAGTAAAGCTCCCTCTACATTGTCCCCAGCAAACACTCACAGGACAGCTACAGCACGGGGTTAGATACAGAGTAAAGCTCCCTCTACACTGTCCCCATCAAACACTCCCAGGACAGGTACAGCACGGGGTTAGATACAGAGTAAATAACCCTCTACACCGTCTCCATCAAACACTCCCAGGAAAGGCACAGCACGGGATTAGATACAGAATAAAGCTCCCTCTACACTGTCCCCATCAAACACTCCCAGGACAGCTACAGCACATGGTTAGATACAGAGTAAATCTCCCCCTACACCGTCCCCATCAAACACTCCCAGGAAAGGCATAGCACGGGATTAGATACACAGTAAAGCTCCCTCTACACTAACCCATCAAACACTCGCAGGACAGGTACAGCACGGGATTAGGTACAGAGTAAAGCTCCCTCCACACTGTCCCCATTAAACACTCCCAGGACAGGAACAGCACGGGGTTAGACACATTGTAAAGCTCCCTCTACACTGTCCCCTTCAAACACTCCCAGGACAGGTAAAGCACCGTTTAGATACAGAGTAAATCTCCCTCTACACACTCCCCATCAAACACGCCCAGGACAAGTACAGCACGGGGTTAAATACAGTGTAAAGCTCTCTCTACACCGTCCCCATCAAACACTCCCAGGAAAGTCACAGCACGGGGTTACATACAGAGTAAATCTCCCTCTACACTGTCCCCATCAAACACTCCCAGGAAAGTCACAGCACAGGGTAACATACAGAGTAAAGCTCCCTTTACCCTGTCCCCATCATACACACCCAAAACAGGTACAGCACGGGGTTAGAAACAGATTAAAGCTCCCTCTACATACTCCCCATCAAACACTCCCAGGACAGGTACAGTACAGGATTAGATAGAGAGTAAAGCTCCCTCTACACTGTCCAAATCAAACACTCCCAGGACATGAACAGCACGGGGTTAGATACAGTGTAAATCTCCCTCTACACTGTCCCCATCAAACACTCCCTGGACAGGTACAGCACGCGGTTGGATACAGAGTAAATCTCCCTCTACACTGCCCCATCAAACACTCGCAGGACATGTACAGCACGGGGTTAGATACAGAGTAAAGCTCCCTCTACATGTCCCCATAAAACACTCCCAGGACAGGTACAGCAATGGGTTAGATACAGATTAAAGCACCGTCTACACACTCCCCATCAAACACTCCCAAGATAGGTACAGCACGGGTTTAGATATAGATTAAAGCTCCATCTACACACTCCCCATCAAACACGCCCAGGACAGGTACAGCACGGGGTTTAATACAGTGTAAAGCTCTCTCTAAACCGTCCCCATCAAACACTCCCAGGAAAGTCACAGCACGGGGTTACATACAGAGTAAATCTCCCTCTACACTGTCCATATCAAACACTCCCAGGACAGGTACAGCACAGGGTAACATACAGAGTAAAGCTCCCTCTACATTGCCCCATTAAACACTCCCTGGACAGGTACAGTACAGGATTAGATACACAGTGAATCTCCCTCTACACTGTCCCCATCAAACACTCCCAGGACAGCTACAGCACGGGGTTAGATACAGATTAAATCTCCCTCTACACACTCCCCATCAAACACTTCCAGGACAGGTACAGCACGGGGTTAGAAACAGAGTAAAGCTCCCTCTACATTGTCCCCATCAAACACTCCCAGGACAGGTACAGCACGGGGTTAGATACAGAGTAAATCTCCCTCTACACCGTCCCCATCAAACACTCCCAGGAAAGGTACAGCACGGGACTAGATACAGAGTAAAGCTCCCTCTACACTCTCCCCATCAAACCCTCCCAGAACACTTACAGCACGGGGTTAGATACAAAGTAAAGCTCCCACTACACTGTCCCCATCAAACACTCCCATGACAGGTACAGCACGGGGTTAGGTACAGAGTAAAGCTCCCTCTACACTGTCCCCATCAAGCACTCCCAGGACAGGTACAGCACGGGGTTAGATACAGTGTAAAGCTCCCTCTACACTGTCTCCATCAAACCCTCCCAGGACAGGTACAGCACGGGGTTAGATACAGATTAAAGCTCCCTCTACACTGTCCCCATCAAACACTCCCAAGACAGGTTAGCACGAGGTTAGATAAGAGTAAAGCTCCCTCTACACTGTCCCCATCAAACACTCCCAAGACAGGTACAGCACGGTGTTAGATACAGAGTAAATCTCCCTCTACACTGTCCCCATCATACACTCACTGGACAGGTACAGCATGGTGTTATTTACAGATTAAAGCTCCCTCTATACACTCCCCATCAAACACTCCCAGGACAGGTACAGCACAGGGTTAGATACAGAGTAAATTTCCCTCGACTCTGTCCCCATCAAACACTCCCAGGACAGGTACAGTACAGGATTAGATACAGAGTAAAGCTCCCTCTACACTGTCCCCATCAAACACTCACTGTGCAGGTACAGCACGGTGATAGAAACAGAGTAAAGCTGCCTCTACACTGTCCCCATCAAACACTCTTGGGACAGGTACAGCACGGGGATAGATACAGAGTAAAGCTCCCTGTACACTGTCCCCATCAAACACTCCAAGGACAGGTACAGCACGGGGTTAGATACAGAGTAAAGCTGCCTCTAAACTGTCCCCATCAAACACTCCCAGGACAGGTACAACACGGGGTTAGATAAAGAGGAAATCTCCCTCTACACCATCCCCATCAAACACTCCCAGGAAAGGCACAGCACGGGGTTAGATACAGAGTAAATCTCCCTCTACACTGTCCCCATCAATCACTCCCAGGACAGGTAAAGCACGGGGTTAGGTACAGTGTAAAACTCCCTCTACACTGTCCCCATCAAACACTCCCAGGACAGGTACAGCAAGGGGTTGGATACAGAGTAAATCTCTCTCTACACTGTCCCCTTCATACACTCCCTGGACAGGTACAGCATGGGGTTACATACAGAGTAAAGCTCCCTCTAGACCCTCCCCATCAAACACTCCAAGAACCGGTACAGCACGGGGTTAGATATAGAGTAAAGCTCCCTCTACACTGTCCCCATCAAACACTCCCAGGGCAGTTACAGCATGGGGTTGGATGCAGAGTAAAGCCCCCTGTACACTGTCCCCATCAAACACTCCCAGGACGGGTACAGCACGGGGTTAGATACAATTTACAGCTCCCTCTACACTGTCCCCATCAAACACTCCCAGGACATGTACAGCACGTGGTTAGATACAGAGTAAATCTCCCTCTACACTGTCCCCATCAAACACTCCCTGGACAGGTACAGCACGGGGTTAGATACAGAGTAAATCTACCTCTACACACTCCCCTTCAAACACACCCAGGAAAGGTAAAGCACGGGCTTAGATACAGAGTAAATCTCCGTCTACACCGTCCCCATCAAACACTCCCAGGAAAGGCACAGCACGGGATTCGATACAGAGAAAATCTCCCTCCACACTCTCCCCATCAAACACTCCCAGGACAGCTACAGCACATGGTTAGATACAGAGTAAATCTCCCCCTACACCGTCCCCATCAAACACTCCCAGGACAGGTACAGCACGGGGTTAGATACACAGTAAAGCTCCCTCTACACTTACCCATCAAACACTCGCAGCACAGGTACAGCACGGGATTAAGTACAGAGTAAAGCTCCCTCCACACTGTCCCCATTAAACACTCCCAGGACAGGAACAGCACGGGGTTAGATACATTGTAAAGCTCCCTCTACACTGTCCCCTTCAAACACTCCCAGGACAGGTACCGCACCGGTTAGATACAGAGTAAATCTCCCTCTACACTGACCCCTTCAAACACTTCCAGGACAGGTACAGCACAGGGTTAGATACAGATTCAAGCTCCGTCTACACTGTCCCCATCAAACACACCCAAGACAGGTACAGCACGGTGTTAGATACAGAGTAAAGCTCCCTCCACCCTGTCCCCATCATACACACACTGGACAGGTACAGCACGGGGTTAGAAACATATTAAAGCTCCCTCTACACACTCCCCATCAAACACTCCCAGGACAGGTACAGCACGGGGTTAGATACACTGTAAAGCTCCCTCTACACACTCCCCATCAAACACTCCCAGGACAGGTACAGCACGGGGTGAGCTACAGAGTAAAGCTCCCTCTACACTGTCCCCATCAAACACTCCCAGGACAGGTACAGCACGGGGTTAGATACAGAGTAAATAACCCTCTACACCTTTCCCATCAAACACTCCCAGGAAAGGCACAGCACGGGATTAGATACAGAGTAAATCTCCCACTAAACTCTCCCCATCAAACCCTCCCAGGACAGGTACAGCAAAGGCTTAGATACAGATTAAAGCTCCCTCTACACTGTCCCCATCAAACACTCCCAAGACAGGTACAGCATGGGGTTAGATACGGAGTAAAGCTCCCTCTACACTGTCTGCATCAAACACTCCCAGTATAGGTAGAGCACGGGGTTAGATACAGAGTAAAGCTCCCTCTACTCTGTCCCCATCAATCAGTCCCAGGACTGGTACAGCACGGGGTTAGGTACAGAGTAAAGCTCCCTCTACACTGTCCACATCAAACACTCCCAGGACATGAAGAGCACGGGGTTAGATACAGTGTAAAGCTCCCTCTACATCCTCCCCATCAAACACTCCCAGGACAGGAACAGCACGGGGTTAGATACAGAGTAAAGCCCCCTCTACATGTCCCCATCAAACACTCCCAGGACAGGTACAGCAATCGGTAAGATACAGATTCAAGCACCCTCTACACACTCCCCATCAAACACTCCCAAGACAGGTACAGCACGGGTTTAGATACAGATTAAAGCTCCATCTACACACTCCCCACAAACACTCCCATGACAAGTACAGCACGGGGTTAGGTACAGAGTAAAGCTCCCTCTACACTGTCCCCATCAAGCACTCGCAGGACAGGAAAAGCACGGGGTTAGATACAGTGTAAAGCTCCCTCTACACTGTCCCCATCAAACACTCCAAGGACAGGTACAGCACGGTGTTAGATACAGTGTAAAGCTCCCTCTACACTGTCCCCATCAAACACACCCATGACAGGTACAGCACGGGGTTAGGTACAGAGTAAAGCTCCCTCTGCACTGTCCCCATCAAGCACTCCCAGGACAGGAACAGCACGGGGTGAGATACAGTGTAAAGCTCCATCTACACTGTCCCCATCAAACACACCCAAGACAGGTACAGCACGGGGTTAGATACAGATTAAAGCTCCCTCTACACACTCCCCATCAAACACTCCCCGGACAGGTACAGCACGGGGTGAGATACAGAGTAAAGCTCCCTCTACACTGTCCCCATCAAACACTCCCAGGACAGGTACAGCACAGGGTAAGTTACAGAGTAAATAACCCTCTACACCGTCCCCATCAAACACTCCCAGGAAAGGCACAGCACGGGATAAGATACAGAGTAAATCTCCCACTAAACTCTCCCCATCAAAACCTCCCAGGACAGGTACAGCAAAGGCTTAGATACAGATTAAAGCTCCCTCTACACTGTCCCCATCAAACACTCCCAAGACAGGTACAGCATGGTGTGAAATACGGAGTAAAGCTCCCTCTACACTGTCTCCATCAAACACTCCCAGTACAGGTAGAGCACGGGGTTAGATACAGAGTAAAGCTCCCTCTACTCTGTCCCCATCAAACAGTCCCAGGACTGGTACAGCATGGGGTTAGGTACAGAGTAAAGTTCCCTCTACACTGTCCATATCAAACACTCGCAGGACATGTACAGCACGGGGTTAGATACAGAGTAAAGCTCCCTCTACATGTGCCCAGAAAACACTCCCAGGACAGGTACAGCAATGGGTTAGATACAGATTAAAGCAGCCTCTACACACTCCCCATCAAACACTCCCAAGATAGGTACAGCACGGGTTTAGATATAGATTAAAGCTCCATCTACACACTCCCCATCAAACACGCCCAGGACAGGTACAGCACGGGGTTAAATACAGTGTAAAGCTCCCTCGACACTGTCCCCATCAAACACTTCCAGGACAGGTACAGCACGGGCTTAGATACAGAGTAAATCTCTCTCTACACCGTCCCCATCAAACTCTCCCAGGAAAGTCACAGCACGGGATTAGATACAGAGTAAATCGCCATCTACACTGTCCCCATCAAACACTCCCAGGACAGGTACAGCAAGGGGTTAGGTACAGAGTAAATCTCCCTCAACACTGTCCCCATCAAACACTCCCAGGAAAGGTACAGCACGGGGTTACATACAGAGTAATTCTCCCTCTACACTGTCCATATCAAACACTCCCAGGACAGGTACAGTACAGGGTAAGATACAGAGTAAAGCTCCCTCTACACTGCCCCATTAAACATTCCCTGGACAGGTACGGTACAGGATTAGATACGCAGTTAATCTTCCACTACACTGTCCCCATCAAACACTCCCAGGACAGCTACAGCACGGGGTTAGATACAGAGTAAAGCTCCCTCTACAATGTCCCCATCAAACACTCCCAGGACAGGTACAGCACGGGGTTAGATACAGAGTAAATCTCCCTCTACACCGTCCCCATCAAACACTCCCATGAAAGATACAGCACGGGACTAGATACAGAGTAAAGCTCGCTCTACACTCTCCACATCAAACCCTCCCAGAACAGTTACAGCACGGGGTTAGATACAAAGTAAAGCTCCCACTACACTGTCCCAATCAAACACTCCCATGACAGGTACAGCACGGGTTAGGTACAGAGTAAAGCTCCCTCTACACTGTCCCCATCAAACACTCCCAGGAAATGAACAGCACGGGGTGAGATACAATGTAAAGCTCCCTCTACACTGTCTCCATCAAACCCTCCCAGGACAGGTACAGCACGGGGTTAGATACAGATTAAAGCTACCTCTACACTGTCCCCATCAAACACTCCCAAGACATGTTAGCACGGGGTTAGATACAGAGTAAAGCTCCCTCTACACTGTCCCCATCAAACACTCCCAGGACAGGTACAGCACGGTGTTAGGTACAGAGTAAATCTCCCTCTACACTGTCCCCATCATACACTCACTGGACAGGTACAGCATGGGGTTAGATACAGATTAAAGCTCCCTCTATACACTCCCCATCAAACACTCCCAGGACAGGTACAGCACGGTGTTAGATACAGAGTAAATTTCCCTCTACACTGTCACCATCAAACACTCCCAGGACAGGTAAGGCAGTGGGTTAGATACAAAGTAAAGCTCCGTCTACACTGACCCCATCAAACACTCCCAGGACAGGTACAGTACAGGATTAGATAGAGAGTAAAGCTCCCTCTACACTGTCCACATCAAACACTCCCAGGACATGAACAGCACGGGGTTAGATACAGTGTAAATCTCCCTCTAAACTGTCCCCATCAAACACTCCCTGGACAGGTACAGCACGCGGTTGGATACAGAGTAAATCTCCCTCTACACTGTCCCCATCAAACACTCCCAGGACAGGTACAGCACGGTGTTAGATACAGAGTAAATCTCCCTCTACACTGTCCCCATCATACACTCACTGGACAGGTTCAGCATGGGGTTAGATACAGATTAAAGCTCCCTCTATACACTCCCCATCAAACACTCCCAGGACAGGTACAGCACGGGGTTAGTTACAGAGTAAATTTCCCTCTACACTGTAACCATCAAACACTCCCAGGACAGGTACAGCAGTGGGATAGATACAGAGTAAAGCTCCCTCTACACTGTCCCCATCAAACACTCCCAGGACAGGTACAGTACAGGATTAGATAGAGAGTAAAGCTCCCTCTACACTGTCCCCATCAAACACTCCCAGGACATGAACAGCACGGGGTTAGATACAGTGTAAATCTCCCTCTACACTGTCCCCATCAAACACTCCCTGGACAGGTACAGCACGCGGTTGGATACAGAGTAAATCTCCCTCTACACTGCCCCATCAAACACTCGCAGGACATGTACAGCACGGGGTTAGATACAGAGTAAAGCTCCCTCTACATGTCCCCATAAAACACTCCCAGGACAGGTACAGCAATGGGTTAGATACAGATTAAAGCACCCTCTACACACTCCCCATCAAACACTCCCAAGATAGGTACAGCACGGGTTTAGATATACATTAAAGCTCCATCTACACACTCCCCATCAAACACGCCCAGGACAGGTACAGCACAGGGTTAAATACAGTGTAAAGCTCTCTCTACACCGTCCCCATCAAACACTCCCAGGAAAGTCACAGCACGGGATTAGATACAGAGTAAATCTCCATCTACACTGTCCCAATCAAACACTCCCAGGACAGGTACAGCAAGGGGTTAGGCACAGAGTAAAGCTCCCTCAACACTGTCCCCATCAAACACTCCCAGGAAAGGTACAGCATGGGGTTACATACAGAGTAAATCTCCCTCTGCACTTTCCATATCAAACACTCCCAGGACAGGGACAGCACAGGGTTAGATACAGAGTAAAGCTCCCTCGACATTGCGCCATTAAACACTCCCTGGACAGGTACAGTACAGAATTAGATACACAGTTAATCTCCCTCTACACTGTCCCCAGCAAACACTCCCAGGACAGCTACAGCACGGGGTTAGATACAGATTAAATCTCCCTCTACACACTCCCCATCAAACACTTCCAGGACAGGTACAGCACGGGGTTAGATGCAGAGTAAAGCTCCCTCTACATTGTCCCCAGCAAACACTCACAGGACAGCTACAGCACGGGGTTAGATACAGAGTAAAGCTCCCTCTACACTGTCCCCATCAAACACTCCCAGGACAGGTACAGCACGGGGTTAGATACAGAGTAAATAACCCTCTACACCGTCTCCATCAAACACTCCCAGGAAAGGCACAGCACGGGATTAGATACAGAATAAAGCTCCCTCTACACTGTCCCCATCAAACACTCCCAGGACAGCTACAGCACATGGTTAGATACAGAGTAAATCTCCCCCTACACCGTCCCCATCAAACACTCCCAGGAAAGGCATAGCACGGGATTAGATACACAGTAAAGCTCCCTCTACACTAACCCATCAAACACTCGCAGGACAGGTACAGCACGGGATTAGGTACAGAGTAAAGCTCCCTCCACACTGTCCCCATTAAACACTCCCAGGACAGGAACAGCACGGGGTTAGACACATTGTAAAGCTCCCTCTACACTGTCCCCTTCAAACACTCCCAGGACAGGTAAAGCACCGTTTAGATACAGAGTAAATCTCCCTCTACACACTCCCCATCAAACACGCCCAGGACAAGTACAGCACGGGGTTAAATACAGTGTAAAGCTCTCTCTACACCGTCCCCATCAAACACTCCCAGGAAAGTCACAGCACGGGGTTACATACAGAGTAAATCTCCCTCTACACTGTCCCCATCAAACACTCCCAGGAAAGTCACAGCACAGGGTAACATACAGAGTAAAGCTCCCTTTACCCTGTCCCCATCATACACACCCAAAACAGGTACAGCACGGGGTTAGAAACAGATTAAAGCTCCCTCTACATACTCCCCATCAAACACTCCCAGGACAGGTACAGTACAGGATTAGATAGAGAGTAAAGCTCCCTCTACACTGTCCAAATCAAACACTCCCAGGACATGAACAGCACGGGGTTAGATACAGTGTAAATCTCCCTCTACACTGTCCCCATCAAACACTCCCTGGACAGGTACAGCACGCGGTTGGATACAGAGTAAATCTCCCTCTACACTGCCCCATCAAACACTCGCAGGACATGTACAGCACGGGGTTAGATACAGAGTAAAGCTCCCTCTACATGTCCCCATAAAACACTCCCAGGACAGGTACAGCAATGGGTTAGATACAGATTAAAGCACCGTCTACACACTCCCCATCAAACACTCCCAAGATAGGTACAGCACGGGTTTAGATATAGATTAAAGCTCCATCTACACACTCCCCATCAAACACGCCCAGGACAGGTACAGCACGGGGTTTAATACAGTGTAAAGCTCTCTCTAAACCGTCCCCATCAAACACTCCCAGGAAAGTCACAGCACGGGGTTACATACAGAGTAAATCTCCCTCTACACTGTCCATATCAAACACTCCCAGGACAGGTACAGCACAGGGTAACATACAGAGTAAAGCTCCCTCTACATTGCCCCATTAAACACTCCCTGGACAGGTACAGTACAGGATTAGATACACAGTGAATCTCCCTCTACACTGTCCCCATCAAACACTCCCAGGACAGCTACAGCACGGGGTTAGATACAGATTAAATCTCCCTCTACACACTCCCCATCAAACACTTCCAGGACAGGTACAGCACGGGGTTAGAAACAGAGTAAAGCTCCCTCTACATTGTCCCCATCAAACACTCCCAGGACAGGTACAGCACGGGGTTAGATACAGAGTAAATCTCCCTCTACACCGTCCCCATCAAACACTCCCAGGAAAGGTACAGCACGGGACTAGATACAGAGTAAAGCTCCCTCTACACTCTCCCCATCAAACCCTCCCAGAACACTTACAGCACGGGGTTAGATACAAAGTAAAGCTCCCACTACACTGTCCCCATCAAACACTCCCATGACAGGTACAGCACGGGGTTAGGTACAGAGTAAAGCTCCCTCTACACTGTCCCCATCAAGCACTCCCAGGACAGGTACAGCACGGGGTTAGATACAGTGTAAAGCTCCCTCTACACTGTCTCCATCAAACCCTCCCAGGACAGGTACAGCACGGGGTTAGATACAGATTAAAGCTCCCTCTACACTGTCCCCATCAAACACTCCCAAGACAGGTTAGCACGAGGTTAGATAAGAGTAAAGCTCCCTCTACACTGTCCCCATCAAACACTCCCAAGACAGGTACAGCACGGTGTTAGATACAGAGTAAATCTCCCTCTACACTGTCCCCATCATACACTCACTGGACAGGTACAGCATGGTGTTATTTACAGATTAAAGCTCCCTCTATACACTCCCCATCAAACACTCCCAGGACAGGTACAGCACAGGGTTAGATACAGAGTAAATTTCCCTCGACTCTGTCCCCATCAAACACTCCCAGGACAGGTACAGTACAGGATTAGATACAGAGTAAAGCTCCCTCTACACTGTCCCCATCAAACACTCACTGTGCAGGTACAGCACGGTGATAGAAACAGAGTAAAGCTGCCTCTACACTGTCCCCATCAAACACTCTTGGGACAGGTACAGCACGGGGTTAGATACAGAGTAAAGCTCCCTGTACACTGTCCCCATCAAACACTCCAAGGACAGGTACAGCACGGGGTTAGATACAGAGTAAAGCTGCCTCTAAACTGTCCCCATCAAACACTCCCAGGACAGGTACAACACGGGGTTAGATAAAGAGGAAATCTCCCTCTACACCATCCCCATCAAACACTCCCAGGAAAGGCACAGCACGGGGTTAGATACAGAGTAAATCTCCCTCTACACTGTCCCCATCAATCACTCCCAGGACAGGTAAAGCACGGGGTTAGGTACAGTGTAAAACTCCCTCTACACTGTCCCCATCAAACACTCCCAGGACAGGTACAGCAAGGGGTTGGATACAGAGTAAATCTCTCTCTACACTGTCCCCTTCATACACTCCCTGGACAGGTACAGCATGGGGTTACATACAGAGTAAAGCTCCCTCTAGACCCTCCCCATCAAACACTCCAAGAACCGGGACAGCACGGGGTTAGATATAGAGTAAAGCTCCCTCTACACTGTCCCCATCAAACACTCCCAGGGCAGTTACAGCATGGGGTTGGATGCAGAGTAAAGCCCCCTGTACACTGTCCCCATCAAACACTCCCAGGACGGGTACAGCACGGGGTTAGATACAATTTACAGCTCCCTCTACACTGTCCCCATCAAACACTCCCAGGACATGTACAGCACGTGGTTAGATACAGAGTAAATCTCCCTCTACACTGTCCCCATCAAACACTCCCTGGACAGGTACAGCACGGGGTTAGATACAGAGTAAATCTACCTCTACACACTCCCCTTCAAACACACCCAGGAAAGGTAAAGCACGGGCTTAGATACAGAGTAAATCTCCGTCCATACCGTCCCCATCAAACACTCCCAGGAAAGGCACAGCACGGGATTCGATACAGAGAAAATCTCCCTCCACACTCTCCCCATCAAACACTTCCAGGGCAGTTACAGCATGGGGTTAGATACAGAGTAAAGCTCCCTCTACACTGTCCCCATCAAACACTCCCAGGACAGGTACAGCACGGGGTTAGATACAGAGTAAATCTCCCTCTACACTGTCCCCATCAAACACTCCCTGGACAGGGACAGCACGGGGTCAGATACAGAGTAAATCTCCCTCTACACACTCCTCATCAAACACTCCCAGGAAAGGAACAGCACGGGGTTAGATACAGAGTAAAGCTCCCTCTGCACACTCCCCATCAAACATTCGCAGGACTGGTACAGCACGGGCTTAGATACAGAGTAAATCTCCCTCTACACCGTCCCTATCAAACACTCCCGGGAAAGGCACAGCAGGGCATTCGATAGAGAGTAAATCTCCCTCTACACTCTCCCCATCAAACACTGCCAGGACAGGTACAGCACGGGGTTAGATACAGAGTAAATCTACCTTTACACTGTCCCCATCAAACACTGCCTGGACAGGTACAGCACGGGGTTAGATAGAGAGTAAAGCTCCCAATACACACTCCCCATCAAACACTCACAGGACAAGTACAGTACAGGATTAGATACAAAGTAAATCTCCCTCTACACTGTCCCCATCAAACACTCTTAGGACTGGTACAGCACGGGGTTAGATACAGAGTAAATCACCCTCTACACCGTCCCCATCAAACACTCCCAGGAAAGGCACAGCACGGGATTAGATAGAGATTAAATCTCCCTCTACAATCTCACCATCAAACCCTCCCAGGAGAGGTACAGCACAGGGTTAGATACAGATTAAAGCTCCGTCTACACTGTCCCCATCAAAGACTCCCAGGACAGGTACAGCACGGCGTTAGATACAGAGTAAAACTCCCTCTACACTGTTCACATCAAACACTCCCAGGACAGCTACAGCACGGGGTTAGATACAGAGTAAATCTCCCTCTACACTGTCCCCATCAAACACTCCCAGGTCAGGTACAGCACGGGGTTAGATACAGAGTAAAACTACCTCTACACCGTCCCCATCAAACACTCCCAGGGAAGGCACAGCACGGGATTAGTCACAGAGTAAAGCTCCTTCGACACACTCCCCATCAAACACTCCCAGTACAGGAACAGCCCGGGGTTAGATACAGAGTAAAGCTCCCTCTACACTGTCCCCATCAAACACTCCCAGGACAGGTACATCACGGGGTTAGATACAGAGTAAATCACCCTCTACACCGTTCCCATCAAACACTCCCAGGAAAGGCACAGCACGGGATTAGATAGAGATTAAATCTCCCTCTACAATCTCACCATCAAACCCTCCCAGGAGAGGTACAGCACAGGGTTAGATACAGATTAAATCTCCCTCTACACTGTCCCCATCAAACAGTCCCTGTGCAGGTACAGCACGGGGTTAGATACAGAGTAAAGCTCCCTCTACACTGTCCCCATCAAACACTCTTAGGACTGGTACAGCACGGGGTTAGATACAGAGTAAATCACCCTCTACACCGTCCCCATCAAACACTCCCAGGAAAGGCACAGCACGGGATTAGATAGAGATTAAATCTCCCTCTACAATCTCACCATCAAACCCTCCCAGGAGAGGTACAGCACAGGGTTAGATACAGATTAAAGCTCCCTCTACACTGTCCCAATCAAAGACTCCCAAGACAGGTACAGCACGGGGTTAGATACAGAACAAAGCTCACTCTACACTGACCCATCATACACTCACTGGACAGATACAGAACAGGGTTAGATACAGAGTAAAGCTCCCTCTACACGGACCCCATCAAACACTCCCAGGACAGATACAGCACGGGGTTAGAAAAAGATTAAAGCTCCCGCTACACTGGCCCCATCTAACACTCCCAGGAGAGGTACAGCACGGGGTTAGATACAGAGTAAAGCTCCCTCTACACTGTCCCCATCAAACACTCCCAGGACAGGTACAGCACGGTGTTAGATACAGAGTAAATCTCCCTCTACACTCTCCCCATCATACACTCACTGGACAGGTACAGCACGGGGTTAGATACAGATTAAAGCTCCCTCTACCCACTCCCCATCAAACACTCCCAGGACAGGTACAGCACGGGATTAGATACAGAGTAAAGCTCCCTCTACACCGTCCCTATCGAACACTCCCAGGAAAGGCACAGCACGGGATTAGATACAGAGTAAATTTCCCTCTACACGCTCCCCATCAAACACTCCCAGGAAAGGTACAGCATGGGGTTAGATACAGAGCAAAGCTCCCTCTACACTGTCCCCATCAAACACTCCCAGAACAGGTACAGCACAGGGTTAGGTACAGAGTAAATCTCCCTCTCCACCGTCCCCATCATACACTCCCACGAAAGGCACAGCACGGGATTAGATACAGGGTAAATCTCCCTCTACACCCTCCCCATCAAACACTCCCAGGACTGGTACAGCACGGGGTTAGATACAGAGTAAAGCTCCCTCTACACTGTCCCCATCAAACACTCCCAGGTCAGGTAAAGCACGGGATTAGATACAGAGTAAAGCTCCCTCTAAACTGTCCCCATCAAACACTCCCAGGACAGGTACAGCACGGGGTTGGATACAGAGTAAATCTCCCTCTACACAGTCCCCTTCATACACTCCCTGAACAGGTACAGCACGGGGTAAAATACAGAGTAAATCTCCCTCTACACCCTCCCCGTCCAACACTCCCAGGACTGGTACAGCACGGGGTTAGATACAGAGTAAAGCTCCCTCTACACTGTCCCCATCAAACACTACAAGGGCAGTTAAAGCATGGAGTTAGATACAGAGTCAAGCCCCCTGTAAACTGTCCCCATCAAACACTCCCAGGACAGGTACAGCACGGGGTAAGATACAAAGTAAAGCTCCGTCTACACTGTCCCAATCAAACACTCCCAGGATATGTACAGCACGGGGTTAGATACAGAGTAAATCTCCCTCTACACTGTCCCCATCAAACACTCCAAGGGCAGTTACAGCACGGGGTTAGATACAGAGTAAAGCTCCCTCTACACTGTCCCCATCAAACAGTCCCAGGACAAGTACAGCACGGGGTTAGATACAGAGTAAATCTCCCTCTACACTGCCCCCATCAAACACTCCCTGGACAGGTACAGCACAGTGTTAGATAGAGAGTAAATCTCCCTCTACACTGTCCCCATCATACACTCACTGGTCAGATACAGCACGGGGTTAGATACAGATTAAAGCTCCCTCTACACACTCCCCATCAAACACTCCCAGGACAGGCACAGCACGGGATTAGATACAGGGTAAATCTCCCTCTACACACTCCCCATCAAACGCTCCCAGAACAGTTACAGCACGGGGTCAGATGCAAAGTAAAGCTCCCACTACACTGTCCCCATCAAACACTCCAAGGGCAGTTAAAGCATGGAGTTAGATACAGAGTAAAGCCCCCTGTACACTGTCCCCATCAAACACTCCCAGGACAGGTACAGCACAGTGTTAAATAGAGAGTAAATCTCCCTCTACACTGTCCCCATCATACACTCACTGGTCAGATACAGCACGGGGTTAGATACAGAGTAAAGGTCCCTCTACACTGTCCCCATCACACACTCCCAGGACATGTACAGCACGGGGTTAGATACAGAGTAAATCTCCCTCTACACTGTCCCCATCAAACACTCCCTGGACAGGTACAGCACAGTGTTAAATAGAGAGTAAATCTCCCTCTACACTGTCCCCATCATACACTCACTGGTCAGATACAGCACGGGGTTAGATACAGGGTAAAGGTCCCTCTACACTGTCCCCATCACACACTCCCAGGAGATGTACAGCACGGGGTTAGATACAGAGTAAATCTCCCTCTACACTGTCCCCATCAAACACTCCCTGGACAGGTACAGCACAGTGTTAAATAGAGAGTAAATCTCCCTCTACACTGTCCCCATCAAACACTCCCAGGACAGGTACAGCACGGGGTAATATACAGAGTAAATCACCCTCTACACCGTCCCAATCAAATGCTCCCAGGAAAGGCACAGCACGGGGTTAGATACAGACTAAGTCTCCCTCTACACTGTCCCCGTCAAACACTCCCAGGAGAGGTACAGCACGAGGTTTGATACAGAGTAAAGCTCCCTCGACACCGTCCCGATCAAATACTCCCAGGAAAGGCACAGCACTGGTTTAGATACAGAGTAAATCTCCCTCTATACACTCCCCATCAAACACTTGCAGGACAGGTACAGCACGGGGTTAGATACAGAGTAAAGCTCCCTCTACACTGTCCCCATCAAACACTCCCAGGACAAGTACAGCACGGGGTTAGATACAGAGTAAATCTTCCTCTACACCGTCACCATCAAACACTCCCAGGAAAGGCACAGCACGGGATTAGATAGAGAGTAAATCTCCCTCTACACTCTCCCTATCAAACCCTCCCAGAACAGTTACAGCACGGGGTTAGATGCGAAGTAAAGCTCCCACTACACTGTCCCCATTAAACACTCCCTGGACAGGTAAAGCACGGGGTTAGGTACAGAGTAAATCTCCCTCTACATTGTCCCCATCAAATAGTCCCAGGACAGGAACAGCACGGTTTTAGATACAGTGTAAAGCTCCCTCAACACTGTCCCCATCAAACACTCCCAGGGCAGTTACAGCATGGGGTTGGATACACAGTAAAGCTCCGTCTACACACACCCCATCAAACACTCCCAGGAGAGGAACAGCACGGGGTTAGATACAGAGTAAATCTTCCTCTACACTGTCCCCATCAAACACTCCCTGGACAGGTACAGCACGGGGTTAGATACAGAGTAAAGCTCCCTCTACACCCTCCCCATCAAACACTCCAAGGACTGGTACAGCACGGGGTTTGATACAGAGTAAAGCTCCCTCTACACTGTCCCCATCAAACACTCCCTGGGCAGTTACAGCATGGGGTTAGATACAGAGTAAAGCCCCCTGTACACTGTAACTATCAAACACTCCCAGGACTTGTACAGCACGGTGTTAGATACAGAGTAAATCTCCCTCTACACTGTCCCAGTCAAACAGTCCCTGGACAGGTACAGCACGGGGTTAGATACACAGTAAAGCTCCCTCTACACACTCCCCATCAAACACTCCCAGGAGAGGAACAGCACGGGGTTAGATACAGAGTAAATCTCCCTCTACACTGTCCCCATCAAATACTCCCAGGACAGGTACAGCATGGGGTTAGATACAGAGTAAATCACCCTCTACACCGTCCCCATCATACAATCCCAGGAAAGGCACAGCACGGTATTAGATACAGAGTAAATCTCCATCTACACTGTCCCCATCAAACGCTCCCAGGACAGGAACCGCACGGGGTTAGATACAGAGGAAAGCTGCCTCTACACACTCCCCATCAAACACTCACAGGACAGGAACAGCTCGGGGTTAGATACAGAGTAAAGCTCCCTCTACACTGTCCCCATCAAACATTCCCAGGCAAGGCACAGCACGGGATTAGATACAGAGTAAATCTCCCTCTACACTATCCCCATCAAACACTCCCAGGACAGGTACAGCACGGGTTTAGCTACAGAGTAAAACTCCCTCTACACTGTACCCATCAAACACTCACTGGACAGGTACAACACGGTGTTAGATACAGAGTAAATCTCCCTCTGCACTGTCCCGATCATACACTCCCTGGACAGTTACAGCACAGGGTTAGATACATAGTAAAGCTCCCTCTACACAGACCCCATCAAACACTCCCAGGACAGGCACAGCACGGGGTTAGATACAGAGTAAGTCTCCCTCTACACTGTCCCCGTCAAACACTCCCAGGAGAGGTACAGCACGAGGTTTGATACAGAGTAAAGCTCCCTCTACAATGTCCCCATCAAACACTCCCAGGACAGGTACAGCAATGAGTTAGATACAGATTAAATCTCCCTCTACACTCTCCCAATCAAACACTCCCAAGACAGGTACAGCACGGGGTTAGATACAGAGTAAATCTCCCTCTACACTGTCTCCATCAAACACTCACTGGACAGGTACAACACGGTGTTAGATACAGAGTAAATCTCCCTATACACTGTCCCGATCATACACTCATTGGACAGATACAGCACGGGGTTAGATACAGATTAAAGCTCCCTCCACACACTCCCCAACAAAAACTCGCAGGACAGGTACAGCACGGTGTTAGATACAGAGTAAAGCTCCCTCTACACTGTCCCCATCAAACACTCCAAGGACAGGTACAGCACGGAGCTAGATACAGAGTAAATCTTCCTCTACACCGTCCCCATCAAACGCTCCCAGGAAAGGCACAGCACTGGTTTAGATACAGAGTAAATCTCCCTCTACACACTCCCCATCAAACACTTGCAGGACAGGTACAGCACGGGGTTAGATACAGAGTAAAGCTCCCTCTACACTGTCCCCATCAAACACTCCCCGGATAAGTACAGCACGGGGTTAGATACAGAGTAAATCTCCCTCTACACCGTCACCATCAAACACTCCCAGGAAAGGCACAGCACGGGATTAGATAGAGAGTAAATCTCCCTCTACACTCTCCCCATCAAACCCTCCCAGAACAGTTACAGCACGGGGTTAGATGCGAAGTAAAGCTCCCACTACACTGTCCCTATTAAACACTCCCTGGACAGGTAAAGCACGGGGTTAGGTACAGAGTAAATCTCCCTCTACATTGTCCCCATCAAATAGTCCCAGGACAGGAACAGCACGGTGTTAGATACAGTGTAAAGCTCCCTCAACACTGTCCCCATCAAACACTCCCAGGGCAGTTACAGCATGGGGTTGGATACACAGTAAAGCTCCCTCTACACTGTCCCCATCAAACACTCCCAGGAGAGGAACAGCACGGGGTTAGATACAGAGTAAATCTTCCTCTACACTGTCCCCATCAAACACTCCCTGGAGAGGTACAGCACGGGGTTAGATACAGAGTAAAGCTCCCTCTACACCCTCCCCATCAAACACTCCAAGGACTGGTACAGCACGGGGTTTGATACAGAGTCAAGCTCCCTCTACACTGTCCCCATCAAACACTCCCTGGGCAGTTACAGCATGGGGTTAGATACAGAGTAAAGCCCCCTGTACACTGTAACTATCAAACACTCCCAGGACTTGTACAGCACGGTGTTAGATACAGAGTAAATCTCCCTCTACACTGTCCCAGTCAAACACTCCATGGACAGGTACAGCACGGGGTTAGATACACAGTAAAGCTCCCTCTACACACTCCCCATCAAACACTCCCAGGAGAGGAACAGCACGGTATTAGATAAAGAGTAAAGCTCCCTCTACACTGTCCCCATCATACAATCCCAGGAAAGGCACAGCACGGTATTAGATACAGAGTAAATCTCCATCTACACTGTCCCCATCAAACGACCCAGGACAGGTACAGCACGTGGTTAGATACAGAGGAAAGCTCCCTCTACACAGTCCCCATCAAACACTCACAGGACAAGAACAGCTCGGGGTTAGATACAGAGTAAAGCTCCCTCTACACTGTCCCCATCAAACATTCCCAGGCAAGGCACAGCATGGGATTAGATACAGAGTAAATCTCCCTCTACACTATCCCCATCAAACACTCCCAGGACAGGTACAGCACGGGTTTAGCTACAGAGTAAAACTCCCTCTACACTGTCCCCATCATACACTCACTGGACAGGTACAACACGGGGTTAGATACAGTTTGAAGCTCCCTCTACACACTCCCCATCAAACACTCCCAGGACAGGTACAGTATAGGATAAGATACAGCGTTAAGCTCCCTCTGCACTGTCCCCATCAAGCACTCCTAGGACAGCTGCAGGACAGGGTTAGATACAGAGTAAAGCTCCCTCTACACTGTCCCCATCAAAAACTCCCAGGACAGGTACAGCACCGGGTTTGATACAGAGTAAAGCTCCCTCTACACTGTCCCCATCAAACACTCCCAGGACAGGAACAGCACGGGGTTAGATACAGTGTAAAGCTGCCTCTACACTGTCCCCATTAAACACTCCCAGGAGAGTTACAGCACGGGGTTAGATACAGAGTCAATCTCCCTCTTCACTGTCCCCATCAAACACTCCCAGGACAGGTACAGCAGAGGGTTAGATACAGTGTAAATCTCCCTCTACACTGTCCCCATCAAACACTCTTAGGACAGGTACAGCACGGGGTTAGATACAGAGTAAAGCTCCCTCTACACTGTCCCCATCAAACACTCCCAAGACAGGTACCGCACGGGGTTAGATACAGAGTAAAGCTCCCTCTACACTGTTCCCATCAAACACTCACTGGACAGGTACAGCACGGGGTTAGATACAGTGTAAAGCTCCCTCTACACTGTCACCATCAAACACTCCCAGGACAGGTACAGCACGGGGTTAGATACAGAGTAAATCTCCGTCTGCTCTGTCTCCATCGTACACTTACTGGACAGATACAGCACGGGATTAGATACAGAGTAAAGCTCCCTCTACACTGTCCCCATCAAACACTCCCAGGAAAGGCACAGCACAGGATTAGATACAGAGTAAATCTCCCTCTACACTCTCTCCATCAAACCCTCCCAGAACACTTACAGCACGGGGTTAGATGCAAAGTAAAGCTCCCACTACACCGTCCCCATTAAACACTCCCAGGACAGGTACAGCACGGGGTTAGATACAGAGTAAAGCTCCCTCTACACTGTCCCCATCAAACACTCCCAGGAAAGGCACTGCATGGGATTAGATACAGAGTAAATCTCCCTCTGCACTGTCCCAATCAAACACTCCCTGGACAGGTACAGAACGGGGTTAGATAAACAGTAAAGCTCCCTCTACACACTCCCCATCAAACACTCCCAGGACAGGAACAGCACGGGATTAGATACAGAGTAAAGCTCCCGCTACACTGTCCCCTTCAAACACTCCCAGGACAGGTACAACTCGTGGTTAGATACAGAGTAAATCTCCCTCTACACTGTCCCCATCAAACACTCCCCGGACAGGTACAGAATGGGGTTAGATACAGAATAAAGCTCCCTCTACACACTCCCCATCAAACACTCCCAGGAGAGGTACAGCACGGGGTTAGATACAGAGTCAAGCTCCTTCTGGACTGTCCCCATCAAACGCTCCCAGGACAGGTACAGCACGGGGTTAGATACAGAGTAAAGCTTCCTCAACACAGTCCCCATCAAACACTTCCAGGACAGGTACAGCACGGGGTTAGATACAGTGTAAAGCTCCCTCAAAACTGACCCATCAAACCCTCCCAGGACAGGAACAGTACAGGATTAGATACAGAGTTAAAATCCCTATACACTGTCCCCATCAAACACTCCCTGGACAGGTACAGCACGGGGTTAGATACAGAGTCAATCTCCCCCTACACTGTCCCCATCAAACACTCCCAGGACAGGTACAGCAGAGGGTTAGATACAGTGTAAAGCTCCCTCTACACTGTCCCCATCAAACACTCTTAGGACAGGTACAGCACGGGGTTAGATACAGAGTAAAGCTCCCTCTACATTGTCCCCATCAAACACTCCCAAGACAGGTACCGCACGGGGTTAGATACAGAGTAAAGCTCCCTCTACACTGTTCCCATCAAACACTCACTGGACAGGTACAGCACGGGGTTAGATACAGTGTAAAGCTCCCTCTACACTGTCCCCATCAAACACTCCCAGGAAAGGCACAGCACTGGATTAGATACAGAGTAAATCTCCCTCTACACTCTCTCCATCAAACCCTCCCAGAACACTTACAGCACGGGGTTAGATGCAAAGTAAAGCTCCCACTACACCGTCCCCATTAAACACTCCCAGGACAGGTACAGCACGGGGTTAGATACAGAGTAAAGCTCCCTCTACACTGTCCCCATCAAACACTCCCAGGAAAGGCACTGCATGGGATTAGATACAGAGTAAATCTCCCTCTACACTGTCCCAATCAAACACTCCCTGGACAGGTACAGCACGGGGTTAGATAAACAGTAAAGCTCCCTCTACACACTCCCCATCAAACACTCCCAGGACAGGAACAGCACGGGATTAGATACAGAGTAAAGCTCCCGCTACACTGTCCCCTTCAAACACTCCCAGGACAGGTACAACTCGTGGTTAGATACAGAGTAAATCTCCCTCTACACTGTCCCCATCAAACACTCCCCGGACAGGTACAGAATGGGGTTAGATACAGAATAAAGCTCCCTCTACACACTCCCCATCAAACACTCCCAGGAGAGGTACAGCACGGGGTTAGATACAGAGTAAAGCTCCTTCTGGACTGTCCCCATCAAACGCTCCCAGGACAGGTACAGCACGGGGTTAGATACAGAGTAAAGCTTCCTCAACACAGTCCCCATCAAACACTTCCAGGACAGGTACAGCACGGGGTTAGATACAGTGTAAAGCTCCCTCAAAACTGACCCATCAAACCCTCCCAGGACAGGAACAGTACAGGATTAGATACAGAGTTAAAATCCCTATACACTGTCCCCATCAAACACTCCCTGGACAGGTACAGCACGGGGTTAGATACAGAGTCAATCTCCCCCTACACTGTCCCCATCAAACACTCCCAGGACAGGTACAGCAGAGGGTTAGATACAGTGTAAAGCTCCCTCTACACTGTCCCCATCAAACACTCTTAGGACAGGTACAGCACGGGGTTAGATAAAGAGTAAAGCTCCCTCTACATTGTCCCCATCAAACACTGCCAAGACAGGTACCGCACGGGGTTAGATACAGAGTAAAGCTCCCTCTACACTGTTCCCATCAAACACTCACTGGACAGGTACAGCACGGGGTTAGATACAGTGTAAAGCTCCCTCTACACTGTCCCCATCAAACACTCCCAGGACAGGTACAGCACGGGCTTAGATACAAAGTAAAGCTCCCTCTACACTGTCCCCATCAAACACTCCCTGTGCAGGTACAACACGGGTTTAGATACAGAGTAAAGCTCCCTCTACACTGTCCCCATCAAACACTCTTAGGACAGGTACAGCACGGGGTTAGATACAGAGTAAAGCTCCCGCTACACTGTCCCCATCAAACACTCCCAAGACAGGTACCGCACGGGGTTAGATACAGAGTAAAGCTCCCTCTACACTGTCCCCATCAAACACTCCCAGGTAAGGTACAGCACGGGGTTAGATACAGAGTAAATCACCCTCTACACATTCCCCATCAAACACTCCCAGGACAGGTACAGCACGGGGTTAGATACAGAGTGAATCACCCTCTACACCGTCCCCATCAAACATTCCCAGGAAAGGCACAGCACGGTGTTAGATACAGAGTAAATCTCCGTCTGCTCTGTCTCCATCGTACACTTACTGAACAGATACAGCACGGGATTAGATACAGAGTAAAGCTCCCTCTACACTGTCCCCATCAAACACTCCCAGGAAAGGCACAGCACTGGATTAGATACAGAGTAAATCTCCCTCTACACTCTCTCCATCAAACCCTCCCAGAACACTTACAGCACGGGGTTAGATGCAAAGTAAAGCTCCCACTACACCGTCCCCATTAAACACTCCCAGGACAGGTACAGCACGGGGTTAGATACAGAGTAAAGCTCCCTCTACACTGTCCCCATCAAACACTCCCAGGAAAGGCACTGCATGGGATTAGATACAGAGTAAATCTCCCTCTACACTGTCCCAATCAAACACTCCCTGGACAGGTACAGCACGGGGTTAGATAAACAGTAAAGCTCCCTCTACACACTCCCCATCAAACACTCCCAGGACAGGAACAGCACGGGATTAGATACAGAGTAAAGCTCCCGCTACACTGTCCCCTTCAAACACTCCCAGGACAGGTACAACTCGTGGTTAGATACAGAGTAAATCTCCCTCTACACTGTCCCCATCAAACACTCCCCGGACAGGTACAGAATGGGGTTAGATACAGAATAAATCTCCCTCTACACACTCCCCATCAAACACTCCCAGGAGAGGTACAGCACGGGGTTAGATACAGAGTAAAGCTCCTTCTGGACTGTCCCCATCAAACGCTCCCAGGACAGGTACAGCACGGGGTTAGATACAGAGTAAAGCTTCCTCAACACAGTCCCCATCAAACACTTCCAGGACAGGTACAGCACGGGGTTAGATACAGTGTAAAGCTCCCTCAAAACTGACCCATCAAACCCTCCCAGGACAGGAACAGTACAGGATTAGATACAGAGTTAAAATCCCTATACACTGTCCCCATCAAACACTCCCTGGACAGGTACAGCACGGGGTTAGATACAGAGTCAATCTCCCCCTACACTGTCCCCATCAAACACTCCCAGGACAGGTACAGCAGAGGGTTAGATACAGTGTAAAGCTCCCTCTACACTGTCCCCATCAAACACTCTTAGGACAGGTACAGCACGGGGTTAGATAAAGAGTAAAGGTCCCTCTACATTGTCCCCATCAAACACTCCCAAGACAGGTACCGCACGGGGTTAGATACAGAGTAAAGCTCCCTCTACACAATTCCCATCAAACACTCACTGGACAGGTACAGCACGGGGTTAGATACAGTGTAAAGCTCCCTCTACACTGTCCCCATCAAACACTCCCAGGACAGGTACAGCACGGGGTTAGATACAAAGTAAAGCTCCCTCTACACTGTCCCCATCAAACACTCCCTGTGCAGGTACAACACGGGTTTAGATACAGCGTAAAGCTCCCTCTACACTGTCCCCATCAAACACTCTTAGGACAGGTACAGCACGGGGTTAGATACAGAGTAAAGCTCCCTCTACACTGTCCCCATCAAACACTCCCAAGACAGGTACCGCACGGGGTTAGATACAGAGTAAAGCTCCCTCTACACTGTCCCCATCAAACACTCCCAGGTAAGGTACAGCACGGGGTTAGATACAGAGTAAATCACCCTCTACACATTCCCCATCAAACACTCCCAGGACAGGTACAGCACGGGGTTAGATACAGAGTGAATCACCCTCTACACCGTCCCCATCAAACATTCCCAGGAAAGGCACAGCACGGTGTTAGATACAGAGTAAATCTCCGTCTGCTCTGTCTCCATCGTACACTTACTGGACAGATACAGCACGGGATTAGATACAGAGTAAAGCTCCCTCTACACTGTCCCCATCAAACACTCCCAGGAAAGGCACAGCACTGGATTAGATACAGAGTAAATCTCCCTCTACACTCTCTCCATCAAACCCTCCCAGAACACTTACAGCACGGGGTTAGATGCAAAGTAAAGCTCCCACTACACCGTCCCCATTAAACACTCCCAGGACAGGTACAGCACGGGGTTAGATACAGAGTAAAGCTCCCTCTACACTGTCCCCATCAAACACTCCCAGGAAAGGCACTGCATGGGATTAGATACAGAGTAAATCTCCCTCTACACTGTCCCAATCAAACACACAATGGACAGGTACAGCACGAGGTTAGATAAACAGTAAAGCTCCCTCTACACACGCCCCATCAAACACTCCTGGGAAAGGAACAGCACGGGATTAGATTCAGAGTAAAGCTCCCGCTACACTGTCCCCTTCAAACACTCCCAGGACAGGTACAACTCGTGGTTAGATACAGAGTAAATCTCCCTCTACACTGTCCCCATCAAACACTCCCCAGACAGGTACAGAATGGGGTTAGATACAGAATAAAGCTCCCTCTACACACTCCCCATCAAACACTCCCAGGACAGGTACAGCACGGGGTTAGATACAGAGTCAAGCTCCTTCTGGACTGTCCCCATCAAATGCTCCCAGGACAGGTACAGCACGGGGTTAGATACAGAGTAAATCACCCTCTACACCGTCCCCATCAAACATTCCCAGAACAGGTACAGCACAGGGTTAGATACAGAGTAAATCTCCCTCTACACTCTCCCAAGCAAACCCTCCCAGGACAGCTACAGCACAGGGTTAGATACAGATTAAAGCTCCATCTACACTGTCCCCATCATACACTCCCAAGACAAATACAGCACGGGGTTAGATACAGTGTAAAGCTCCCTCTAAACTGTCCCCATCAAACACTCCCAGGACAGTTACAAAACGGGGTTAGATACAGAGTAGATCTCCCTCGAAACTGTCCCCATCAAACACTCCCAGGAAAGGCACATCACGGGGTTAGATACAGAGTAAGTCTCCCTCTACACTGTCCCCGTCAAACACTCCCTGTGCAGGTACAGCACAGGGTTAGATACAGAGAAAAGCTCCCTCTATACTGTCCCCATCAAACACTCCCAGGACAGGTACAGCAAAGGGTTAGATACAGATTAAAGCTCCCTCTAAACTGTCCCCATCAAACACTCCCAAGACAGGTACAGCACGGGATTAGGTACAGATTAAAGCTCCTTCAACACACTCCCCATCAAACACTCCCAGGACTGGTACAGCACGGGGTTATATACAGAGTAAAGCTCCCTCTACACTGTCCCCATCAAACACTCCCAGGACTGGTACAGCACGGGGTTATATACAGAGTAAAGCTCCCTCTTCACTGTCCCCATCAAACACTCCCAGGGCAGTTACAGCATGGGGTTGGATACAGAGTAAATCCCCCTGTACACTGTCCCCATCAAACACTCCCAGGACATGTTCAGTACGGGGTTAGATACACAGTAAATCTTCCTCTACACTGTCCCAGTCAAACACTCCCTGGACAGGTACAGCACGGGGTTAGATACACTGTAAAGCTCCCTCTACACACTCCCCATCAAACACTCCCAGGACAGGTACAGCACGGGGTTAGATACAGATTAAAGCTTCCTCCACACTGTCCCCATCAAACACTTCCAGGACAGGTACAGCACGGGATTAGATACAAAGTAAAGCTCCCACTACACTGTCCCCATCAAACACTCCCAGGACAGGTACTGCAAGGGGTTAGGTACAGAGTAAATCTCCCTCAACACTGTCCCCATCAAACACTCCCAGGACAGGTACAGCACGGGGTTAGATACAGAGTAAATCTCCCTCTACACTGTCCCCATCAAACACTCCCAGGACAGGTACAGCACAGGGTTAAATACAGAGTAAAGCTCCCTCTACACTGACCATTCAAACACTCCCAGGACAGGTACAGTATAGGATTAGATACAGAGTTAAGCTCCCTCTACACTGTCCCCATCAAACACTCCCAGGACAGCCACAGCACGGGGTTAGATACAGAGCAAAGCTCCCTCTACACTGACCATTCAAACACTCCCAGGACAGGTACAGCACAGGGTTAGATACAGAGTAAAGCTCCCTCTACACTGTCCCCATCAAACATTCCCAGGACAGGTACAGAACGGGGTTAGATACAGAGTAAAGCTCCCTCTACACTGTCCCCATCAAACACTCCCAGGACAGAAACAGCACGGGGATAGATACAGTGTACAGCGCCCTCTGCACTGTCCCCATCAAACACTCCCAGGACATGCACAGCACGGGGTTAGATACAGAGTAAATCTCCCTCTACACTGTCCCCATCAAACACTCCGTGGACAGGTACAGCACGGGGTTAGATACACAGTAAAGCTGCCTCTACACACTCCCCAACAAACACTCCCAGGACAGGAACAGCACGGGGTTAGATACAGAGTAAAGCTCCCTCTAAACTGACCCATCAAACCCTCCCAGGACAGGAACAGTACAGGATTAGATATAGAGTTAAAATCCCTATACACTGTCCCCATCAAACACTCCCTGGACAGTTACAGCACGGGGTAAGATACATAGTAAAGCTCCCTCTACACACACCCCATCAAACCCTCCCAGGACAGGCACAGCACGGGGTTAGATACAGAGTAAGTCTCCCTCTACACTGTCCCCGTCAAACACTCCCAGGAGAGGTACAGCAATGAGTTAGATACAGATGAAATCTCCCTCTACACTCTCCCCATCAAACACTCCCAAGACAGGTACAGCACGGGGTTAGATACAGAGTAAAGCTCCCTCTACACTGTCCCCATCAAACACTCACTGGACAGGTACAACACGGTGTTAGATACAGAGTAAATCTCCCTATACACTGTCCCGATCATACACTCATTGGACAGATACAGCACGGGGTTAGATACAGATTAAAGCTCCCTCCACACACTCCCCAACAAACACTCGCAGGACAGGTACAGCACGGGGTTAGATACAGAGTAAAGCTCCCTCTACACTGTCCCCATCAAACACTCCCAGGACAGGTAAAGCACGGAGTTAGATACAGAGTAAATCTTCCTCTACACCGTCCCCATCAAACGCTCCCAGGAAAGGCACAGCACGGGATTAGATACAGAGTAAATCTCCATCTACACTGTCCCCATCAAACACTTGCAGGACAGGTACAGCACGGTGTTAGATACAGAGTAAATCTCCCTCTACACACTCCCCATCAAACACTTGCAGGACAGGTACAGCACGGGGTTAGATACAGAGTAAAGCTCCCTCTACACTGTCCCCATCAAACACTCCCAGGACAAGTACAGCACGGGGTTAGATACAGAGTAAATCTTCCTCTACACCGTCCCCATCAAACACTCCCAGGAAAGGCACAGCACGGGATTAGATACAGAGTAAATCTCCCTCTACACTCTCCCCATCAAACCCTCCTAGAACAGTTACAGCACGTGGTTAGATGCAAAGTAAAGCTCCCACTACACTGTCCTCATTAAACACTCCCTGGACAGGGAAAGCATGGGGTTAGGTACAGAGTAAATCTGCCTCTGCATTGTCCCCATCAAATACTCCCAAGACTAGTACAGCACGGGGTTAGATACAGTGTAAAGCTCCCTCAACACTGTCCCCATCAAACACTCCCAGGACAGGTACAGCACGGGGTTAGATACAGAGTAAATCTCCCTCTACACTGTCCCCTTCATACACTCCCTGGACAGGTACAGCACGGGGTTAGATACAGAGTAAAGCTCCCTCTACACCCTCCCCATCAAACACTCCCAGGACTGGTACAGCACGGGGTAAGATACAGAGTAAATCTCCCTCTACACTGTCCCAGTCAAACACTCCCTGGACAGGAACAGCACGGGGTTAGATACACAGTAAAGCTCCCTCTACACACTCCCCATCAAACACTCCCAGGACAAGTGCAGCACGGGGTTACATACAGAGTAAATCACCCTCTACACCGTCCCCATCAAATACTCCCAAGACAGGTACAGCACGGGGTTATATACAGAGAAAATCTACCTCTACACTCTCCCAATCAAACCCTCCCAGGACAGCTACAGCACAGGGTTAGATACAGATTAAAGCTCCATCTGCACTGTCCCCATCATACACTCCAAAGACAAATACAGCACGGGGTTAGATACAGTGTAAAGCTCCCTCTAAACTGTCCCCATCAAACACTCCCAGGACAGGCACAGCACGGGGTTAGATACAGAGTAAGTCTCCCTCGACACTGTCCCCGTCAAACGCTCCCTGTGCAGGTACAGCACAGGGTTAGATACAGAGTAAAGCTCCCTAATAGTGCCCCATCAAACACTCCCAGGACAGGTACAGCAATGGGTTAGATACAGATTAAAGCTCCCTCTAAACTGTCCCCATCAAACACTCCCAAGACAGGTACAGCACGGGGTTAGATACAGATTAAAGCTCCTTCAACACACTTCCCATCAAACACTCCCAGGACTGGTACAGCACGGGGTTGTATACAGAGTAAAGCTCCCTCTACACTGTACCCATCAAACACTCCCAGGGCAGTTACAGCATGGGGTTGGATACAGAGTAAATCCCCTTGTACACTGTCCCCATCAAACACTGCCAGGACATGTAGAGTACGGGGTTAGATACACAGTAAATCTCCCTGTACACTGTCCCAGTCAAACACTCCCAGGACAGCCACAGCACGGGATTAGATACAGAGCAAAGCTCCCTCTACACTGACCATTCAAACAATCCCAGGACAGGTACAGCACAGGGTTAGATACAGAGTAAAGCTCCCTCTACACTGTCCCCATTAAACAGTCCCAGGACAGGTACAGCACGGGGTTAGATACACAGTAAAGCTGCCTCTACACACTCCTCAACAAACACTCCCAGGACAGGAACAGCACGGGGTTAGATATAGAGTAAAGCTCCCTCTAAACTGTCCCCATCAAAAACTCCCAGGACAGGTACAACACAGGGTTAGATACAGAGTAAATCTCCCTCTACACTGTCCCCATCAAACACTCCCAGGACAGGCACAGCACGGGGTTAGATACAGAGTAAAGCTCCCTCTACACTGTCCCCGTCAAACACTCCCTGTGCAGGTACAGCAATGGTTAGATACAGATTAAAGCTCCCTCTAAACTGTCCCCAGCAAACACTCCCAAGACAGGTACAGCTCGGGGTTAGATACAGATTAAAGCTTCCTCTGCACACTCCCCATCAAACACTCCCAGGACAGGTACAGTACGGGGTTAGATACAGAGTAAAGCTCCCTCTGCACTGTCCCCATCAAATACTCCCAGGACAGGTACAGCACGGTGTAAGATACAGAGTAAAGCTCCCTCTACACCTTCCCCATCAAACACTTCCAGGACAGGTACAGCACGGACTTTGATACAGAGTAAATCTCCCGCTACACCATCTCCATCAAACACTCCCAGGAAAGGCACTGCACTGGATTAGATACAGAGTAAATCTGCCTCTACACTCTCCCCATCATACCCTCCCAGAACATTTACAGCACGGTGTTAGATACAAAGTAAAGTTCCCACTACACTGTCCCCACCAAACACTCCCAGGACAGGTACAGCAAGGGGTTAGGTACAGAGTAAATCTCCCTCTACACTGTCCCCATCAAACATTCCCAGGGCAGGTACCGCACAGGGTTAGATACACATTAAAGCTCCCAGGACACACTCCCCATCAAACAATCCCAGGACAGGAACAGCACGGTGTTAGATACAGTGTACAGCGCCCTCTGCACTGTCCCCATCAAACACTCCCAGGACATGCACAGCACAGGTTAGATACAGACTGAATCTCCCTCTACACTGTCCCCATCAAACACTCCCTGGACAGGTACAGCACGGGGATAGATACACATTAAAGCTCCCTCTACACACTCCCCATCAAACACTCCCAGGACAGGAACAGCACGGGGTTAGATACAGATTAAAGCTCCCTCTACACTGACCCATCAAACACTCCCAGGACAGGTACAGTACAGGATTAGATACAGCGTTCAGCTCCCTCTGCACTGTCCCCATCAAGCACTCCTAGGACAGCTACAGGACAGGGTTAGACACAGAGTAAAGCTCCCTCTACACTGTCCCCATCAAAAACTCCCAGGACAGGTACAGCACCGGGTTTGATACAGAGTAAAGCTCCCTCTACACTGTCCCCATCAAACACTCCCAGGACAGGAACAGCACGGGGTTAGATACAGTGTAAAGCTGCCTCTACACTGTCCCCATTAAACACTCCTAGGAGAGTTACAGCACGGGGTTAGATACAGAGTCAATCTCCCTCTTCACTGTCCCCATCAAACACTCCCAGGACAGGTACAGCAGAGGGTTAGATACAGTGTAAAGCTCCCTCTACACTGTCCCCATCAAACACTCCCAAGACAGGTACCGCACGGGGTTAGATACAGAGTAAAGCTCCCTCTACACTGTCCCCATCAAACACTCCCAGGACAGGTACAGCACGGGGTTAGATACAAAGTAAAGCTCCCTCTACACTGTCCCCATCAAACACTCCCTGTGCAGGTACAACACGGGTGTAGATACAGAGTAAAGCTCCCTCTACACTGTCCCCATCAAACACTCTTAGGACAGGTACAGCACGGGGTTAGATACAGAGTAAAGCTCCCTCTACACTGTCCCCATCAAACACTCCCAGGACAGGTACCGCACGGGGTTAGATACAGAGTAAAGCTCCCTCTACACTGTCCCCATCAAACACTCCCAGGTAAGGTACAGCACGGGGTTAGATACAGAGTAAATCACCCTCTACACATTCCCCATCAAACACTCCCAGGACAGGTACAGCACGGGGTTAGATACAGAGTGAATCACCCTCTACACCGTCCCCATCAAACATTCCCAGGAAAGGCACAGCACGGGGTTAGATACAAAGTAAATCTCCGTCTGCTCTGTCTCCATCGTACACTTACTGGACAGATACAGCACGGGATTAGATACAGTGTAAAGCTCCCTCTACACTGTCCCCATCAAACACTCCCAGGACAGGTACAGCACGGGGTTAGATACAAAGTAAAGCTCCCTCTACACTGTCCCCATCAAACACTCCCTGTGCAGGTACAGCACGGGTTTAGATACAGAGTAAAGCTCCCTCTACACTGTCCCCATCAAACTCTCTTAGGACAGGTACAGCACAGGGTTAGATACAGAGTAAAGCTCCCTCTACACTGTCCCCATCAAACACTCCCAAGACAGGTACCGCACGGGGTTAGATACAGAGTAAAGCTCCCTCTACACTGTCCCCATCAAACACTCCCAGGTAAGGTACAGCACGGGGTTAGATACAGAGTAAATCACCCTCTACACATTCCCCATCAAACACTCCCAGGACAGGTACAGCACGGGGTTAGATACAGAGTGAATCACCCTCTACACCGTCCCCATCAAACATTCCCAGGAAAGGCACAGCACGGTGTTAGATACAGAGTAAATCTCCGTCTGCTCTGTCTCCATCGTACACTTACTGGACAGATACAGCACGGGATTAGATACAGAGTAAAGCTCCCTCTACACTGTCCCCATCAAACACTCCCAGGAAAGGCACAGCACTGGATTAGATACAGAGTAAATCTCCCTCTACACTCTCTCCATCAAACCCTCCCAGAACACTTACAGCACGGGGTTAGATGCAAAGTAAAGCTCCCACTACACCGTCCCCATTAAACACTCCCAGGACAGGAACAGCACGGGGTTAGATACAGAGTAAAGCTCCCTCTACACTGTCCCCATCAAACACTCCCAGGAAAGGCACTGCATGGGATTAGATACAGAGTAAATCTCCCTCTACACTGTCCCAATCAAACACTCCCTGGACAGGTAAAGCACTGGGTTAGATAAACAGTAAAGCTCCCTCTACACACTCCCCATCAAACACTCCCGGGACAGGAACAGCACGGGATTAGATACAGAGTAAAGCTCCCGCTACACTGTCCCCTTCAAACACTCCCAGGACAGGTACAACTCGTGGTTAGATACAGAGTAAATCTCCCTCTACACTGTCCCCATCAAACACTCCCCGGACAGGTACAGAATGGGGTTAGATACAGAATAAAGCTCCCTCTACACACTCCCCATCAAACACTCCCAGGACAGGTACAGCACGGGGTTAGATACAGAGTAAAGCTCCTTCTGGACTGTCCCCATCAAACGCTCCCAGGACAGGTACAGCACGGGGTTAGATACAGAGTAAAGCTTCCTCAACACAGTCCCCATCAAACACTTCCAGGACAGGTACAGCATGGGGTTAGATACAGTGTAAAGCTCCCTCAAAACTGACCCATCAAACCCTCCCAGGACAGGAACAGTACAGGATTAGATACAGAGTTAAAATCCCTATACACTGTCCCCATCAAACACTCCCTGGACAGTTACAGCACGGGGTTAGATACATAGTAAAGCTCCCTCTACACACACCCCATCAAACACTCCCAGGACAGGCACAGCACGGGGTTAGATACAGAGTAAGTCTCCCTCTACACTGTCCCCGTCAAACACTCCCAGGAGAGGTACAGCACGAGGTTTGATACAGAGTAAAGCTCCCTCTACACTGTCCCCATCAAACACTCCCAGGACAGGTACAGCAATGGGTTAGATACAGATGAAATCTCCCTCTACACTCTCCCCATCAAACACTCCCAAGACAGGCACAGCACGGGATTAGATACGGAGTAAATCTCCCTCTACACACTCCCCATCAAACACTTGCAGGACAGGTACAGCACGGGGTTAGATACAGAGTAAAGCTCCCTCTACACTGTCCCCATCAAACACTCCCAGGACAAGTACAGCACGGGGTTAGATACAGAGTAAATCTTCCTCTACACCGTCCCCATCAAACACTCCCAGGAAAGGCACAGCACGGGATTAGATACAGAGTAAATCTCCCTCTACACTCTCCCCATCAAACCCTCCCAGAACAGTTACAGCACGGGGTTAGATGCAAAGTAAAGCTCCCACTACACTGTCCCCATTAAACACTCCCAGGACAAGTACAGCACGGGGTTAGATACAGAGTAAATCTTCCTCTACACCGTCCCCATCAAACACTCCCAGGAAAGGCACAGCACGGGGTTAGGTACAGAGTAAATCTCCCTCTACATTGTCCCCATCAAATACTCCCAGGACAGGAACAGCACGGTGTTAGATACAGTGTAAAGCTCCCTCAACACTGTCCCCATCAAACACTCCCAGGACTGGTACAGCACAGGGTAAGATACAGAGTAAATCTCCCTCTACACTGTCCCAGTCAAACACTCCCTGGACAGGAACAGCACGGGGTTAGATACACAGTAAAGCTCCCTCTACACACTCCCCATCAAACACTCCCAGGACAAGTGAAGCACGGGGTTAGATACAGAGTAAAGCTCCCTCTACACTGTCCCCATCAAATACTCCCAGGACAGGTACAGTACGGGGTTATATACAGAGTAAATCACACTCTACACCGTCCCCATCAAATACTCCCAGGACAGATACAGCACGGGGTTATATACAGAGTAAATCACCCTCTACACTCTCCCAAGCAAACCCTCCCAGGACAGCTACAGCACAGGGTTAGATACAGATTAAAGCTCCATCTACACTGTCCCCATCATACACTCCCAAGACAAATACAGCACGGGGTTAGATACAGTGTAAAGCTCCCTCTAAACTGTCCCCATCAAACACTCCCAGGACAGTTACAAAACGGGGTTAGATACAGAGTAGATCTCCCTCGAAACTGTCCCCATAAAACACTCCCAGGAAAGGCACATCACGGGGTTAGATACAGAGTAGGTCTCCCTCTACACTGTCCCCGTCAAACACTCCCTGTGCAGGTACAGCACAGGGTTAGATACAGAGTAAAGCTCCCTCTATACTGTCCCCATCAAACACTCCCAGGACAGGTACAGCAAAGGGTTAGATACAGATTAAAGCTCCCTCTAAACTGTCCCCATCAAACACTCCCAAGACAGGTACAGCACGGGATTAGGTACAGATTAAAGCTCCTTCAACACACTCCCCATCAAACACTCCCAGGACTGGTACAGCACGGGGTTATATACAGAGTAAAGCTCCCTCTACACTGTCCCCATCAAACACTCCCAGGACTGGTACAGCACGGGGTTATATACAGAGTAAAGCTCCCTCTTCACTGTCCCCATCAAACACTCCCAGGGCAGTTACAGCATGGGGTTGGATACAGAGTAAATCCCCCTGTACACTGTCCCCATCAAACACTCCCAGGACATGTTCAGTACGGGGTTAGATACACAGTAAATCTTCCTCTACACTGTCCCAGTCAAACACTCCCTGGACAGGTACAGCACGGGGTTAGATACACTGTAAAGCTCCCTCTACACACTCCCCATCAAACACTCCCAGGACAGGTACAGCACGGGGTTAGATACAGATTAAAGCTTCCTCCACACTGTCCCCATCAAACACTTCCAGGACAGGTACAGCACGGGATTAGATACAAAGTAAAGCTCCCACTACACTGTCCCCATCAAACACTCCCAGGACAGGTACTGCAAGGGGTTAGGTACAGAGTAAATCTCCCTCAACACTGTCCCCATCAAACACTCCCAGGACAGGTACAGCACGGGGTTAGATACAGAGTAAATCTCCCTCTACACTGTCCCCATCAAACACTCCCAGGACAGGTACAGCACAGGGTTAAATACAGAGTAAAGCTCCCTCTACACTGACCATTCAAACAAAACCAGGACAGGTACAGTATAGGATTAGATACAGAGTTAAGCTCCCTCTACACTGTCCCCATCAAACACTCCCAGGACAGCCACAGCACGGGGTTAGATACAGAGCAAAGCTCCCTCTACACTGACCATTCAAACACTCCCAGGACAGGTACAGCACAGGGTTAGATACAGAGTAAAGCTCCCTCTACACTGTCCCCATCAAACACTCCCAGGACAGGTACAGAACGGGGTTAGATACAGAGTGAAGCGCCCTCTACACTGTCCCCATCAAACACTCCCAGGACAGAAACAGCACGGAGTTAGATACAGTGTACAGCGCCCTCTGCACTGTCCCCATCAAACACTCCCAGGACATGCACAGCACGGGGTTAGATACAGAGTAAATCTCCCTCTACACTGTCCCCATCAAACACTCCGTGGACAGGTACAGCACGGGGTTAGATACACACTAAAGCTGCCTCTACACACTCCCCAACAAACACTCCCAGGACAGGAACAGCACGGGGTTAGGTACAGAGTAAATCTCCCTCTACATTGTCCCCATCAAATACTCCCAGGACAGGAACAGCACGGTGTTAGATACAGTGTAAAGCTCCCTCAACACTGTCCCCATCAAACACTCCCAGGACTGGTACAGCACAGGGTAAGATACAGAGTAAATCTCCCTCTACACTGTCCCAGTCAAACACTCCCTGGACAGGAACAGCACGGGGTTAGATACACAGTAAAGCTCCCTCTACACACTCCCCATCAAACACTCCCAGGACAAGTGAAGCACGGGGTTAGATACGGAGTAAAGCTCCCTCTACACTGTCCCCATCAAATACTCCCAGGACAGGTACAGCACGGGGTTATATACAGAGTAAATCACACTCTACACCGTCCCCATCAAATACTCCCAGGACAGATACAGCACGGGGTTATATACAGACTAAATCACCCTCTACACTCTCCCAAGCAAACCCTCCCAGGACAGCTACAGCACAGGGTTAGATACAGATTAAAGCTCCATCTACACTGTCCCCATCATACACTCCCAAGACAAATACAGCACGGGGTTAGATACAGTGTAAAGCTCCCTCTAAACTGTCCCCATCAAACACTCCCAGGACAGTTACAAAACGGGGTTAGATACAGAGTAGATCTCCCTCGAATCTGTCCCCATAAAACACTCCCAGGAAAGGCACATCACGGGGTTAGATACAGAGTAGGTCTCCCTCTACACTGTCCCCGTCAAACACTCCCTGTGCAGGTACAGCACAGGGTTAGATACAGAGTAAAGCTCCCTCTATACTGTCCCCATCAAACACTCCCAGGACAGGTACAGCAAAGGGTTAGATACAGATTAAAGCTCCCTCTAAACTGTCCCCATCAAACACTCACAAGACAGGTACAGCACGGGATTAGGTACAGATTAAAGCTCCTTCAACACACTCCCCATCAAACACTCCCAGGACTGGTACAGCACGGGGTTATATACAGAGTAAAGCTCCCTCTACACTGTCCCCATCAAACACTCCCAGGACTGGTACAGCACGGGGTTATATACAGAGTAAAGCTCCCTCTTCACTGTCCCCATCAAACACTCCCAGGGCAGTTACAGCATGGGGTTGGATACAGAGTAAATCCCCCTGTACACTGTCCCCATCAAACACTCCCAGGACATGTTCAGTACGGGGTTAGATACACAGTAAATCTTCCTCTACACTGTCCCAGTCAAACACTCCCTGGACAGGTACAGCACGGGGTTAGATACACTGTAAAGCTCCCTCTACACACTCCCCATCAAACACTCCCAGGACAGGTACAGCACGGGGTTAGATACAGATTAAAGCTTCCTCCACACTGTCCCCATCAAACACTTCCAGGACAGGTACAGCACGGGATTAGATACAAAGTAAAGCTCCCACTACACTGTCCCCATCAAACACTCCCAGGACAGGTACTGCAAGGGGTTAGGTACAGAGTAAATCTCCCTCAACACTGTCCCCATCAAACACTCCCAGGACAGGTACAGCACGGGGTTAGATACAGAGTAAATCTCCCTCTACACTGTCCCCATCAAACACTCCCAGGACAGGTACAGCACAGGGTTAAATACAGAGTAAAGCTCCCTCTACACTGACCATTCAAACACTCCCAGGACAGGTACAGTATAGGATTAGATACAGAGTTAAGCTCCCTTTACACTGTCCCCATCAAACACTCCCAGGACAGCCACAGCACGGGGTTAGATACAGAGCAAAGCTCCCTCTACACTGACCATTCAAACACTCCCAGGACAGGTACAGCACAGGGTTAGATACAGAGTAAAGCTCCCTCTACACTGTCCCCATCAAACACTCCCAGGACAGGTACAGAACGGGGTTAGATACAGAGTGAAGCTCCCTCTACACTGTCCCCATCAAACACTCCCAGGACAGAAACAGCACGGAGTTAGATACAGTGTACAGCGCCCTCTGCACTGTCCCCATCAAACACTCCCAGGACATGCACAGCACGGGGTTAGATACAGAGTAAATCTCCCTCTACACTGTCCCCATCAAACACTCCGTGGACAGGTACAGCACGGGGTTAGATACACACTAAAGCTGCCTCTACACACTCCCCAACAAACACTCCCAGGACAGGAACAGCACGGGGTTAGATACAGAGTAAAGCTCCCTCTAAACTGTCCCCATCAAAAACTCCCAGGACAGGTACAGCACGGGGTTAGATACAGAGTAAAGCTCCCTCTACACTGTCCCCATCAAACACTCCCAGGACAAGTACAGCACGGGGTTAGATACAGAGTAAATCTTCCTCTACACCGTCCCCATCAAACACTCCCAGGAAAGGCACAGCACGGGATTAGATACAGAGTAAATCTCCCTCTACACTCTCCCCATCAAACCCTCCCAGAACAGTTACAGCACGGGGTTAGATGCAAAGTAAAGCTCCCACTACACTGTCCCCATTAAACACTCCCTGGACAGGTAAAGCACGGGGTTAGGTACAGAGTAAATCTCCCTCTACATTGTCCCCATCAAATACTCCCAGGACAGGAACAGCACGGTGTTAGATACAGTGTAAAGCTCCCTCAACACTGTCCCCATCAAACACTCCCAGGACTGGTACAGCACGGGGTAAGATACAGAGTAAATCTCCCTCTACACTGTCCCAGTCAAACACTCCCTGGACAGGAACAGCACGGGGTTAGATACAGAGTAAAGCTCCCTCTACACCGTCCCCATCAAATACTCCCAGGACAGGTACAGCACGGGGTTATATACAGAGTAAATCACCCTCTACACCGTCCCCATCAAACATTCCCAGGACAGGTACAGCACAGGGTTAGATACAGAGTAAATCTCCCTCTACACTCTCCCAAGCAAACCCTCCCAGGACAGCTACAGCACAGGGTTAGATACAGATTAAAGCTCCATCTACACTGTCCCCATCATACACTCCCAAGACAAATACAGCACGGGGTTAGATACAGTGTAAAGCTCCCTCTAAACTGTCCCCATCAAACACTCCCAGGACAGTTACAAAACGGGGTTAGGTACAGAGTAGATCTCCCTCGACACTGTCCCCATCAAACACTCCCAGGAAAGGCACATCACGGGGTTAGATACAGAGTAAGTCTCCCTCTACACTGTCCCCGTCAAACACTCCCTGTGCAGGTACAGCACAGGGTTAGATACAGAGTAAAGCTCCCTCTATACTGTCCCCATCAAACACTCCCAAGACAGGTACAGCACGGGATTAGGTACAGATTAAAGCTCCTTCAACACACTTCCCATCAAACACTCCCAGGACTAGTACAGCACGGGGTTATATACAGAGTAAAGCTCCCTCTACACTGTCCCCATTAAACACTCCCAGGACTGGTACAGCACGGGGTTATATACAGAGTAAAGCTCCCTCTTCACTGTCCCCATCAAACACTCCCAGGGCAGTTACAGCATGGGGTTGGATACAGAGTAAATCCCCCTGTACACTGTCCCCATCAAACACTCCCAGGACATGTTCAGTACGGGGTTAGATACACAGTAAATCTTCCTCTACACTGTCCCAGTCAAACACTCCCTGGACAGGTACAGCACGGGGTTAGATACACTGTAAAGCTCCCTCTACACACTCCCCATCAAACACTCCCAGGACAGGTACAGCACGGGGTTAGATACAGATTAAAGCTTCCTCCACACTGTCCCCATCAAACACTTCCAGGACAGGTACAGCACGGGATTAGATACAAAGTAAAGCTCCCACTACACTGTCCCCATCAAATACTCCCAGGACAGGTACTGCAAGGGGTTAGGTACAGAGTAAATCTCCCTCAACACTGTCCCCATAAACACTCCCAGGACAGGTACAGCACGGGGTTAGATACAGAGTAAATCTCCCTCTACACTGTCCCCATCAAACACTCCCAGGACAGGTACAGCACAGGGTTAGATACAGAGTAAAGCTCCCTCCACACTGTCCCCATCAAACACTCCCAGGACAGCCACAGCACGGGGTTAGATACAGTGTACAGCGCCCTCTGCACTGTCCCCATCAAACACTCCCAGGACATGCACAGCACGGGGTTAGATACAGAGTAAATCTCCCTCTACACTGTCCCCATCAAACACTCCGTGGACAGGTACAGCACGGGGTTAGATACACAGTAAAGCTGCCTCTACACACTCCCCAACAAACACTCCCAGGACAGGAACAGCACGGGGTTAGATACAGAGTAAAGCTCCCTCTAAACTGTCCCCATCAAAAACTCCCAGGACAGGTACAGCACGGGGTTAGATACAGAGTAAATCTCCCTCTACACTGTCCCCATCAAACACTCCCAGGACAGGCACAGCACGGGGTTAGGTACAGAGTAAGTCTCCCTCTACACTGTCCCCGTCAAACACTCCCTGTGCAGGTACAGCACAGGGTTAGATACAGATTAAAGCTCCCTCTAAACTGTCCCCAGCAAACACTCCCAAGACAGGTACAGCACGGGGTTAGATACAGATTAAAGCTTCCTCTACACACTCCCCATCAAACACTCCCAGGACAGGTACAGTATGGGGTTAGATACAGAGTAAAGCTCCCTCTGCACTGTCCCCATCAAATACTCCCAGGACAGGTACAGCACGGTGTTAGATACAGAGTAAAGCTCCCTCTACACCTTCCCCATCAAACACTTCCAGGACAGGTACAGCACGGACTTTGATACAGAGTAAATCTCCCGCTACACCATCTCCATCAAACACTCCCAGGAAAGGCACTGCACTGGATTAGATACAGAGTAAATCTCCCTCTACACTCTCCCCATCATACCCTCCCCGAACATTTGCAGCACGGTGTTAGATACAAAGTAAAGTTCCCACTACACTGTCCCCACCAAACACTCCCAGGACAGGTACAGCAAGGGGTTAGGTACAGAGTAAAGCTCCCTCAACACTGTCCCCATCAAACACTCCCAGGACAGGTACAGCACGGGGTTAGATACAGAGTAAATCTCCCTCTACACTGTTGCCATCAAACACTCCCAGGACAGGTACCGCACAGGGTTAGATACAGATTAAAGCTTCCTCTACACACTCTCTATCAAACACTCCCAGGACAGGAACAGCACGGGGTTAGATACAGAGTAAAGCTCCCTCAACACTGTCCCCATCAAACACTCCCAGGACAGGTACAGCACGGGGTTAGATACAGAGTAAATCTCCCTCTACACTGTCCCCATCAAACACTCCCAGGACAGGTACCGCACAGGGTTAGATACAGATTAAAGCTCCCTCTACACTGACCTATCAAACACTCCCAGGACAGGTACAGTACAGGATTAGATACAGCGTTAAGCTCCCTCTACACTGTCCCCATCAAACACTCCCAGGACAGGTACAGCACGGGGTTTGATACAGAGTAAAGCTCCCTCTTCACCGTCCCCATCAAACACTCCCAGGACAGGTACAGCACAGGGTTAGATAGAGAGTAAAGCTCCCTGTACACTGTCCCCATCAAACACTCCCAGGACAGGTACAGCACAGGGTTAGATAGAGAGTAAAGCTCCCTCTGCACTGTCCGCATCAAACACTCCCAGGACAGGTACAGCACGGGGTTAGGTACAGAGTAAAGCTCCCTCTACACTGTCACTATCAAACACTACCAGGAGAGGTACAGCACGGGTTTAGATACAAAGTAAAGCTCCCTCTACACTGTCCCCATCAAACACTCCCAGGACAGGTACAGCACGGGATTAGATACAGTGTAAAGCTCCCTATACACTATCCCCATCAAACACTCCCAGGACAGGTACAGTACGGGGTTAGATACAGAGTAAAGCTCCCTCTACACTGTCCCCATCAAACACTCCCAGGACAGGTACAGCATGGGGTTAGATACAGAATAAAGCTCCCTCTACACACTCCCCATCAAACACTCCCAGGACAGGTACAGCACAGGGTTTGATACAGAGTGAAGCTCCCTCTACACTGTCCCCATCAAACACTCCCAGGACAGGTACAGCACGGCGTTAGATACAGAGTAAAGCTCCCTCTACACTGTCCCCATCAAACACTCCCAGGACAGGTACAGCACAGGGTTAGATACAGAGTGAAGCTCCCTCTACACTGTCCCCATCAAACACTTCCAGGACAGAGCACGGGGATGAATCTAGCGTAAATAGAAAGCAGAGGAAAGGCCTTTGTAATCAGTAAACATCGAGAGTAATATCAGCATCGAGATTTGAACCTTCAACCCTATTGCTTCACCAGGCCCAAACGTTTGGAAAGTTGAGCCGTGAAGTCTGTATCCATTCACACCAGGGATTGCAATTTAGCAACACAGAGCAAACGGTCCAGGCAAGGATTTCATACATTCGTCAGCACCATAAGGAGAAAATGTTAGGCGACATTAGAGGAGGGGAATTTGAATTCAATAAAAAATAATGGAAATAAAAACACATTTGATTCACTGATGACTTTTAGGGAAGGAAATCTGCTGCCTTTTCCTGGTCTAACCGACATGTGACTCCAGAACCACAGCAATGTCATTGACTCTAAAGAATGGCATTTCAGGATGGCAATAAATTCTCGCTAGTCAGTGATGCCCAAAGACCACGAATGAATTTTAACAAAGATGTGTGTATGGTTGGAGAAAGCATCATGTCTGCAGGTGTTGCGCTTTGACACCACCAATGTAGACCACTGTTTCATAGCTAATAATCTCTGGATTACTTCTGGTTCCACACGCTGGTGAGTAGAGAAATAAGGGGTTAGTCCAGATGAATGTGTGGCTGCAGAAATGGTGCAGGAGGGAGGGCTTTAGATCTCTGGGACATTGGGACCATTTCTGGGGGTGGTGGGACCTGTACAATGCCAACGATTTGCACCTGAACCGGAATGGGACCAACATCCTTGCGGGGAGATTTGCTCGTGCTGTTGGGGAGGGTTTAACCTAACTTGGCAGAGGGATGGGAACCTGAGAGGAGGTTCAGCAAGGGGAGCTGCACAGTCAAAATTAGAAGAGAGAGCAAGTGAGTCTGGAAGGCATATAAATGTTAGGCCAGTTGAGGCACAAGGGAGTTTGGCAAGGTTGGATGGTATTTATTTTAATGCAAGGAGTCTGACGAATAAGGCAGATGAGTTGAGGGCACAAATTAACACATGGAAGTATAATGTCATTGCTGTCACAGAGACATGGTTGAGAGAGGGGCAGGATTGGCAGCTCAACATTCCAGGATATAGGGTCTTCAGGCGAGACAAGGAAGGAGGTAAAAGAGGAGGGCGTATCACAATATTGATCAAGGAATCAATTACTGCAGTAAGGAGGGTTGACATCTTAGAAGGCTCCTCAAATGAAGCCATATGGGTAGAACTTAAAAACAAAAAAGGAGAAATCACATTGTTGGGAGTGTCCCCCAAACAGTCAGAGAGAAATAGAAGAGCTGATTAGTAGGCAAATTTCAGAGAAGTTTAACAATAATAAGGTAGTAATAGTGGGGGATTTCAATTTCCCCAACATTAACTGGGTTTAGTCATAGTGTGATAGGTTTAGAAGGAGTGGAATTCTTAAAATGCACCCAGGAGAGATTTTTGAGCCAGTATGTAGAAAGTCCTACAAGAGAGGCGGTGGTCCTTGACTGAATTTTAGGGAATGAACCTGGGCAAGTGGGAGAGGTGTCAGTTAGGAGAGCAAAAGGGGGCATGAAAAAGCATTGGCAGGTAAAATAAAGGAAAATCCAAAGTTATTTTACAAGTACATTAAGAGTAAGAGGATAACTAGGCCCATTAAGGACCATAGTGGTAATTTGTGTGTGGAGCTGGAAGACATAGGTACGGTTCTAAATGAATACTTTATGTCGGTGTTCACAAGTGAGAGGTAAGACGTGGATATGGAAATCAGGTAGAAGGACTATGATATAATTAATGAAATTAGCATAGAAAAGGAGGAGTTTCTAAGTGTTCTGGCAGGCTTAAAAGTAGATAAATCTCTAGGCCCAGAAGATATGTATCCCAGGCTGTTGAGTGAGGCAAGGAGGAGATAGCAGGGGCGCTGGCAATAATTTTCAATACTTCTCTGGCCACAGGAGAGGTGCCAGAAGACTGGAAGACAGCCAATGTGGTACCGTTATTCAAGAAGGGAGTAAGGGATAAACCAGGAAAGTACAGGCCAGTCAGTCTAACCTCAGTGTGGGGAAACTATTGGAAGCAATTCTGAGGGACAGACTTAATCTACACTTGGAGAGGCAGGGGTTAATCAAGTCAGCATGGTTTTGTTAAAGGGAGGTCATGTCTGACCAATTTGATTGAATTTTTCGTAGAGGTGACCAGGTGTGTAGATCAAGGCAACGCATTTGATGTAGTCTACTTGGACTTCAGCAAGGCTTTTGATAAGTTCCCGTATTGGTAAGAGCCCATGGGATCCAAAGCAATTTGGTAAATTGGATCCAGAATTGGCTGAGTGGCAGGAAGCAGAGGATGATGGTGGAGGGGTGTTTCAGTGACTGGATCCCTGTGTCCAGTGGGGTTCCACAGGGATCGGTGTTGGGTCCCTTGCTGCTTATGGTATATATAAACAATTTAGACTTGAATGTAGGAAGTTGATCAGTAAGCTTGCGGATGACATGAAAATTGGAGGGGAGGTAAATAGTGAGGAGGATAGCCTTAGATTACAGCAGGATATAGACAGGCTGGTCAGATGAGCTGATCAGTGGCAGATGGAACTTAACCAGATAAGTGTCAGGTGATGCACTTGGCCAGGACAAACAAGGCACGGGGATACACAATGAATGGTCAGACCCTGAGAAGTGCCGAGGATCAGAGGGACCTTGATGTGCATGCCCACCAGTCCCTTAAGGTAGCAGGACAGGTAGGTAATGTGGTTAAGAAGGCATATGAGATACTTAAAGATATAAAAACAAAAAACTGCTGATGCTGGAAATCCAAATCCAAAACAAAAACAGAATTACCTGGAAAACCTCAGCAGGTCCGGCAGCATCGGCGGAGAAGAAAAGAGTTGACGTTTCGAGTCCTCATGACCTTTCAGCAGAACTGGCTGAATCCAAGGAGAGGGGTGAAATATAAGCTGGTTTAAGTTGTGGGGGGGGTGGTTGGGTGGGGGGAGAGAAGTGGAGGGGGGTGGTGTGGTTGTAGGGACAAGCAAGCAGTGATAGGAGCAGATAATCAAAAGATGTCACAGACAAAAGAACACAGAGGTGTTGAAGTTGGTGATAAAATCTAAACAAATGTGCTAATTAAGAATGGATGGTAGGGCACTCAAAGTATAGCTCTTAATTAGCACATTCGTTTAGATAATATCACCAACTTCAACACATATGAGATACTTGCCGAGGCATAGAATATAAGAGCAGGGAGGTCATGATGGAACTGTATAAAATGCTGGTTAGGCCACAGCCAGAGTATTGCGTGCAGTTCTGGAATCCGCATTATAGGAAGGATCTGATTGCACGAGAGAGTGCAGAGGAGATTTACCAGGATGTTACCTGGGCTGTAGAGTTTTATTATGAGGAAAGATTGGATAGACTGGAGTTGTTTTCCTTGGAACAGAGGAGATGGACGGGATGGTCAAATGGGCAGATAAGTGGCAGATGGAATTTAACCCTGAAACGTGTGAGGTGATACACTTTGGAAGGAGTAATTTGACAAGGAAGTATTCAATGAACGGCAAGGCACTAGGAAGTTCTGAGGAACAAAAGGACCTTGGCTTGTGTGTCCATAGATCTCTGAAGGTAGAGGGGAATTTTAGTGGGGTGGTGAAAAAGGCATATGGGACACTTGCCTTTATCAATCGAGGCATAGATAACAAAAGTAGGGAGGTCATGTTGGAGTTGTATAGAACCTTGGTGAGGCCACAGCTGGAGTACTGTGTGCAGTTCTGGTCGCCACATTATAGGAAGGTTGTGAGTGCATTGGAGGGGGTGCAGAGGAGATTCACCAGGATGTTGCCTGGGATGAAACATTTAAGTTATGAAGAGAGGTTGGATAGACTTGGGTTGTTTTCGTTGGAGCAAAGAAGACTGAGGGGTGACCTGATTGAGGTGTACAAGATTATGAGGGGCATGGACAGGGTGGATAGGGAGCAGCTGTTCCCCTTAGTTAAAGGGTCAGTCACGAGGGGACATAAGTTCAAGGTGAGGGGCAGGAGGTTTAGGGGGGATGTGAGGAAAAACCTGTTTACCCAGAGGTTGGTGACGGTCTGGAATGCACTGCCTGGGAGGGTGGTGGAGGCGGGCTGCCTCACATCCTTTAAAAAGTACCTGGATGAGCACTTGGCACATCATAACATTCAAGGCTATGGGCCAAGTGCTGGTAAATGGGATTAGGGAGGTAGGTCAGGTGTTTCTCACGGGTCGGTGCAGACTCGATGGGCCGAAGGGCCTCTTCTGCACTGTGTGATTCTGTGAGATTGAGGGGGCCATGACTGAGGTGTATAAATTATGAGGGTGGACAGGAAGGGACATGTCCCCTTGGTGGAGGGATCAGTAACGGGGGACACAGATTTAAGGTGAGGGGCAGGAGGTTTGGAGGGGACGTGAGGACTAACGTTTTCACCCAGAGGGTGGTGAGGGTCTGGAACACTGCCTGGAGGCAGAACCCCTCATGAGAAGTATTTGGATGCGCACTTGCAACCCCAAGGCGGTCAAGGCCATGGGCCAAGTGCTGGGAAATGGAATTAGGTAGTTAGGTACTTGTTTGACCAGCACAGACCCGATGGGCCGAAAGGCCTTTTTCTGTGCCGTAGACCTCTATGACTCTAAGAGGTCAAAGAACCAATCCGGCGGTGCCCCTCACTCAGCTCCGCCAATCCGGCGGTCTCCTCTTTAGATTGACATCTGATTGCACCAATGATGTACGGCAGCCCGTGTCCGACCCCCGCTCCCTCTCCAGCACGTGCTCTCCCCTAGCCAATCGCACAGGGGGATCCTATGATCACTGGGCCAATCTGTTTACGTCATGTTTGACTGACAGCTGCCTTAACCTATTAGCACAGGCTCCCCATTTCTTCCTTGCTCCCTCTTGCAACTCGGCCAATCCGACGACGCTATTGTTTGATTGACAGCGGACTTGACCTAAACAAAACCGCACTCCTGTGCCTCCCGGCCTCGCTCTCGTCTATTTAGCCAATCAGACCGCCAGAAGGTTTGATTGACAGTGAGCGAACCAATGAGACAAGGGCATTATCCTCCCGCCCTAACTACCCTCCCCCTGCAGAAGCATTCGCCCGCCCGCCCTCTGAGCGACAGTTGCTTTCGCCAATAGAACTAGTAATCCTATGGGATTCACCAATCGGACCGCCAGGCACCACCGGCGCTAACCATTGGCACCTCAGGGAGTATGGCGAGCTGTGATTGGCTGCATAATTTCAACCAACGGAGCAGCGCCATACTGGATGGTTTTGAGGAAGCGCTGGAGCTGGAAGCATGGTGAGGGCTGAGGGGGGAGAGGGGGAGAAAAGAGGGTGGGAGGTGGGGCGGGGAAGAGAGGGAGTCGGGGGCGGGGGGGAGAGAGAGCGTGAGGGGGGGGGGGGCAGAGAGTGAGGGGGGGAGAGAGAGAGTGGAGGGGGGTTAGCGAGTGAGGGGGGGCAGAGAGAGTGAGGGGGGGCCAGAGAGAGTGAGGGGGGCAGAGAGAGTGAGGGGGGCAGAGAGATAGAGTGAGGGGGGCAGAGAGAGTGAGGGGGGCAGAGAGAGTGAGGGGGGCAGAGAGAGTGAGGGGGGGCAGAGAGAGTGAGGGGGGCAGAGAGAGAGAGTGAGGGGGGCAGAGAGAGTGAGGGGGGGCAGAGAGAGTGAGGGGGGGCAGAGAGAGTGAGGGGGGGCAGAGAGAGGAGGGGGGCCAGAGAGAGTGAGGGGGCAGAGAGAGTGAGGGGGGGCAGAGAGAGAGAGAGAGTGAGGGGGGGCAGAGAGAGAGAGAGTGAGGGGGGGCAGAGAGAGAGAGAGTGAGGGGGGGCAGAGAGAGAGAGAGTGAGGGGGGCAGAGAGAGTGAGGGGGGCAGAGAGAGAGAGTGAGGGGGGCAGAGAGAGTGAGGGGGCAGAGAGAGAGAGTGAGGGGGGCAGAGAGAGAGAGTGAGGGGGGCAGAGAGAGTGAGGGGGGAGAGAGAGTGAGGGGGGGTTTGGAGAGAGAATGAGGGGGGTTTGGAGAGAGAATGAGGGGGGTTTGGAGAGAGAGTGAGGGGGGGCAGAGAGAGTGAGGGGGGGGCAGCGTGAGGGGAGAGAGAGAGAGTGAGGGGGGCAGAGAGCGAGGGGGGAGAGAGAGAGTGAGGGGGGGCAGCGTGAGGGGAGAGAGAGAGAGTGAGGGGGGCAGAGAGCGAGGGGGGAGAGAGAGAGTGAGGGGGGCAGCGTAAGGGGAGAGAGAGAGAGAGGGGGGCAGAGAGCGAGGGGGGAGAGAGAGAGTGAGGGGGGGCAGCGTAAGGGGAGAGAGAGAGAGTGAAGGGGGCAGAGAGCAAGGGGGGAGAGAGAGAGAGTGAGGGGGGCAGAGAGCGAGGGGGGAGAGAGAGAGAGTGAGGGGGGCAAAGAGTGAGGGGGAGAGAGAGAGAGTGAGGGGAGAGAGAGAGTGAGGGGAGAGAGAGAGTGAGGGAGAGAGAGAGTGAGGGAGAGAGAGAGTGAGGGAGAGAGAGAGAGTGAGGGGAGAGAGAGTGAAGGGGAGAGAGAGTGAAGGGGAGAGAGAGAGTGAGGGGGAGAGAGAGAGAGAGCGACGGGGGGCAAAGAGTGAGGGGAGAGAGAGAGAGTGAGGGGGGAGAGAGAGAGTGAGGGGGGAGAGAGAGAGAGTGAGGGGGGAGAGAGAGAGTGAGGGGGGGAGAGAGAGAGTGAGGGGGGGCAGAGAGAGTGAGGGGGGGCAGAGAGAGTGAGGGGGGGCAGAGAGAGTGAGGGGGGGCAGAGAGAGTGAGGGGGAGAGAGGGTGAGGGGGGGTTAGAGAGTGAGGGGGGCAGAGAGAGTGAGGGGGGGTTTGGAGAGAGAGTGAGGGGGGGCAGAGAGAGTGAGGGGGGCAGCGTGAGGGAGAGAGAGAGAGTGAGGGGGGCAGAGAGCGAGGGGGGAGAGAGAGTGAGGGGGGGCAGAGAGCGAGGGGGGAGAGAGAGAGAGTGAGGGGAGCAAAGAGTGAGGGGAGAGAGAGAGTGAGGGGAGAGAGAGAGTGAGGGGGGAGAGAGAGAGTGGAGGGGGGTTAGCGAGTGAGGGGGGGCAGAGAGAGTGAGGGGGGCAGAGAGAGAGAGTGAGGGGGGCAGAG